>JASSKH010000007.1:2751429-3148929 GCA_031763025.1 Macrocystis pyrifera
CCCTACACTATGTCTTAAGCATGATAGGTCGTGCCCAAAAGGCGGGTGCAGTAGTTGGTTGCAAAGGGGAAAAGGCAAGGTAAGGTAGCTTTTACGTACGAGAAGAAAAACGCCGGAAACAGTCACGGAGTCCCTGTCAGCGCACGCACGTGTGCCCCTTGTAGACGAGCGTGTACAATGAGCGTGCATGAACGAATGTGTGCCTCAGCTAAATCTCTCCGCATCCGAGCGCCAAAACGCAACCCGACGTGGCGAAACACAACCAGAAAAACACACACACACACACGCCTGACCGGCAACTAAACACACAACCTGACCCCCCCCGCCCCCCATGAAAAAAAAACGCCTTCCAACCGCCTCCCTCCCTCCCTCCCTCCCTCCCTTCCTCCCTGCCAAGGCCGCATCCAACAATAACCCACCTTGCTCTTTTCGACGTGCTTGTTGCACTCGTCGAAGTCGGTCTGGATGCCATTCCAGTCGTTGATCTTGATATGGTTGCGGATCTTTACGACGGTTGTGCGGATCGCCTCGAACGACCGGTCCTTCGCCGACTTCACCACGCGCACCTGCACACACACACCCACACACACACACACACACGGGGGGGACGTTAAAAAAAAAAAGAAACACGTCATCGCCATCACCGGGCGAAGCGAGTAAGCAGAGAGGGCAGAGAAGATAACTGTTGTTAAACGAGGAGTTCCACCACCAAAAAGCGTCATCATTTCGCATCGGGCCCAGGGTCAAGGATGAAAAGAATGATGACGAGAAATTCGACCCCAAAAAATTAGCGCTATCGTTCTGTCAAGCGTGTAACTGTCTGTCTGTCTGTCTGTCTGTCTGTCTGTCTGTCTTCTATTCGCATGTCTATCGCCAACCGCGGGAAAGGACAAAGGATACAATATACCAACAATACGACGGTACTACGTACCGGGTACACGCCAACCTGCTGTCAACAGAGTGTCCAGTCGCCTGTCCAGGCGTTATCCATCTACGTGCTCGGTAGGGGCTCAACGGCAAGGTGAAAGCAACACACAGCACCGTCCGCCCGCGCGTCCGCTCGGTCCGCATACGCATCTGGGCGCGAAGCCATCGACGCAAAATGTGTTTTGTCGACAAAGTGGAGTATGTGTCCACCAAACGTCAACAGAAAATGTTAGGCGCCGCGTACAGGAATACCACAAAAGTTGTAGGGCAGCGAGTGGCTGGACTTCACATGACGGCTATATACCATACTGCTACTTGTCAGTTGGCTGGAATTCACGGCTAGTTATTAGTTCGCTGGCAGCCAGTTACTACTTGACTGGCTGTTATAGATATTAGTTGGATGGAATTCACGGCTAGCTACCAGTTGGCTGGTTAATCAAAGCTATTAGTTGTCTAGACTTCACGGCTACTCGTAGTCATTATTGCGTGGCTATCACGAAGTATCGCATTAGTTGGAAGGTCACCAACTGACTTACAGCAAGCCGACGAAAGTCAGGCGAGCGAAACGAGCGCCAGAACAACCTCCCTCCGGCCAAGAGGGGCCCCGCGGGAGAGGCCCGCGCGGAGGCACGCGCGGAGGCAAAAAAATCATAATTACGTGAAGGCAGACCTGGTACTCATCTTTATTATATCCACAGAGAGTGTGATAAAACCAAACAAGCCTTCTCACAAACGAGGAAACCCCAAAAAAGTTAGATAGTTGGCATCCCTGCAACTAGCAATCGGGTGTCGAAAACACGCACGAGGCGTAAGAAAACGCACCTGCCGTACACGCGGTACAAACTACTCCCAACATTGGATGTGGTTATAACCGCTTTGGGACCGCAGTCTCGTTTTCGAGACAAACCACTCTAATCCCAAGTAGTTTGCCCCCAAAGCGGGACTGGAGCATTAAAAGGGCTAGCTCGCTGACAAGCGCCGCACAAATATTTCACTGCTGTAATCCCTCCACCTCCGCAACGAAAAACATTGAAGCGTCTACCTACCCACCCACCCCCCACCCCCACCCCCACGCATCCCCCCCCCCCCCCCATCCACCCCCCCCAATAGGCTTGCCTGATTCAGTGTTGCCTCACTTTAAGTCGTTCTGGTGAGGGCAAGTAAGCAACAGGTTCTCTGATGTCGCTTGTGTGTATAGCGCATAACGTACGCTACGATACACGTACGTAAATATAGCACTTTTAGGCAAAAGAAAAAAAGAGAGCCTGACGGGGGGGGGGACCCACCATCGCTCAAAAAAAACATTCGTGTTAGGCAATACTGCTGCTGTTCTCGCATGAACTCATGTCCAAAGTATTCAAATATTGAGTCCGTGGTCACAGGACTGGGTCAAAAAAACTGGAGCGGAAAAATACCACAGGGGGAAAGAAAAAAATATACCAAGCCAAATCAAACAATCCACCAAAACAAAAAACCAGCCAGAGGCACACGTCACGGCTACCGGATATTCGCTGCCAGGTAATTACGTACAACATATCTACAGTAGTCGGACACATCGGGTGCGCGCTTTTAGGGTCGTTCATATCGGAGGGGGGGGGGGGGTTCCATAATTTCCATACTATTTTCGCGCATTTTTTTTATATTTTCCAGTTTTTGCTGATATTTTTCAAATAGTGTGAAATTTAACTTTCCTGTATTTTCTTGCTTCTGGAGAAATTCACGAATAGTGAAAGAATGCCTGCGTGTCTTGATACACATCTCCAACCGTTTCAAAACTTCGGAAATTCTTGGAAAAAAAAGCTCTCCGATAAAAATGCGCCTAAAAATACTTCCTTCCCAACGGCAGCTACTTAAATAACAAAGCAGCATGATAGCTACTGAGAAGCGAGGATAGGAAGGGGCCTCAGAACAAGTACTATTAATACTGTCTGGACGTGCACCGCTCGCTACCCGTTTTAGCTTGGCGTCGTATGCTCCTCTTCCCATTTCTCAAAAGTCCGTTCTTTAACGCGAGAGGTGTACCTCGTATACCTTATTTTTCTCCGTATGGCATGGCACTCTCCAAAGAGAGACAGGAGCCTCTGAAAAAATAGGTTCGGAGCAATGCCACCGTATGTGTGGTGGCTTAATACCTGGGTGGTCGCTTGTATCTGGGTGGCGGCTTATTTTCTGAGCTCCTCAAAATAAAAGAAGCTCAATATCTCACCCGAAAAAAAAAAAGGCTTCGAAGGGAAAAAAAATGTTGGCGCAACCCGACCAAGAAATCACTGACTTACTTTCGCTACATAGTCCTGAAACAAATAGTATTATTTCACAGCAAAAAAAAAGTACCATGCTACGAGCAACTGGTAGCCGCTCACTTGATAAGCTCAACTGGTCAGAAAATATCGAGCAAAAAAAAAAAAGAAAGAAGAATATACCCCTGCGTACCGTGTGGCATTGCATTGCTTCACCGCTATCGTAACTAATCCGGGGGGGCCATAGTAAACAGGACCAAATATTGCTATTACGGGGGTCCATAGTTAATAGGACCTACAAAAAATAGAGGCACGTACCGGGGGGGAGAAGGGACGACACCTGTGACCACGGCTTGTCCAGAAGATCGTCGAGGGTTTTAAAACCTCCTACGAGTGGGCTGGAAAGTAAAAGTAAGTAAAAAAAAAAAAAAAAAAAAAAGTATACATAAAAAATATATACATTTACCTATTTTTACTAACAATATTTGGTCCTGTTAACTATGGACCCCCGTAATAGTAAAAAAATAAGTGAATATATAGATTTTTATGTATACCATAGGTCCTATTTACTATGGTCCCCCGCAATAGTGGGATGCGTCGTATATCCCCCTGCCGACCCCCTTCCTCTCCCCCCCCCCCAACAGCTCATACCTGGTAAGTGATTTTCTTGGGTGGCTTACTTAGGGCACGGAGCTGCTCAAGTGAGGAACCTCATGAAAAAAATACAGTACGTTCACCGCTACCCTTAGCATGCGTCGTATCCTACCCCTCCCCCCCCCCCCCCCCCCCCCCCCCCCCCCCCCCCCCAATAAAAAAGTAACGAGCGCCCAAAATGTTGGAGGTGTCTCGATTCAAGAGTAGGAACGATGCTGGATGGATGCGTGGTCAATACTTCAATGGCCCAAGGCAACAACAAATGAGTACGACCCCTCCTCCTCCCCCCCCCCCCCCCCCCCCCCCCCCCCCCGTCCTCTCCCGCTCCGACTACGGCCATACATGACACTAGCAACCCCGCCGCCCCCACCCTCCCCCAGGTGACAGGTGAGTGAAAGCTCACCTCTTCTTCCGACTCGCTGTCTGAGTCCACCGCCCAGATCCGCCGCCCGCCCGCCGCGCCACCCCCTCCGCCCATGGACGAGTCGGAGTCGGAGTCCGAGTCGGACTCCGAGCCAGACGCCCCCGATTCATGAGCCCAGAACTTAGACGCCATGGTTTCTGTGCACCCCGTCCCGTCCCGTCCCGTCCATCCGTCCCGTTCCGTTCCGATACCGAGGGGTTGGGAAGCAGTGTCGTTTCGCGCAAAGTTAAGAGTTACGAACAACGGCAAGCCATCAAACAGACAAGAGAGGCGCTACATACACGCACACGTTACGGCCAGTAAACATCGGCGGTGTGTACGCGTTGGATAAATAAATATGACGGGGAAACATCCACAGCAATCGTAAACAAAACAAGGTACGTAAACACGAGGCCATGTGTGGAATTCGAGCCCATCGTGGTTTCTTTCTGACTGCAGTAGCGGTTCCTAAAAAAATGCCGGTATGTGCCAGGTCAACACACCGGCATTATGGTGAGTGAGCACCGGCATTATTCCGCGCACTGCCTGCCACGCTGGTTAATCCAATCTGTCCCAAGCGATTTGACCGGCATTATATCGTGCACCGGCATTATCAAACAGGCATCATAGACGGACTATACACGGTACTTGAATAATATAGTACGTTCGTATCGCCGCTTCCATATTTTGATATTACGGGGGCCCATAGTAAATAGGACCAAATATTGTTAGTAAAAATTGGGAAATATATAGGTTTTTATGTACACCATAGGTCCTATTAACTATGGACCCCCGTAATAGTATGATACGTAGTGCTCGTACTTACAGCAGCGTGGTGAAAACGTACAATAATTTACGTTTGATACTTCGCATCGGTGTGAATGTGCCGTTCAAAAAACACGAAATGTCTTCGGGTCCTGTTTCCGTGCCCCCTCGATTCTCCTCCGTGAACGACCCCGGGGGAAAAAGTCTACAGAACGTAAAGACAATGAGGAGGCAAACCCGAGACTCGAAACCGAACAAAAAAAAACGCCTCTCCTCACGCGATCCAACTCCCAGGTGACAAAACTCCCACCTCCTGACCCTCCCCGTAGCAAACGTTTTGCCTGCAAAGGCAGGACTTTTCTGAATCGTTCCAAAGGTACACTCGCTAGAAGGTTTTACTGACGAGCAACTTGTAAACTGCCCACGCTTGCGGCAATCGTAACACAGAAAAATAACAATAACGCCACGCATGGCATGCACGCAGCCACAGCGGCAACATGGAAACCCTCACCATATTCCAAGGCCGAGCGAACTACAACAGTAGTAGAATCCCCGCCACCACTGCCTGCACCCTACGTTTTCGGGACAAATCTACTCGTACATGGAAATATCGCCGGGAAATAAAACCGTGTTTACAGGGAAGACACCACACCTCCTCCGGAGACGGATTTTCCGAGCCCAATATATTACTAGGGGGGGCACACAACGGGGGCTGGGCGCACACTACTGCTGTACCACAGCAGTGGGGGCTTTCACATCGATCGGCGTTTTGCACGTTTCCCCGAAGTCGAGAAAATCGGCTTCGAAATCCGTCCGAGGAAACGTTTTATCTCGTAACCCGTGTTATATACCACTCTGACCGAAAACATAACCCCCATTGTGGACTCTGAGGTCAACATCAAACGGCGGCTATATTTCCGGTCATAGCCGTATATGGTAATTGGGTTGTTGGGTAGACGGACAGGTTGGAAGGTGGGCGGGGGGGGGGGGCAGTGGTTGAGGTGAGGTGCGGGGGGGGGGGGGGGGGGGTAGGTGGTTGGGATGAGTAGGTATTGATGGGGGGGTACTCGATATCATGGGTAGAAAAGTGGGTAAAATTTCGTGTGTGTTTTGAAATATACATCAAGAGCTGTAAGGCACTCCTATAATAACCTCGTTTAGTAACCCCTTGCCGAGGACGGAGACTCCGACTACTCGTACACCTGAGTGCTGCTGTGTACTCCTGCTGTTCTACTGCACTACTGCCGTGTCATACCCTCTGGTCTTGCTGTGTTCGCTATTCGCATTCGCGTTTCCACGAGATGTAACGACACGGCTGGTGCCGTGTGAGACTCCCGACTCCACGAGACGGCCAGGGCGTCGCCCCGCCCCCCGCTCGTGGGCAGAGAAGGCCACTCTACATACACAAAACCGTGGTGCAGTGCTGCTGTGCTATCCCCGCTGAAGAGTCGTGCTGCTGTGCTATCCCCGCTGAAGAGTCTCAAGTGAATCACGCTACAGCATTGAACACGTCAAGCAGAGCAGACTGCGAGAGCGACAGGCTGATTGATAGCCTCGTGTGGGGTGGGAGATGGACGTGGTCTCCGCAGTGTATGTAGGGTATTAATAGTACATCCACAACAAGACATCGATACCACGATAGTTGTACTAACTTACTGTAGTACTATTGATAGTACTGCTACACGCTCATTTCAAAAATACTATTATTACTGCTCTGTACGTACGAAATAGCTTCCTGTTGACCCCTCAAGTACTGCACTGCACTCTCAATCGTGGGGAGAAACAAGTTGGAATTGAACTCACATTTTAGGTTTCATGTACAGCAGTTGTGGGGAGAAACAACTTAGAATTGAACTCAGATTTAGGTTTTATGTACGAGTACAATCTGTGCGTTCTAAAAGGTGAACAGCTGGCAAGACCGCACTCGCCGTGTTTTCGGTCGCTATGCCTGTTTCCAATACCTGCACGAGGGTTACTGCTGTATACAGGGGGGGCTACGGTTTAAGAGAGCTCGACTTACGAAAAACTCCTATTGATACTCAAGAGAGGTCTAAGGCTTGGCACCGATATATATATAAAAAGGCTACTGCTGCTATACCAGTGGAATACCCATTCCGGTTCAAGAAAAACACAGCTTTCACAGAGGTATACTATTAACAGGACTATTACGCTACACCTCTCTTGAAGCGTACGCCCCCGCCTGTAGCGTTACGCGCGTGTCCCGCCCTGCGTATTACCACAGCAGTACCAGTTTTAATAAAATGCTTCGTTGCTATATTTATGAACTACGGCGGTAGCTGCTGTAAACATAGCTGTACGACGAGTACAGCAAGGATACATCACAGACGACGAGCGTGGGTGAAGCGCCGGCGATCCAACGCTACGGGTTCGCGCGACAAGTAGGCGGGCTGTACGGGTGGTGCAGTACTGCCTGCACGAGTAGGGGTGAACCAATAAGGTCCTGCCACGGCAAAAGGCAGAAGCCCATATTAACATGCCACGGCGCACCAGGTATCGGGTGAATACAGACGAAAGACACGGTTTTGTGCCGGGAAACTTTTGATAAAAAATAGTGGACGCCTGGCTGGTGACGGTTAAACGCTACCTGGTATTTTACGGGACGGGGACGATATGTACCATACCACCACACGCTGGATGACGAGAAGTTGTTATTAACAGGCCAAGCACAGCCTGCATTCATCGGGAAACCCCTACAAAATCGCACCGCACCACACACCCCGACCAGGAACTGATGAAACCACGAGTACAGCAGTACGTAATGTGTTTACAAAATTAAAAAAAAAAAACAACAGCTGCAAGATCGAGGATGTCGTCGCAACCTACTATCACGGGGGTCCATAGTTAATAGGACCTATGGTATACTAAAAAAACCTATATATTCACCTTTTTTATCAATAATATTTGGTCCTAGTTACTATGGTCCACCGCAATATTGTATACCTGGTATTTGCAAGCGGTGTGATACTTCGATCGCGCGTACTACGAGTATACGACATACGAGTATACGCGAGATGTTAAATCACGACTACGAGGACATTTGGGAGTCATCCCCGGATTTCAGGTCGTGTATTTCGGGTTGGAGTGTGGAGTGAGGGTTAGGGTTCAGGGTTAGTTGCCGGTCTCAAGGGCACTACGTAGACTACAGCAGTACCCATGCCTTCAAGGCGCGCCTGAAAGAATGCCTCAATGATTTTTTCCGAAGGAGCGTGCCTGAACGTCCTTTCCGTGCTTACTATCTTGGTTTATCTTTCGTCAGGCGACGAAAAGCGTGTCAACACGACTTTCGAGGCACTTGAAAAGAACGCCGTTAGGCGGGAACTCCCCAATTTAAAGGGAAGGCGTATACAAATAAAGGGAAAGGGGATACAAATCAAGGGAAATAAAGGGGATACATGTAGGATACAAGGTCTTCTGCTTTTCGGCACTCACCTTTGAAGCATGCCTGAAAGAACGCCTGAATGGCTTTTTCTGAAAGAGCGTGCCAACGCGTCCTTTGCCTATGTTGTCTATATTTCTTAAGGCACGTACAGGCACGCGTAAAATACCTTTCAGGCAATTGTGAGTAACGCCGTTTTGCCGGAACTCCGAGTTCGGGGAAAAAGGGGTACCTGGTATACGAGATACATGGTGTCTGCAGCATAGGCATTTACCCCTTGGAACAAAAACACTTGGAAGTTAGGATAGGATGTGCGTTGGGGGCTGGCATTTGCCTCAAATAGATATGCTATTCAATTTCAGTACGTTTTGGTCTTTCAGGCATTTGTGATAAATTGTGAGGCCTATGTACGAATCACCTTTGTTTTCGCCTGCGGCGTGTCTATCTATCTACCTATGCCCTATGCCTAAAAGCGCGGCGTGCCATAAAATGCGTGGGCCTATTGATACCAGTACCACACCATCATATCATTCGTAACAACCTGGTATTACGAGGGACCACAGTAAATAGGACCAAATATTGTTAGTAAAAAATAGGTAAACATATAGGTTTGTGTGTGTACCGTAGGTCCTATTTACTATGGCCCTCCGTAAATAGCTTTCACACCAGTACAGCGGTACTGGCTGCAGAAGAGTTTGTACTTGTACGGGTCGTCGCCAAAAAAACTAGCTTGTGATTTGAAGTGCCTCGATTATTAGGGATAGCGGATAGCGTCGTCTCCTGTCTGCGAGAGCATAGTGACACAGAAGTCTGCTGGGCTGTTGGGCGGTTCCGTGCACGCAGCACTCATACTGCTGCACGTACAAGCGAATCTGAATCCAAACGATTCGTTCAGAGCCAGCACCTTTTCGCACGGCAGTATGAAATAGTGCACGCAAGTAGACCGGTACAGCAGCAGACGGTACCTCTGGTTGTGAGTAAAATACTACTGCTGTGCCTGGTACATACAGCAGCTCAACATCAAAAACGACCGCACGCACCCACGCACTGCAGCGCGAGGTCCAGGTGCATGTACACGCTGCTGCTGTCCTCCTGCTACGGTGTCCTTCCTGCACACTACCCCACCGTGTATTCTACGTTTCTGTCACACGCCCACGCACAAACAAATTCCATGGGCTGCCGAGCGCAGAGCAGCACACAAGGAGCGTAGATTGGCGAGAACGAACAACCACAGCCACGGCAACCACTATGTCCGAGAAAAAAAAAAAGTTAATCTTTGTCAAACGTACGTAACCCCGCTGTTTGGGGCATTATCTTCCCCTCGTGCTTGATCCTCGATCATCATTCATTCCTTCCGGCTTGTTCAGTGACGAAAAACGAGGAAAAATGGAGCAATCCCCACCACACCACACGCCCAATAAGAAGAGAGGTCTTTTTAAAAATCAACGCATGCGAACCGCGATGAAGAAAGGTCGAAGTATGCCAAGGCGTTCCCCACGCGGCGAGTCGGCCTCCACGCACTCAGAAATTATGCCAGTAGCTGGGTCCGATTATCGGCGAGGCAAGCCTTGCCCTCCTCCCACCCCCTCCTGTCCTCTGGAATCTCGGACACAAGTAACGCACGTCGAGGAACGAACCACAAGCCATGCATTTTGGTTCCCTTGCGTTAACTTGCGGTATTTCTCAGCAACAGCGCTGTGGAGAGCGAAACCAGTGCTTACCTCAGACGACAGTGCGCACCCGAACGTCCTCCTCGCGCACCTGTCGATAGTCCACCAGTTTGCTAGCAAGCGCGGAAGGGTGAAAGCCCCACCACAAACAAACCAATAGGAAAGGCTGGTTTTCCATATATTTTCAAAATCGCCAGAGAGGGATCAGGGGACACCCAAACACGTGGTATCCAGAGTATCCACCAATCACCGTGCAAACAGCAGTTGAAACGCAGTACGGTACGAAGTGGTACACCAGGTATATCATAGATACGAGTATCTTGTAATTCAAAAAGAGAGCCATAGGACGTGGGGCATAGGCCATAGGCCGTAGGGCACCAACCTCGACCATTATCGTCTCATCATGAGAGTTCCATGAGGTCGCCCGAACACGAAGGTGGGAGCTTCTCGTAGCAGGTGCCACCACTACTACTGCTGCTGTTCGACATCTCCAGCAGAGCTTCTCCTGGTTCTCCGTCCCCTCACCAGTAGGGTGGGCCTGGCAATACCACCGGCAGCATATCTTAGGACACGGCCCAAACGTTGCCCTGGACAGGCACATTCTGCCTGCGAGTACACGTAGACTCGTGGGTTTCGTTCGTTTTAGGTAGAAGAAACCAAAAAACAAAAACCGTTATGACAGATGCCACCACACTCCAGGTACTGTACTATGTACAGGGGACCAAAGTAAATAGGACCAAATATTGTTCCCAAAAATAAGTAAATATAAAGGTTTTTGAATATACCGTAGGTCCTATTTACTATGGTCCCCCGCAATATTGTTGTACCACGTCTACAGCAGAGCTTCTCCTGCTTCTCCGTCCCTTCATCCGTAGTAGTAGGACGATGGGCCAGGCAACACCACCCGCAGCATGTCTTAGGACACGGCCCGAACGTTGCTGTGGACAGACAGACAGGCACAGTCTGCCAACGAGTACTCGTACAGTTGGGTTTCGATTTTTTGGTAGAACTCTATACTACTGTAAAACAAAAAAAAACGTTTGATATTTTACGGTTCCGTTTTCTTCGAACCATGGCCCAGCCATCCCGCTACACACTTTGCCGCACCTAGCTCGACCAACTACGAACGACTTATCACCGCACCAGCGTGAGAAGGTTTCGTTTGTGTGTGTGCGTGCACAGAACTCGCCGGGACTGTAATTGGTGCCGTGTGCGTTGAGCGCGGTGGTCAAACGTGCCTAAAAAAATGTTGGACATGACACACACAGAGAAACTCAAAACGAGGCACCCTGCCCTCTCATGCGAGCCGTTATGAAGAGGCCTTTTTTTCCTTGGAAAACCAAAAAAAAAAGGCCGCGCCTCATCATTAATATTAATACCAGGTAGTAATTTCCCCGTGTGGTCGTCGTCGACGGGCACGACAACATCAGCGATACGCGCAGCTGCGAAGTGCACATGGATGGGAGGGATAAAACGGTTTCTACTGCAGCAGCAGCAAGTTGTTGTATGTGCCGCTGTCTGTGTATGAGTAGTCCTGATCAGCTGGTCCTGATTAGAGGTGGGTAGCTGTTCACAATCCAGTCAGAAAAATAACCGATCGGAAACCGGCTTTTTCAATCTTAGTTTCCGACTGCGTAAGAATGTGGGCCATAAAAAAAAACGAAAAAAAAACGAAAACCGGATAACGAGGCGTTATTCTGAAACGAAAAACCGGGTAACATTTTTAGGCGGTTTGCTATAGCTCAACAATTCTCTGATTTGCTTTTTTCTACTGCAGGCAAGGCACATTCGCCGACGTGCGAAAAAGGCCAGCCAGTGATGCGGCAACCCGCCACCAAGCCCCTGGATGGACCCGTCGTAGGGTCCCCGTTAATTTTACCCACAACGAAACCCCACGAAGATTAATGAGACCGGCCAACCCGCAGCTTATGCCCCCACGTCTTCCCCAGCGGGGCTAAGTAACATCTCACACCAACACTGCGTACATACATAATTACCTCCTACAACTGAGTGCAGCTCAACAATCACACCGACTTGTTGCAACCTGATCCCCCCCCTTTCTTGAGCGACAGGGCGGGCGGGTGGGAAAGTCGACCGATCAAATCGGTCTCGCTGTCTTCTATCGCGCGAAGGTTGTGATACCACGGTACCACCAGCTGCGACAGAAAGAGCCGCGGCTCTCTCCTTCGACCGCTCCGACCTGCTCGTAGCTCGTTGCCTCCGCTGTCTTACGCCGACCGGAGACGCGTGCGTCGCAAATTTATACGTCCGTCACTCGAAATCAACCCGCCTCACAAACGCCAGTTTCATACGGAAACCTACATTTTGTTATAGCTCAAGAACTCTCGGGTTAGTTTTTTCTACTACAGGTAAGGCACGTTCGCCGACGTGCTAAAAAGGCCTGCCAGTAATGTGGCAACTCGCCACCAATCCCCTGGACCCTTCGTGGGGTCCCCGTTAATTTTACCCACTACGAAACCCCACAAAGATTAATGAGACCGGCTAACCCACATATTATGCCTCGCGTCTTCCCCTGCGAGGCTAAGTAACATCTCACGGCATAAGGCCAGCCGGATCATTAATCGTACGTCCCGTGCTACTCGTATCCTAGCCCGTTATCCGATATACCCCGATTGCGCGAGTGCGACGGAGACAGATTCTGCCCCTTCCCCCGCCTCCAGAACATACGTCATGAACGCTCGCGACTTCCATCTGCCTGCGCACTGAATTTGCAGCTCTCGCACTCCTTGCGCAGTCAGCTGGGTTGCACCCTTTTTTTAGCGCAGCGCATACTGTGCCGGGTCTCTCCTGCTACTCCCGATCGTTAGTCTCAACGCAGCTACGGCTTGCGTGAACGGCTTCCACCCGTGTGGCGTACGCCTAACCGTCAAGGGTGACCCTTCCGGGAGCAGCGGTGAACGGCGAGGAGGTCCAGCAGCACCTCGAAAGCGTCCACTGGACCCCCGCCGGTGTCGCCCGCTTTTGCTACACGCGTCCGAGTGATCGTGCACCCCGCCCTCTTCTCGTCGGCCTTCGACGCCACGAACCGCACCTATACCGAGTCCGCCATCGCTCTGTTTTTCATCGCGAACTGTACTCCCCCTCGAAAGAAGGTGAGACAGTTTCGCGTCAGGCAAAACTCGGGATGCACTTTTCCGTTCGCATATGCCCACAACTCCGACGCGCGACACAGCAAGAAGTATGACAACGCATGACCCAACCACATGGCTTTCCCCCCGTCTACCGTAGTTGTGACTGCTTGCCTACCGTGGGTTAAAATTGCCCAGGTCAGCGGCAGCCTAACCTGCACGGGTTTCTGCGCAGCACCGTGCGCGCGGTCAATCCCCTTTCCCTCGGCAATAGTCATGCAGTGCGAGGTGGGAAGTTCCCACCCTGCATACATCTTGTGCAAGAACTTGATCGCGGCAAGATACTCCCGCACGGTGGACTGCTGGTTGTTGTGCACGTAGCACCGACTCGCCATGAACTCCATCAACTCTGAAAGCACCAGGTTAGGGCTGTCGGGATTACGTTGCAGCCAGGGCCCCGTGCCCTGCGCTACCCTTTTCGCAAGCCAGGCCTTTCCGCCGCTCTTTCCGCAACCCGAGCGCCAGCGTCTCCACCAGACGCGCCACTTCCTTCTTATCCTCCATCTTCCTTTCCCTGTTAATTGCGCCACCGGTTAAAAGAAGAGTGAACGGGGGGAAACGAGGGGAGGGGGGTGCAATATGGCCCCCACGAGGCGCCGTGCACGCGGAATCAAAACGAGTCCCGTCCGTTGACCATGATGTTCCACAACCGATCGTCATGTCGGTTGGAAATGTTCTTGGTTCCGAGCGCGACGTCAAAAATATTTTAACCCCTGGCGGCCGATACCCTGTTCTACCCAGTCGTTACTACCCGTCGCTTCCTTCACTTTTTCTGACAACTCGGCTCGGGGCCAGCGAGATATGCCGTCCGCTAAGGTGTTGTTCACGCCGAGTACATGCTTGGCAATGTGGCTCCACCCACCCTTGATTTCGAGGTGGCCGAGCATTCTCATAAGTAAGCAAGCCCTCCTGTCTTTCGCCCCGCCGCACTTGTTAACCCGTGTGACGGCGGCCACGTTATCGCCGCGCATCGCGATCGGATCTCCTACCGAGACTGGTCTCAGGGCTGTCAATCCGAACATCACCCACGCTGCCACTACCATTTCCAGTAACTCTAGCAAAATGATCGTGATGGTACAAATTTCGCGTCGTTCGGCCTTCCGTTTCAGTTCTGCCGTCAGTGCGGGCGGTAGGTCGTATCCAGGGAAGACCTTCTTCTCGACGCAGTACCTATACCTACCGACCGCTTCGAAACTGGCATCGGATAGATAGTACCGTTTGGCCGGCCGTTTGAGCGCGGTGTAGCAGGGCGCACTATAATTGCCTCGCCTACTTGAAAAAGCTTGCGATTTAACGCCCACTTCCAAAAGAGGAGGTCGGCACAGAACTCTCTGCCTATTGCAGCCTCACACTGTGCCGATTCCTAGGGTTTCGCTCATCTTGCAGCCCCGTGAGCCTCAGCAATCTCCACGCGAAATACCTACAGGCGCGTACGACGTATGTCAGGTTCCAGAGCTTTCCTGCCATACTGAGGACGTCCCTTGCTTTGGCGTGTCGTCTGTGCGTAGGCCAGTGGTCGTCCAAAAGGCTTTTGATCGCTTCGGTTTTCTCATGCACCCGAGAGATTCTCATGGCGTGTGAGTATAAGGTGAAACCCAGGGCATCAATCTTGGAATCCCAATCTGTACTCTTTTTTTGGAGCTAGGATTGGCGTGGCGCCTGCCTCGCCCGGCCCGAACAAACGTACGTGATCGGAGGCTAGTGAGGCAGAGGCGATTAACGCGGACGAGTCTACGTCTGAATGCGGCACCTTAACTACAGTAGCAAGTAGTCGCCCACGTAGACGGTAACGAAGAAAGGGTCCCACTCCCCCCCCCACGACACGCACGATTTTTTTCATCTGCGGGTACGGTCGTTGGGGTACGGTCGTTGGGTTTCCTTCTTCCCACCGGTCTACCACCTTCACGTGAACCATCATGTCTGTTCCTTCTTACAGTGTCTGGGCCGACGCCACCGTGGTGTTACAGTGAGCGTGTTTAGCGGCTGCCGACATCACGCCCCAGAAACCCGGGGACCCTGACCAACCGAACGTCAAACGGAAATCGATGACCGTCAATTCCCCTACCGTGTAGCAGAAGTTGTGAGCCTCGTCGGGGTCTATTCTAACGCTGCAAAAGGCGTTAGACACGTCGGCCTTGCTCATCAAAATACGCTTGGTCGGGTATTTCTTTCGCAGATTGGCTAATTCCGCGAGGAATTTTGGAAGGGTCTCTGCGCACAAGCACGGAAGCACGCTGTCCGAGTCAATGCCTGCATTCAATCCTCCCTTCTCCTCTTGCTGTTCTGCGTCTCGAAGGAGAAGTCGTTGATTATCGGAACCTTGTGTGTGACTACTGCTCCCAGCGGTGACACTCGTATGTTCGGAATTTCGTGCGCGGCTGCTTTCTTAATAACGAGGCATTTCTGGCGTCTTACGTCTTCACAAAGCTTGTCCCAAAATCTCCGACATGTGCCCGACGGCACTGCGGTGCTTACCATACTGTAGGGCGCGCTCCAGACCCCGTCTGTGGGGTACTGTCTATCTGGTAACTATCGTGATCAGTTTATCAATGGCACCAAAGCCTTTAGTTTTACCGAAAATACCGCTGCATTTGCGTGGCGTCTACCGGTGGGGCTATCAGAGACCCTCCCAGCGCCCTGGCAACGTCGCCAACGACGCCGCCGCGGTAGTGTCTCGTCAGGTCCGTGCAACTGTCGGCAAGCTTGTACAGCAGTTCCTGTTTAGCGCGTGCATCGACGTAGTCCTCACCCAGCTTGGCTTTTTCTGTAAACCAGGTCCGTAGCATGAGTTCGGTCAGCGGTCGACGAAGGGACTCCCCATCAGGAAGCTGCGAGCGTTCTGACCCGCTACCAGTCCGCTACTCGATCGGATCGAACGTGTGCTTGGCTACTCGTGGCCGGTGCATTTCGCCTTGCCGCGGCCTCGACGATCACTGTTTCGATCCTGCAATGCGAATGTGTTCGAGCGCGTACGGGTTGTGTTGGCACTCCGCGTTTCGTATGAGAGGAGTACGGCGCGAACTGTCACCCGTGCACGGTCCTTACGCCGGGTCGGTACCGTGGACCCGCGTGAAAGGTGGACTACGGCCCTGTGGCTCCGGCTGCGGTGTACCGTTGTAAACCGCTGCCGTACCGAGGGTATCTGTCCTTCTGTGCGTGTTTTGGGGCGGGGAAGGGTTTGCGCTGTGATCAACCCACCCCCTCCCAGTAGCGGCTGCCCTCCCGCAAGTATGCCCCCCGCGGGGTGGAGGCCTTGGTGGGCTGGGTGGGGGACCAGCTGTGGCTGCTGCAGCTGTGCCTGCTGCTGGGCTTGTACCTGCTCGATGTGGGAGATACGGGCCCCGAGGGCGTCCTGCCCCGCAGTTATGGCCTGCAGATGCTGCAGGACGGCGTCGAGGCCCGCGGGGGGGGGCTGAGCCGGGACGGGCCGCGCCCTCTGTATTGTTTCCCGGGACCACCCCAGGACCGCCGACGCCCCCAGCCGCGAGCTCGTCGGGGGGGGTGGGGCGACGACAGCCTCACCTGCCGGCAGGGCGGCCGCGTCTCCCCCCCCGGCGGCCGAGCCGCCGCCGACATCGATGAGACCCCCGGTCAAGTCAACGTTGTCGCCCATGGGCGAGCCGCAATGCTGCAGTCGAGGAAAGTCGATCGATCAACTTGGTCTCGCTGTCTTCTACCACACGAAGTCGATCGATCAAATTGGTCTCGCTGTCTTCTAGCACGCGAAGGTTGTGATACCACGGTACCACCAGCTGCGACAGAAAGAGCCAGCTCTCTCCTTCGATCGCTCCGACGTGCTCGTAGCTCGTTGCCTTCGCTGTCCTACGCCGACTGGAGACTGGACGCGTGCGTCGCAAACTTGCGCGTCGGCCTAAATTCAAACTATTCCGTTATTACTCGAGTTCAACCCGCCTCACAAACGCCAGTTTCCTACGGAAACCTACATTTTTAACCGGCGTTCCGAAAACCGGTTTTTTTAAACCGGATGTTAAAGTAAAACGCCTCCATATCATTGAACTAAACGGCAATTTTGCGTCCAATACGTGCTGTTTTTTAAGTGGATTCCGAGCCACTGGTGGCGTGCGACCATAAAATGAGGTGGTGTGGCACTACTGTAGCTGCCATACCACCAGCACGTAATGGTACGGGGTGACGTGCTTTCATGGAATAAAACAAGACGCTGCCTATCTATATACGTACCGAAGTATGCAATAGTAGCACAGTACCGTACACCTGCCGCCTGGTAGTATATCATTTATTTGTGTAGAGCTTCAACTACTGCAGCCCGACAAGGCTATCATACTGATCTGGAAAAGTAGCAATCTCTAAAACAAATTGAGGCGTGGAGGACGTGCAGCAGGCTCGACGAGCTCAATTGTATACCTGATACATATAAGGTGCTCCTGGTGTATAACAGTGATACACTTATTGGCAGGGTTTTACACAACAAGTAGGCATGGACCGTGGTCATGTATCACAGGAGACAACAAAGACAACAACAGGAAATTATACGGGCCTTGCGATGATGCACTGCGTGGGACCAAGCTGCAAAAGAAACAACCGCCGCTGGCGAGTAATTTATCGCTTATTTCTCGTTTGACTTTGCATCGGTGCTGCTCCCCCCCCCCCCCCCCCCGAAGACTATATGCAGTAACGAAGTAAATCACCCACCCCTACCGTTACAGTAGTTACTGCATGGCACCGACCTGGACACATAAGATAACCTGTAAACGCCACGGGAACAAATGGGGGGGGGGGGGGAAATTAACTATGGCAGCCCCCCAGCTGGCAGAAGTAGCTAGAAGAAAGGATAGAAAGAAGGGAAAGGCTAGCGCTAAGAAACAAGGTGGAATCGGAAATAAACACTCAGAGATATACGAGGGATTGAGGGAAGGAGTAGGATTGAAAAGGTATTTGCACGGCCCAATGGACTTCGCGAAAACGCTGAAACTACGCTTTCGTGTAGGTGACCTGGACCTGCCAGAAAGAAGAAAGAGGCATACCAGTAGCCGGCAGGAGGAGGAGGAAATAGATGCACAGATGTGCCCGTGTGGCAAAACACTAGAGAGTAGAACTCACAAAGTAGGAGAATGTGAAATATACAAGGAGGAACAGGATGTATTAGAAAAGGAGATGAAGGAAACAGACGAATGTGACATGGAGAAGTTTGATACACTAGATATTAATAGCAACGAGAAGACGATCGCTATACTAGGAGATAGATGGTGGCCACAGGCGGCCAAACAGGAAGGGGATAAGAGTAATATGGGGAACCATATTAATACCAGGTAGGACCTACGGTACACACAAAAAAAACTGTATATTGTTTATTTTTGCTATCAACATTTGGTCCTATTTACTGTGGTCCCCCGTAAGAGCATTTTCTTTTATGTAATATACTTCGAAGTATGGAAACAACGCAATGAGCGCCCAATTGTTGGAGGTGTCTCTATTAGGAGTAGGAACGGTGCTCCGTCTCGAAAGGGATGCGTGGTCAATGGTCAAATGACTAAGGCAAGCAATAAATGAGTACGCCCCCCCCCCCCCCCCCCCCCCCCCGCTTCATTGATGCTGTCATCCATATGCAAGAAAATCCCCCTCTAAAGCGGTTCTTAGTAGGATGCAATTACCCTTCATGCGACTCGCCCAACACCTCACGGCGCTTCGCGCTGGTTGCAAGCAATGTCTGCGCGGTCGCTGAAAACCCGACGCGCTCCGTCCCGGCATTGTAGGGATGCGAGGGTCTATGGTCATACGACTACGGCCATGCATGATATTGAGTACCCGCCCCTCCCCCCCCCCCCCCCGCCCCCCCACCCCTTGGTGGCAGCGCCCCACCCAACCCAACACCCCAAAAAGCTCCGCCACCTGAACCAGCAGCACCCGCACATTAACTATCCTGACATCCAGGTAAAACACCAAAGCCTTATGGTCAGCGTGCAAATATATTGAAAAAGTACAAAACGACAGTAGTGTCAAAATTTTACGATGAGTACAATTTCATCCGAAACCAAGCTGACAACCAGCTTTTGCCAACCATCGCACCATAAAATGCAGCATCCTTCTCGAGTTACAAATTTGTTATCTAGGATAGATCGGAATTTTGGGGATGTTTTGTATCCTCTGCTGGCATTTGCCACTCTGTTCGGAAATATAAGGAGATTTACATATTTATTTGTTAATGTTAAAACGTAAATTATAATTCCGGACACATATGTTTTTCTGAAGTTCACAATAAAATAGTGATCATATTAATATCCTATTAATGGCTGTCGCTGGGAACTACTGTAGTGCAGCTGGATGTTTCCATTAATAGCTGTCTTCCGAGCTTTGGTTGATGTGAACACTTACCAGGGTACCTATTACGGGGGTCCATAGTTAACAGGACCAAATTTTGTTAGTAAAAATATGTAAATATATAGGTTTTTATGTATACCATAGGTCCTGTTAACTATGTACCCCCCGTAATAGTACGTAGTATGCAACGTGCTCTACTAATACTAGTCCTGCAACTGCTGCTGTGCAGGTATTCCGCTGATATTAGACTGGTAATGGTTTTATTCTGTCGAAAATCAGTTAAAATAATGTCCGGTTCTGTCGGTTTAAACCGGTTTTCCGTTTCTTTCTTTTCTTTTTTTTTTCGGTTTTATCCGGTTTCCGGTTAACCGGTTTAAACCGGCAAAAAAACAACGCGTTTTTTTTTCAAAAACCGACTACTCGAGCAAGCCTGCTGGGTTTCCAAAAACCGGTTTAAACCGTTTTTTTCTAGAGGTGCCTACCGCTAGTCCTGATGCACAAGACAACCATTAATACCAGGTGAAGCAGTGCGAGAATCAAACGAAAATATAGACCCAGAACTGCAACAGAAAGAGATTACTCTATTACGGGGGACCATAGTAAATAGGACCAAATATTGTTAGTAAAAATAGATAAATGTATAGGTTTTCATGTATGCCATAGGTCCTATTAACTATGGACCCCCGTAATAGATATGTCATCACCAATGACTGCTGTGTTGTTGTTGGCTGCTGTGACAACGCCATTGGTGACGGAGACGGTATCTATCATAAATCCCCACACCAACTTAGAATCCAGATACCAATACAGCAACAGCAGCAGCACTCGATAGCAAGGACGATGAGGGTGAGGGTGCGTACCTCAGAGCGTGGGCGTGTTTGTTTGTGGCCGTTCCTGAGGCGGAGTGTTGTTGCTGTGATGACGAGCGTGCCATGGCGTTTTACTCCAGGGAGCCTGGTACCCAGCACCCTCGATAGCCAACGAGTAACTATGTGTACATAGGGGAAGCGGCTATCAACCGCTACGTACCGTGCTCTGTTCGCCGCATCCGGGACCCGACCACAGGATACATGTATTGTCACATGTACGGCTACCAAATCGTATACCAGGTAAAAAAAAACCACGCACGTCTGTCAATTATTGGTGATACCAGGCGAGGGCCTCGACGCGGAGTGTGAGGAACGCTCGACTACTGATAAGACGGACCCCCAGGGGTCCAAAACACGTTGGGAGAGAGTTCTGCCGGTTCCCACCTCGGTAGAATTTCCAACAACGATTGCAATTGTTTGCGGCATTGGCACTATTTTGAGACAATTTTCCATCAAGGGAGGGTGTTAAAAGAGCAACAGGGGCAGGGAGGCACTGTTGCTCGGGGGGGCACAGTGAGCTGCCAGACAGCTGGAGGTAGGGACAACATGCCAGTGGGACACTCCCCTTGCGCAAGGCCCAGGGCCGTCTCTGCAACATCCGGGCGGCAGCGCCTACACCTTGCAGCGCGAGGGGGGGGGTGTACTCAGGGGTGGGGGGGGCGTATTCATTTGTTGCTTGCCTTAGTCATTTGACCATTGACCGCGCATCCCTTTCGAGACGGAGCACCGTTCCTACTCCTAATAGAGACACCTCCAACTATTGGGCGCTCATTACGTTGTTTCCATATATTACAAAGAAACGTTTTGCTAATCTTACCCCCTTAGTGTTTGGCCGCCTGTGGCCACCGTCTATCTCCTAGGATAGTGATCGTTTTCTCGCTGATATCTAGCGTAATAAACTCCTCCATGTCACATTCGTCTATTTCCCTCATCTCCTCTTGCAACCCATCCCGTCCCTCCTTGTACATTTCACATTCTCCTGCTATGTGAGTTCTACACTCCATTGCTCTGCCACACGGGCACATCTGTGCATCTACTTCTTCCTCCTCCCGGCTACTGGCATACCTCTTTCCTCATTCTTGCAGGTCCAGGTCACCTAGTACACGACATCGCGGTTTCAGCGTTTTCGCGAAGTCCATTGTGCCATGTAAATACGTTTGCATTCCTATTCCTTCGCTCAATCCCCCGTATACCTCTATATAGAGTGTTTTCCCGATTCCACCTTGTTTCTTGGCGCTAGCCTTTCCCTTCTTTCTATAATTTCTTCTAATTTTGCCTTGGACCTCCCAAACTTCCCGGCGGACATCACCTCTTCCTGGGTTCCCCCTATATCCTTCCATACTTTCTCAACCGCGCTCTTCCACCTTATCCATCTCGTCCGTTTGTTATTTTCTCCTATACAGCGCTATTAGCAAAGGGGGGGAGAATCGGTCGCAACGGATAGACGCGGCTGGTTGAGAGGATCTGGAAGGGGGTCGCGACGATCAAGTGCGGGGAGAGGAGACCGACACGATCCGAAGGCAAAGCCCCAAGCCCCGGGCGGGGGAGGGGAACGAAGAGTGGTGACAGAGCAGTCCTAGCAGGGGGGAGGGTGGGCGACACCGAAGGAACGGGCGGGATGCATACCGGCGGATCGGGAGGAGGGGCACGAGCGAAGAGTGCAAAGGAATGGCAGCGGGCCTAAGTTGCCAAACGGCGCGGCACAAGCTGGGGGATTCCCTGGGGCGCAAGGGATGGGGCCTGATATTGGGACGCGCCCCGGTGCCTTCCTGAGCGGCATCCAGGTAGGCGTGGCGTACGCGGTCCAAAGTGTGTAGCTCCGGCGTGGGCGCCGGGCGGTAAGATGTATGAGTGGGCAAGGCCACCACGTGCTCCACGTGCATTCCGTGATGGAGGATCGTGCAGGCGTCGCGGTACCGGAAACAGGACGCGCATTGGAAGCAACGGTCCAAGTTGGTCCGGGCCTGGTACGGATCGGACCGGGCCAGCTTCGGTATGGTGGCACCACCCGATGCCATTTCCCTACATGATCTGCGCAACGCTTTGCGAAGGGGAAACAATTGCAGGCGCAGCTGACAGGCGCAGCTGGAAGGCGAACACACGCGCCTGAGCGTTCAAGCTTCGCATCATTCACCACACGTCGGGAGAACATCGATCAAACCGGAACTTGGCGACAACGGAACTCGACAACTATGCTGCACATCCTGGCGGCCCTGCTGCGCTCACCCGGCCGGTCGCATCAGAAGTCGACAGCGGTGGTTGGTGGCGAGCGGCTACGTTTTCCTCCTGCTCCCGTGGCTGACGGCGTACACTAGGCGAAGGAACGCAAAGGCAGCGGGATGCAGGCCAAGCGGCATGGAGGGAGGCAAAAAATCGGACGTGTGTTATCAGTATGATGTCACGCGGAAGGGGTGAAAGTCGAAGCAAACACAAGTCTGGTAAAGCCGTACTCGGCAGGCAACGAGGAGACGTGGGACACGCTGGTGGCTGAATTCTCGCCCAAAAGACCACGCGGCCGTATCCGCGGCCGCGGTGGCCGCGGCGGCCGCGGTGCTAGCGAGTACCACCTTAGTAGAGGAAGGAAATGCTCCCTCGACGCGACCGGGCGACCGAGGAGTACGCCGCCCAAATAATTCGATATCATCAGCTCCCGCAGCGCTCTATCGAGACCCGGGAATGATGGTCAACGATTGGAGCAGCCGAAGTCTCTCGTCTACACTGAAATCGGGCGTAAGGAGTTTGGCGAGATGCATAGGAAAATTGGAACATTGTGGGGGGTGATCGTCAACGGCCCGGACACATTTCCGTCGAAATTATTGCGGTTCTTCTTGCAGTCTAGCCTCACCGTGTTAGTGGAAGAGTGTCGCCCTGTTTCGATAGCGGCGCGGCTAGAGGAGGTCAATTCGTGAGATGAGGCAGTTTGGGGTCGCGGTGCCGGGGAGAGTGGCACACTTGAGGCTCGGGGTAAACGCGCTACGCGACGCAATCAACTGGCTCGTTATCACCCGTCGCTCCAACGCCTGAAACGCAGTCAACGGGACGGCGGTCCTTCAAGAGGTAGTCAACTTGGTGGCAGCATTTACACCAGCTTGTGGCGAATTGTTATGGTGCGAGACTCAGCTGACGTGCTTTTTTGAGGACGGACTTCGGGGAAGACCCGGGCGGTCTCGAACGGGCTCAAGCAGTGAGGGGTTCATGGGGCCAGCGATGTCCTGTCTTGCGTTGCGGATGGAGCTGGAGTGCTTCCGCGAGGGGTTCAAGGGAGAAACAGTAGAAAGCTTCTCTCAGCCTTATGGGGTTTACGTCAACCCCGTCAAGACTGTGGTACCACCCTCGAAAGGGCGCACCCCGACGGCCGAGAAGATGTCGCTCTTGCGAAGTTTCGATGTCCGAATCGCTGAAGAAGGCGGGATGGCGACGGTGGAAGTCCCGATCGGCACCGCTGAGGAGCACGTGATCGAGCGTGCGGTGGGGTTGTCAGGGAGAGTGCGGCACGCACCACCCGGGGCGCTGCCTCGCGGACCTGCCGGACTTGAGCAAGCGACGGCACCCTCGTCTCCATCGAATCTCCCTCGCAGAGGACGGGCTACGTTCCGAGTGTTTTAGAGACGAGCTTGTCCATTGTAACATCCAGGAGGGCAGACGACGGACCGCACTGGGAATATGAAAAAATTAAAACGCTACCGGGAGCGACGGAGACGCAACCGTTCTTCCAGCAGGGGTTTGTGCCCGGGTGACCAGCTGACATCGCTGCCTCGTCAGCAAGCCCAAGCACATCTTTCTACGGGAGCGAGAGGATGAGGGTTACCATCGACGGCGACGAAAAAAATATCCCCTGCTATTGATGGAAAGATCGGGGCCCTACCGGAGGCTCTGGCGAACCTTACCGGCCCGTTAGGGGGGCAAGTGAGGAGGGAAACACCTGAATCGGGCATCATCGCGCCCAGCAGAAGCGAGCACGAGAGAGATTTGGGACATTGGAAGGCCCCAAAACGGAAGCAATGGTCGGTATCATCCCTGAATCTTGGTTGGACTGGGGTTTCGACACAGAGAAGGACACCGCTCACAAGACCCTCGGAGGTCGACGTTTGTTTTGGCGGCGCTCGACGCGGTCACTTGCGACTCCCGGAAATTCCCAACCAAACTGGTCATGCTCGTCAACCGGAGCCGTCAGGCCGTGCATACATCTTCTGTAGACCAGCTGTCCAGAGGTGGCATTCACGCCAGGACCGGGGGACCCGCTAAGGGGGATGGAGACAAGAACGTTTGCCAAGGCTCGCTACAGGAGTCTCCAAGGGGCTGGGGGCGACCGCCTGCCTTTTGGGTGCGGCCATCGGACTCGCTCCGAGTCATTTCCTAGTCAGAGTATGTGGGGATAGAAAGACAGACGGTGGGTAGTGAGGGCTAGTATGTGGCTGTGGCGTCGAGCTCCCCCTGCTGCGATGCAGCATGTGTAGAGACAAGCAACAACGTACGCGTCTGGCCCAGAGCAGGAGCGCAGGTGCACCAGCAGCACCAGCGGCTTCTCCACGCGATCTCCCGTACACCTCGGAGGACTTCGGACCCCTCATCAAGTTGGAAGTGGGGATCCGTCTACGGCGGGTCGGAACCTGAGGATGGACATCGTTTTCACAGGAGGTAAGGTCTTCGGGACGCACCGAACCCGGAGTGCCGCGACGAAGCCATCCTGCTAGATGGAAACCCATGCAAACACACAAGCGCGGGGACGTATCTATGGCGGCAGCGATGACTACGACGGATCAGCTGCCCCTACCTCCGAGTCGCTCAAGCGCCAGCACTATTCTCGTCCGGGACAAGTGTCCTTCGACAAGTGCAGCCACGAACTTGCCACTTTTCGCGGTGGGAAGCTTTGGGCGCCTCGGGGGAGAGGGTAGTGGTTTCAATCAGCCAGCGACAAGTGTGGTGGGGGGAAGGGACGGAGGATCGCTTGCTAGAAAGGGAATCTACAACGAATATTGCGGATAGTCTCGATTATCATGCAGGTATAATATAGCCATCTAGAGGAGTGTGTCTCTTTATAAAAACTATTTGCGGGGTCACCGGGGAGCAAAGAGGAGCAGGGCGGTGGGAGAGGGGGGGGGTGACAGGCTCACATTCATGGCGAGGGGATGGAGCACGAACGCGGCTTAGGAGGCAGAGACATAAGGCAGACAGCTACTCTATCGCATCACAAGGTTGTGGAAAAGGAAATAGGAAGCGTAGGTCGATTTTAGGTCGGAGGGGGGCAGAGAAAGTCCATATACGAATCACTGCCTGGTACGACGTTAAACGTGTACACATCGGACAGATCAGACAGATCATGTATACTTGATGATCTAGATCTTTTGGGGCGGGGATATTCCTGTTCTCTAGGGTCTAGCTCTTGTTGTTTCCAGGTGGGAGCCGTGCGAGCTGCATGGTCCAGGACATGTTTCCTGGCTTTCATATGTGCTGCTCACATCCTGCACGGCACGCCATAACCGCAGGCTATTATCTAGATGATCTACTGCGCTTTAAAAGACAGATAAATCGTGGTGTGTCCAAGGCGTGTAAATGCGGCTTCTTTATTATTTTGTATTGGGCTCTTCTCCCTACGTACTGCCAGCTGGACCTTTTCAGTGGGCGAATATCATATTACGGGGGTCCATAGTTAATAGGACCAATGTTACACACAAAAACCTACATATTTTCCTAGTTTAAATAACAATATTTGGTCCTATTTACTATGGTCCCCCGTGATAGTTATATTCTTTGTCCAAAAGACGAAGCTTTTGGGTTGGTCTCTCGAAGATACATCGGGTTGCATCCATCCCAGGGTGAGGACAGATGGACGTCGATTGCTGGAACCACAAAATATCCGTGATACATTCTGTTCACAACCACCACCACCATAATCGCACAACAAAACAGGACAATGTGCCACAAACCATCGTACTGCATGGCGATGTTCTTGGTAAAGCACACACTGCTTACCGTATGAAGTGCCGGCACTACGCAATAGGGGCAACTAGGTACCGAACGGACGGACTCGCAATAAACAACAACCTCCCCCCCTTCCCGCCCGCGTGCATCTTCTTCTTCTGTCGCACGTCACCGTTGCTTTTCCTTTGTGTTTTGCCATCACGTTTACTTTCCAGCTTGAATCGCATGAGCTCTTGCGCTCGGTGACCCTCTGGACAAGCCGTGGCCACAGCCCCCATAGGGGTGCTAGGCTCTATTTGGTCCTGCGACTACGGCTATCCATTGTATCGAGTACCCCCCCCCCCAGGGTGGGTTGGCGTCGGTTGGCGACGACGCTTCAAAACACGCCTCTCACTGCGTGAGCTAGACAGCCAGGGTACTGTTTTACTTGTTTTTGCTTTTTTTTATTGTTTTTTAGGCGGTTACCACGGCTGGCGGTCGAGTTAGACCATTTTTCGTGCGGGGAGAACCTTTACTCCGCACAAGGGGAATTATCGTATCACGTGGTGTGTATGTGGTGAGGCACCCACGAAACAGTTACATAGCAAACCCATTGCTGTCTCTGGAAGTGGCCGCACCAGAAATTAAATCAACTCATTGATGCTGTCATCCATACGCAAGAAAATCCGCCTCACAAGCGGTTCTTAGTAGGATGCAGCTCACCCTTCATGCGACTCGCCCAACACCTCACGGCGCTTCGCGCTTGGTGCAAGCAATGTCTGCCTGGTCGGTGAAAACCCGACGTGCTCCGTCCCGGCATTGTAGGGATTCGAGGGTCTATGGTCATACGACTACGGCCGTGCATGATAATGAGTACACCCCCCCCCCCCCCCCCAACTTGTACAAGCAACGTCTGCCTAGTGGGTGAAAACCCGATGTGGTCCGTCCCAGCATTTGAGGGTGGCGAGAGTCTATGGTCATACGAATACGGCCGTGGATGACATGGGTACACACCTCGTACGACTACGGCTATGCATGTCATGAGTAGAGCCCTCTCCCACCCGGTGCAGGCATGGGGTCGTATCGCGCGTACGTAGGGCTCGGCATTCTCGTTGCTCACATCGATCTTCATTGGATATTGGATGCATGTTGCGGTAAATTCTGGCGGGAAAAGGTAGTTATTTGGCGACGGGCCATCACGGGTAATGAAGACGTGATCGTCACGACGACACACAGACCGGCGGGTTCGGGAAAACGCAACAAGGACACCAAAATAAACAACGGAAAAGTCCGAAGCGTACTTCGTATATATGTACCTCTCAAAACGTTTTTTTCATCGCCGTTTTCGTTAAAGTATAAGAATGACCGGGTAGAAAATACGCCGGCTGTTGTTGTTGTTGTTGTTGCGTCGATCCTTTTCCTGAGGCGAACATTATGCTGCACTATAAACCCACGTTATTCCCCCCAAAAAGTCGTTGGCGGTCTCTGTAGTTAAAAATAAGTCGATGCCGTTTCACCAGAAGAGCTACAGAAAACCGCAAACCGGCGGGCGCAGTGTAGGAACGTGAGTGTCAGGAACACCCCGATGGGATCGACGGAGAGAGAGATAGGCGAGAACGAGATGGTCCGTCCGTCGATCGGTCTCTGATTTTGCCGTGTCCTACGCCTGTTGCACTAAAAGTCTCTGGGGTGGAACTGGTTTTATTTTTGATGGGCAGCGGACACAAATTGCGGTTAGATTATTATTAATAAAGACAATGGAGACTACTACGGGAAAACTACCGAACGACTGGACGGAAATGTAAGGACCCGTTCGGTTGGCTATTCTCATCTAACTCTCTTGCAGGACTTTCAGAGGGGAAACTTGACGATCAAAACCTAACTTGCCGCTGCGTGAACAATGCAGATGTCGCGGGCGCGACATACCCCTACCCGGTATCCCACGCTGCTCGTACGTAGACGTTTGACCGCACCAAAGCTATCAGTATCATCGTGTTGATCGCTATAATAGCAGTATCTCGGAGTTCCAAAGGGGTAACGTTGATACCTCAGCGGTCGTTACATTTCCGTGCAGAGCGGTACCAAACCTTGAGATAAAAAAGTTAAATTATCTCTCCAACATTTGCCGGCGGCGCTACGTACGTACGTACGTACGTACGTATAAAAGCTTCCGCACGGAAAAACTGAATCTCCGAAAGCGTTGGTTGAAGAATCTTCGGGGGAGGGTACGAATCTGGGCGGTACCCTTCACAGAGGAAACAAACAAAAAAAACGGGGCCGGGGAAACTCGCGGTTTTAGGAACATGATACTTTGGAAAAACAAGAAGCGATACGTATCGTGTCCCTCGTTTAGGCAAGAATAATTAATGGACACTGACTCAAGTCATCGATTAATTAATTTCGTCCACCCCCACCCCTGTCCATATAATATTAACAACGTAGTATAGATATATTACGTCCGCTGGTACATGGTGCAGAACATATATCGGTATATAGCGGTCTGAGAAAAAACACATCGTATAAAAAAAAAAGCGGGGCCGGACCGGCTCAAGGTTTCGGGCCTGACAATTTTTTTGAAACGAAATGTCCGTGTATAGCGAACTGAAAATACGCATCGCTACCCACCACAGCTACCACAGCTACTAATCCCGCCCGCGGAAAAAGCATACAGACAGATAGACGGGGTGGGAAAAAAGACGTCCCACACGTACGTGCGTCAAGAAGGTGTTGCCTACTGAGCTATAGGGGTAAATAAAAGACCGATCGATTACCGTGCCCAGGGTAATCTTTATAACACTCTCCCCCCCCCCTGAACGGCGGGATCTTTAGGGCGTCGGTACCGAATACGGCCGTACGCTGACCTACCCGCTTCGTTTCAATAACTGGGGAACAAGGGAACAACGCTTTAAGGGGTGCACGAGCAAGCGTTTCTATTTTGAGAAACGTTCGAAGTTAGACGTGAAGCTGTGTCCTGCCGACGACGCCAATCGTGAAGGTGTTACCTACTGTAGTGAGCTATAGGGGTAAAAGGCCGATCGATACCCAGCCCAGGGGTAATCCTTTCAACATACGCGTAAACCTACTATTACGGGGGTCCATAGTAAATAGGACCTACGGTACACACTAAGACCTATGTATTTCCCTATTTTTACTAATAATATTTGGTCCTATTTACTATGGTCCCCCGTAATATTAATACTGCTGTGCTCCGGGGTTGTCTAGGACCTGGTAGGGTACGTGCTCTGGGGTACCCGAGTACTGGGCCTGGCTGTTTGGGTCCTCTTCGAGTAGGCATTCGGGTACCCACAGAGTGCGTGAACTGTGAAAGTGAGCTACAGGGGTGAAATACCGATCGATTACCCAGCCCAGCCGGGTGATCCTTATAGCACCCCCCCCCCCCCCCCCCCCCCCCCCCCCCCCCCCCCCCCCCCCCCCCCCCCCCCCCTGTAAACGGCGGGATCTTGAGGACGTATGTAGCGGTACCGTATACGGCCGTACGCTGACCTACCTGCTTTAGTTTCAAAACCTGGGGTACCAGGAAACTATGCTTTTAGGGACGCACGCGCAAGCGTTCGGAGTGAGATTCGAACCCGTGTCCTCGACGTCATCGAATGTGAAGGTGTTTCCTACCTGGTACTGAGCTACTGTACGTGGGTATAACATCGATCGATTACCCAACCCTGTGTAATATTTGTAACATGAGTGTATGTTCTAGTATCTGGTAGGGTATATACTCTGGGGTGCGCGAGTAACAGACCTGGTTATTTGGGTCATACTCGGGTAAGTACTCGGGTAAGTACTCGGGTAAGTACTCAGATAAGTCGAGTACGTATAGAGCATATACCCTACTAAACAAGGCATGCGCTTGGTCCGCTTTCGCCGGGTTAAGGAAGAGAGACAGTAGAGGACACGTTCGCTGTCTTGTGAGATTCGATACACGCACTGAACTTGCGACGATGCGACTCTGATCAGCGATGATAGTCGTAGCTCTTCCGGACAGTACAACAAACGCTCGTGAACTGGACTGCGACAATTCCACCGCCGGAGAAAAGGGGGGGCTCAGGGGGGCAGGGGGGGTGTACTCATAATCATGCATGGCCGTAGTCGTTTGACCATCGACCCTCCCATCCCTACAATGCCGGGATATGGAGCACATCGGGTTTTCACCGACCAAGCAGACATTGCTTGCACCAAGCGCTAAGCGAAACGTGAGGTGTTGGGCGAGTCGCATGAAGAGTGAGCTGCATCCTACTAAGAACCGCTTGTGAGGCGGATTTTCTTGCGTATGGATGACAGCATCAATGAATTGATATAATTTCTGGTGTGGCCACTTCCAGAGACAGCAATGGGTTTGCCATGTAACTGCCTCGTGGATGCCTCACCATATACACACTACGTGATACGATCATCCCCCTTGTGCGGAGTAAAGGTTCTCTCCGCACAAAAAATATCAACTCGATCGCCAGCCGTGGTAACCGCCAAAAAAAAATGAAAACCAAAAAAACGGTACCCTGGCTGTCCAGCTCACGCAGTGAGAGGCGTGCTTTATAGCGTCGTCGCCAACCGACGCCAACCCAACCTATATACGTACCAGGTATATAGGGGGGCGGGGGGGGGGGGAGGGGGTGAAGAGGGGAAGTGGGGAGGGGGGGGGGATGGGCAAGGGGGGTGGGAGTGGGAAATCTGCGGAAGGGATGGGCAGGATGCTTGTCGTCTACTATTAACAGTATCACATGTTCCGACGGCGGTGGTAGTGGTGTTATTAACTTCAACATAAAAATGGGTGACGGTGTGGGTAAAATGTCACTGTTGTTTCAGACAGTGATGGATGAATGAATCTAGGAAGAACGAACCGGAGTTACTTACACACCGGTGCGGCAATATAACAGCAGTTCCGCGCACTTCGTAAAACAATATAATAACAGTTTGCAAGTTTCTGCACGTTTCGCTCGTTTCGGCACCACTATAAGGTTGTTAGCTAGTAATTGAGCCGGTTTTTTTTTTTCTCCATCAAGATTATGAACAAATGCCGGCTGTTATTACCTGTTGCCCAAGGCCTAGGGGGTAGAAGCTTAACCCGCTTAGCACTGCAGTTCCGTTTTGGGGACAACCCACTCTAGTTGTAAGTAGTTTGTCCCCAAAACTGATCTATAAAGAGACTGCGGTACCGAAAGGGTCAATCTACTATTACGGAGGTCCATAGTTAATAGGACCTATGGTGTACATAAAAACCTATATATTTACCTATTTTTACTAACAAAATTTGGTCCTATTTACTATGCCCCCCCCCCGTAATATTACGGAGGACCATAGTAGATAACACGTACGGCACACACAAAAACCTATATTTTCCCCTATTTTTACTAACAAAATTTGGTCCCATTTACTATGGTCCTCCGTAATACTACTTCAACGCCCCAGGGTGAGTCCTGTATCATTCTCCCCCCCTTGGAATAGCGGAATCTTGGGTTTCGTCTCAGGGCCGTATCGGTTGACGAATCTCCGCGTGTATACATACGGTCGTACGTGCCTATACCAGTCAAACATTCGAGCCAACAGGTGAGGACACACAGGGGGAGGCACGGCTTCTATCGGCGCGCACTAACAAGCCACTAATAATACGTCAGGCGTAGCGAGTTTTTTCTGAGAAACCAAAAAGGCTCTCGAAGTGAGATTCAAACCCGTGCCCTTGGCGACATCAAACGTGAACATGTCACGTCCCATTCTTACGGGGGATCATAGTAAATGGGACCTACGGTACGCACAAAAACCTCTATATTTACCTGTTTTTACTCACAATAGTTGGTCCTATTTACTATTACGCGGGTCTAACCCTAACCCTTAGACCAAATATTCTCAGTAAAACTAGGGAAATATATAGGTTTTTGTGTATGCCATAGGTCCTATTAACTATGAACCCCCGTAGTATATGCCCCCCCGTAGTATTTGCGGAGGTCTATAGTTAACAGGACCTATGGCATACATAAAATCCTGTACATTTAGGTATTTTTACTAACAATATTTGGTCCTGTTAACTATGGACCCCCGTAATATAGTAGGCAAGGGTCGACCAATTTTAAGTCTTCTTCTTCTGATACTTTCGTGTGTACAAGGGAAAAAAACGGCAAGAATACGAACGAAACCATACATACACTGTAATTAATAATACCTGGCATCACATATATATTACGGGGGACCATAGTAAGTAGGACCAAATATTGTAATTAAAAATAGGAAAATAATAGAGGTTTTTGTTTGTACCGTATTATAGGTCCCATTTACCACGACGGTCCTCCGTAATAGTAATGCCTGGTGCCATCACGCGTGCTGCACCACACGCGTGTTATGAGGCTTAGATTGGGTAGGCGATTGGTTATCCTTTTACCTTTAGCCCAACGGACTATGACCTTAACATATGGCGTCGTCGGCAGGACATGGGTCGTTGGTCGTGAGTTCGAATCTCACGGTCCACCATGAAATCGCTTTTCAAAGAAAAGTGAATTTCCTCTCATGTCAAGAATCTGAAAAAAATACTTCTGGATCCCCAGAAATTGGAACTGCGTGTTTGTGTCACGCGTCGAACCGTATATCCGGTCCGTTCCAGGGGGGTAGAGTGCTATTATGAGGCTTAGATTGGGTAGGGGATTGGTTAACATTTTACCTTTAGCCCAACGGACTAAGACCTTAACACGCGTCCACACTGGCCGTTACACTGGCCGTTATTATCGGAGACTTTTCCCCTCCCAAAAAATTCCAAATTTGGAAATGCGTTTCAAGATACGGAGGAGGTGTTCTGTAACGATTTGGGAAATTTAACAGAAGGAAAAATATCAGGAAAGCGAAATTTCACATGTTTTTTTTTTTTTTGGGGGGGGGGGAACAGGAAAATCTGGAGGAGGAAAAAAAAATGCGCGAAACGAACAAAAAAAAAAAAAACCTGGAAACTATTGAAATTGTGGCGGGAAAAGGTCTCCGATAATATCGGCCCTGTGATGTGTACGTGAGTACAGTATCGTTGATCCGGGCGTTTTATTCTAACACGGAGTATATCGTTCCTCGCTATAACCTGGCGTGCAGTTGTAACCAAGGAGTGCAGTTCGCATGATGAGTCTTGTAAGGCTTAGATTGGGTAGGCGAATGATTAACCTTTTACCGTAGCCCAAGGGACTAAGACATTTAACAAATGGCGTAGTCGGCAGGACATGAGTCGTTGGTCGTGAGTTCGAATCTCACGTCCACCATGAAATAGATTTTTTAAAGAAAAGTGAATTTCCTGATCTCAAGAATCTGAAAACTCCCCAAAAATTTGAACCGCGTGTTGGCGGCGCGTCGACCCGTATATCCGGTCCGTCCAAGGGGGGGAAAGCGTTGCAAGGCTTAGGTAGATTGGGTTGGCCAATGGATAACCTATTACCAGTAGCCTAACAGACTAAGACCTTAACGTAAGAGCTATTTAGTAAGCTTGTGAAATGGCTAGACTTCGCGGCTTTTAATAGTAGTACCAGTGGTTCATTTGGCTGGGTGGCGAAGTAAGTTAACTAATTGGCTTTAGTCTGCATTAACTCCTTCTGGACCCCGAGATACATGGCGACCATGATGATACTCTCACGGAAGGGAAAACGTCACGGTACGTGCGGAGCATTATGATACTCGTGCTGCTTGCTGAGCGCTCTTCCTATTTTTGGAAGGTTGACAAAACCGTACACACGTGATGATGTATGTACCTGTCACATTTTTTTTTTCAAGTTAAGAGTCGCCAATCCTGAGTTCCCAAAAGAGAACTGCTGCACCCATGTCTTGGGTGACAAAGTACCTACAATTAGTGGGGGATGTTGTTGCGGTGGTGAAAAAAAACGTAGAGTAGGGCCATCAATATGCGTTGTCCCTTGCTGTTCTCCAGTGCACTGCTCCTATTACGGGGGACCATAGTAAATGGGACCAACTATTGTTAGTAAAAATATGTAAATAGATGGGTGTTTGTGTGTACCGTAGGTCCTATTAACTACGGTCCCCCGTAATAGTGCCAGTTGTGAAGGCTGGACGATCGCACGAGCGGGTCACCCACGAGAACAATTATTCAGGATCGCTACCGTGCTACCCAGCAGTAGCTAGTAGTCTATACCGAGTCGCTGATCGGCATATCATAGTCGCCTGCAGCGAGTAGGCCACAGCAGCAGTACAAAGTGCTAAGGTAGCACAAGCACAAGCAGTGCGGTATGCCCAATGCCGATTTGAGTAGATATATGCGGTATAGTAAAAAAACGTGCGGTAGAGTAGATATATGCGGCATAGTAAAAAAACGTGCGGTAGAATTCAGAACGCGAAATCTCGGGAGAACCCCAGAATTATCCTACTGACGCTCGACGGGCCCCGCAGGGTCGGGTTCTTTCTTGTTGTTGATCCAGAGTATTCGTGTTTATTTTTTTTGTTTTGGTCGAGCTGGGAGAAACAAGCGTGCTCAGCGCACGGCAGCTCACTTAATTTATTCTACTCCTCGCCCCCTTCTTTTCATCCTGCCGTCCTGGAACAAGACTGAAAAGCAATACAACCGGCCTGTAGCACCATTTATTTCATGAACTCTGCTGAGCTGGAACACAACAACCAATCGGTTGACCCCGGCTGATAGTGCTTGCCTCTCGTGCGGGCTCCCTGGCCTAACTCAGGAGTCATGCACCACACGCCCGAAGCAGAGATCCCGCTAAGAGGTTATGAGCCTCGCTTGCCCCTCAAGTATATGTGAAAAAAAACTTTTGCACAGGCGATGCTCAACGTGAAGCAGGCCTTTTAGTACCAACCATCAAAGTAGTCGGGTTTCGTACCACTGAAAGGCGTTTTACCCCTCAATGCGCTGGAAGGTACTGCTGGTGAGGAAGCACGCAGAGGGTACGTAGCCCGCGGCAACGTATTAAAGGCTGTCAATGAGCTGGAGTCGAATGCTTTAAGATCACCAACGAGGCGATACGCGCCACACAGGAGGTAATCGCGACTACGAGCTTGACCCCGGGACATGACCCCGACAACTATAACAACGACCTCACGCGACTGCGCAACCTACTTCCCGAGAGGGAGGAACCTATCACGGACTGGCACTTCACCGACATCGTTCTCCACGGTCTCACTGAGAGGAACGGGAAGTCAAGCTGATGACCTGGCAGGACCCACACACTTCGACCATCCGAATATTCAGTCTGCACTACGGCACCTCTACCTGGACAGGCTATCGAGGAAGAAGACGAGGAGGAATTCTGGATGTGGCACGGTCATGACAGCAACATCAGCATAACCTGATCCTAGTTTCCATTATATGCCACAACTGCAGCCAGGCGGGGCATTACAGGAGTGGCTGCGCCGTGCTTGCCAAGGCCCACCGGAAAAGCAACAAGTCCGCCGACCAGAAGAAGAAACTTTGTACCCGGGGCAGTGCTGGGCAGAAGTGGTGCACTGCTGGCTACACACAAGTGGCTCCGCGCTCACAGACAAGTAGTGGGTACACGGTGGCTGAAGTGGGAGCCCAAACCCTCCCCGATGATACCGAATATAAGCTCTGCTGAGCTCGAGCTTACACAACAACCCGTCGGTTGACCCTGGTTGATAGTGCTTGCCTCTCCTGCTGGTTGCCTGGCGTCAGGAGCCGCGAACCACACGCCCAATACAGAGAACCTGCTTAACCTCGTTGAGGACAGAGCTGGATTACAATCCCTGGGGTCGCTGAACATCATCGCCGAAAAGGACTGGGCGAGCATTATTTCTGTGGTCGCTGCACCATCATCGTCTGGGCCGCCAGGAGGACATCTGCATCGCCTGGGGTCGCACCAGATTTTCGGCAAGACTTGTTTGTAGTAATACCACACCCCTTCTTTGTACCGGGGTGATGTACTCATGGCCGTGCATGGCCGTAGTCGTATCCAATAGACCCTCGCATCCCTACAACGTACCGGAGGGGCGTACTCCTTTGTTGCTTGCCTTAGTCATTTTACCATTGGCCAAGTATCCTTGTCGAGACGGAGCACCAAAATACCGGGGGAGAGGCATACTCATTTGTTGCCTGCCTTAAAACATTTAACCGTTGACCACGCACCCGGTTGGAGACGGAGCACCGTTCCTATTCAAAACAGAGACACTTCCAACATTTGAGCGCTCAATACGTTGCTCCCATATACAGCAGTAGTACTTGAAACGTTTTGCTGATCAAAATCACTTCGTTTCGCCGCCTGAGGTCACCATCTATCTCCTAAAATAGCGATTGTTTTCTCGCTATCTACATTAGTGTATTCTCCATGTCATATTCGTCTATTTGCTTCATCGCATGCTCTAGAACATACCGCTCTTCCATTTACATTTCCCATTCTCCCACTATGTGAGTTCTGCTCTTTATTACTTTACTACACGGGCACATCTGTGCATCTACTTCCTCCTCCTCCCAGTGTGATGCGGTGACCGTATAGGGTAGTGGTAAGGGTAGTGGTAAGGGACGCAGATGGTTCTGGCAGCTGGAAAGCAGTGCTTCGCTTCTTCTGATTTAGATCTTCTTATTGATGGCGAGAGCTGAGGAGGTGCTCTGGTAGAGAAGTGAGAGGTAGGGGGGCGGGACTCGACGCCCAGATATACTCGTCCCACTCCATGCCACAAGCTCTCCTAAATTCCTCTTATCTGATGTACTCCTACAGAACTTTCCTATGGCTACCGATCGCTCTTCTGCTAATATTATAAGAACTTCTCACTTCGTAGTCCTATCTGCGTCAAGGAACATTACTCTCGTCTAACGGGCTATCCGCCCTAGGGAACATTCCTAAAAGAACGTTACTCTCGACTAACGGAATATCCGCCGGGTTAATCCAATCTTTGGATCATTCTCGTATTCGTGAGACTACAAGACTGCAACGTATTATCTGTCTATAGCCCATGAATACTCTACTCATATCACACACCAGTTACTGGTTTACCTCTTTATTCTTTCTAGCAAGCCCAGGTCCCCTACACGAAATAACAGTTTCAGCGTTTTCGCGTGTCCAGATGGGGGGGCAGAAGCGTGGTAGGCTGCTACGAAGTTTTTTATATTATCTTGTTCAACAAACTGGTGAATAAAGAATTATTCTTGACATTAATTTGTGTTTATTATATATATATATGTATTGCAGTGAAACGCCTTGCCTTTCTCCACCACAAACTTGTCTTCAACTGTCTACTCACCCTTTCTTTGGGAAGTACAACACGACGGCAGTGTGGAATGTGTTTTAGACAAATATTATATGGATACAGGTATCCGTTCAGAAGTAAAGCGTACAGCTATTAACAGGGTCGCGGTATTTAGCGTACGGCGATTTATCTGGCATACGTACAGTGAGACCCACGGGGGCCCCAAGGTCTGTGTGTGTTTTTTTCGCGTCTGCATGCTCGCCCGTACTTTAGTCCTGTCACAGCCGTAGCAGGATGCCGTTTATGTTGCTAGGGTATGCGTGTTGTTGAATCAGCTGTACAAGGGTTGGTCACCCATCATAACCGAGGCAGGAGCGGTTGATGTTGTTGAGATACACACCTGTGGTAGTCTGGGGACATCCAGGGTGCATCCCCGGATTTCCTATGTGGATACGGCTCTTGCGGTGGGTATTTCGGATACTACTGCTGTTAGCCTCAGGGAACATCGCCCACAGCAGTCGCTTCTGTATCTTGTCTAATTCATGCCTATCTTTCATTTGCGTCAGCGACGAGGGTGATCATCTCACTCGGGTGCTTCAGCGACCCTGGATTGAGCGTGGTCAGCCGGTTCGGCACCATAATTCTGCAGAATTCGCGTGATGTAAGCGTCAGCACACGGGAAATTTCGAGGTCGAGTTGAGGATTGGGTGTGGATATATACGCATACCGGTGGTGTGCGTATTCGGTCATCTTGGGATGTTATCGGGTCTTCCTCGAGATCTTCGATTCAAGGCAGTAAGACTTTTGTTGCTGCACACCAGGAAGAAAATGGACGCTTGCGTAAAATTTGCTGACGAGTAGTACAGATAGATAATAAGTACACCGTCCAAGCATCATGCAAGAGTAGTACATTATAACCTACTAGTTAGTGCGTAATCCAATCGATAGTTGAATGTAGCAATGTTTGAACTGCCACCCCACCTCCATCGAGGGGTCGTATTAAGGATGGCTACCTGCTACCCAGCAGTCACCAGTAGCCTATACCAATACACGACTGGTCGGAAGACGTGACGGCTGTAGCGAGTAGGCCACAACAGCACGAGGTGCTATGTCCGATACCGATTCGTTGATATATGCGGCATAATCGAATGTCATTCGTTTGAGAACGCTGAAACAAAACCCCGGGAGAATCCCAGACGGCCTTCGTATCTGACGATCGAGGGTCCGGCAGGGGCGGGTTTGCTTTTTATTGGTCCAGGGTGCCTGTGTTTTGTTTCGATTTTGTCGAGCTGAGACAAGCAAGCGTGCTCCGCCCAGCTGAGATAAGCGAGCGTGCTCCGCCCACACTACGTCAAGTTACTTCTTCTCCTCGTCACTCTTCATCCAGCCTTCTTGGACACGACCGTTGATCAATACCGGGTACAACAGGCCTGGAGCGTCGTTCTTTCATATTGCGGGGGACCATAGTGAATAGCACCAACGGTACACACAAAAAAAAAAACTATATATTTTCCCTGTTTTCACTAAAAAATATTTGGTCCTATGTACTATGCCCCCCCCGTAATAGTCTCTTCTGAGCTGTAGCTTACAACAAGCAGTCGGTTGACCCCGGCGAATGGTGCTTGCCTCTCCTGCGGGCTGCCTGACCTAACTCAGGAGCCGCGCGCCACACGGAGATGCAGCGAAGAAAGATAATTAACGTTTTGGACCAACAGTAGTAGGTGGGCGCGGAAACCCCAGACGGTATATTTCCGCCCAGGATGATGCCACGTGCTTGCAATTACGTACACGTAGTAACCAGGGCACGTACTTAAAAGCGCACATCACTTTAGATTGCGTGTGCCCGCGAACGGTAGCACGCCGTAGTCCCAGTACCACCACAGCGGCAGAGCACAGCAACTCAACAGCCACATTGCAACAAACAACAGAGTCTGTGTTTTTTGCTATAACTTGAACACCATGCAGGATTTATTTAGAGCTTACACCTCGTGTTCAAGAAAATAAAAAATCGTTGGCACACACCACTCACTGCTGTCTGTGTACGAGCGAAAGACGTAAAAATGCGAAGCAACAACGTTAGTTGACTGGTTGACTGATTGGTTCGATCGGCATATAGGGTTAGGGTTTAGTCCTATTATTCGTTTCGTATTATCTCGAACGAGTGGTAAGCTACCCTGCCATTGAGGCTTGTACAGTTCGAAAACATAGTAAAAACAAGAACGAAAATAAGGGAGTGACGCTGTCGAGATCGCACAAGGGAGATCGCGTTTTTGCATTTTTTTGTAGGCTAGTACGAGAGGTCTGTGCTCGCGCAGCCTTATTAAAATCATCCTTCGAAGTACATACAAAATTGTCAAGCAGCGCCAACGACATGCGTTTCCGTGCTGTTCCCTCGGTGTTGACCTTGTCCTAAGTATCCGCGGAAAAAAGTGAAACCCATCATCGAGGAAGCGTAGACAAACATTTTAGTATTAAAGAAGCGTACTGTATGTAGTGTAACAACCTCATCAGTCGCCGACGTCGAGTAAGCAACGCTAACTCAACGTTTGTCTGCCGCGCGCCGGCAATAAAAAAGCACCAGCAACATTAACCAGATCCCGATATATTCAATCATCTCGAACAACGCTCCATGCCCATCATAATACGTGTTTTTTACCCCGGATTGCCCTTGCGCCATGGACGACCAGGTACCAGGTTGGCGGTAAAAATAAAGTTCCGGATTGGCCCCGAGCTACATGGGCTACCATTATACCGGTAGTCCATAGGCCCCGAGAACATACATGGGCACGCCACACGTACATGTGATAAATACCATGAGAGAAAACGCAGTGAGCCTTAGACTATATACCTACCTGGCATCATACCTGGTCACACATTTCACCGGCGTGAGCCGCGAGCATCATCTACACAGGGACGAGCATCGTCCCAAACTGCGCCACCAGCCGTGTCTACAATAATAATAGTATCGCGCGACACACCTCTTGAAAAAAAGTCGAGGAGTTGTCTTGCGTACCACGTTTAACGCATACGGATCTGTTTTTCTTCTCGTGGAAAACGACGGGCAGCATGATCAACAATCAATCAATCAGCCTTTCAAAATCAGCCAGACATCATTCAACCAGTCGATCAACGGAGCAACCAATCAACTAATCAATCATCAATCAATATATCAGTCAATCAATCAATCAGCCACAATCAAAACCAGCCAACCAATCAGTCAACCAACCAACCAACCAACCAACCAATCATCAATCAACCGATCCACAAAAAAAATGGGGGCGTTCTGCAGCGTGCTTGAAAACTGGGTAGACAGACTGGTGGGCGCACGCACACCATCATGAATATATTAATTAATAGATATTGGGCAGATACCGGTACGCACGGTAGATACAACACAGACAATAATATCCTGTACGGTTTACCACGAGACCTACTCTACTACTGCTGCCCGCTCTTTCTCCTGTGTGCAGCTCTTTCCTCATGTGCTTGGCCACGAACAACTACGAAAAGATACAAGGCGTATCACATCTACTTTCCAAGGGCGTGTTTTATAGTAAGGTACATACTCTGGGATACCCAGGTAACAAAACCCGGTTGTTCAGGTCATACTCCGGCATGTACCCGGTACCCTCTGAGAGTATATACAAACTTATACCCTACTAAACACGCCCTTCTTTGCGATCGATTTTCCTACTAACTTAGCCAAACTATATGTGCTCGTTCATACATACATCGTGGGTATATAATCCTACTTACTTTCATCAGAGAACGGTCTCGTTCGTTCGTACGCAACAGACCAGAAGAATTCATCTCTCCTCCAAAATAATAACGGTGCTAAAGTACGCGCGTGCGTTGAACCTACTGTACCTGCCTACCTATATAATACCTGGTATATATGCACGTGTACATACACCACTACATCACTGCTTCTCTATTCTCGAAGAAAAAAGCGGGAAAGAATCGCGGTCGATGTTATCGTTTCGCGCTAACAACTGGCCGAGTCGTTACCAGGCGAGGCAGGTACACTCAAACACTATGTATGTACTCGTTTTTTCCCTCGTCGGCCGATACGTTTCCTTAAGGGTGTGTCGCGTTGAGTAAAACTACTATGGGGTACCCGGTACCACGCCTGGTAAAGTTGGTCATAGCCGGGTACATCCATCGCACTGCCAGGTACAAAATACCCTACCAAACACACGCTTGGTTTTCCTTCTTCGCCGAAGGGAGAGTAAATCCAGCTTACATCATGCAGGAGTGGCAGGCAGAAGATGAAATAATCGAAGTACCCCGCCACGCAAAAAGTGCAACGCGCGCACGGCATTTCTCCTCTCCTCTCCAAAGCAAAACAGCATAGCTTACGACGGCATCTGACATTCAGCTCAACCCCATTTTGTATCTACGTACCTCCCAACATTAAGCCAAAGACAACATACTACGCAGCACGTAAAGGTATGCCACCATCATGATAAGGCTACTACTCTTACGTGGAACAGGTTATCCACCTTTTTTTTTCTCCTCGCTCCTCTGAACCTCAAGTCATACTCATCATCGCCGTCTAAAAACTTGCGCGCCGGGCAAAACTACAGAGTGAATGTATTTATGTACCAAGGGTGTGTTTAGGAAATTATAATACTCTGGGGGTACTCGGGTACTACACAGGGTTGTTTGGGTCGTACTCGGGTATGTACCCGGATACGGCTTGGGTACGTATCCGGTTACACCCACCAATCCAGGCTGTTTCCGTCATTCTTGGTGTAGACACCCGGGTACCCCCAGAGCATTTACCCTACTAAAAAAACCCGTGGTATGTGTACCATTCTTGACGGGCATTCCCCCCCCCCCCCCCCCCCCCCCCAAGTCAACTAGTAATACGAAATGGACAAGAAAAAAGGTGTTGCCGCAGCGTCTACATACATACGCGTAGCAGCCGAACCCCGGAAAAGAAAGCTCTATGAATAAATACCCTACCCTATACCTGTAAGACGAACCCTGCAAAGAGAACAAACTTTTCGTGTACATGATCGTGCGTGTCTGCGAAACAAGACCCCGAAACAAAAAAAAATGGGGAGAAAAAAAGAAATCATGTCCAGAGCAGGAGAACACCACACAACCAGAGGAACAGCTACCGCTGTAGCCCTCCGACCCTCCCACTCCCACCGAAAAGGTGAACCAACAAAAAAAAAAGTACGACACCAATTGACACGCAGCAACAGCCGGAAAACCCGCCATTTAAAAATAGGGCAAAGCGAGTGGGGGAAAAAACGCCTCGCTTGCTCTACAGAAACAACCAAACTGCTCTTCCAAGAGATTGAAAGGAGGCTTCGAGTTACAAGAGCGAGTGCATCGACGACTTTGCCACGATGCGAACGACAACGATAGTGCCTAGACACCCAGGCATCGACGACAATGTCGAGGCGCGAACGACAAAACCGCGCTAGACAGGGGCACCCTACCACCACCGGTCAGACATGGATGGTGCTTGCTGCCCCTCCGCTTTTGCAAGGGGTAAAACCTTAGCTAGTGCGCAGTTATCGAGCCGGCCCGGCAGCTGCCGAGGAGGGCTCAACCTTGTACATTGATCACGTCGCAAAAACGGCGTCGGACTCCGCGAAGCAGCATCGAACGCCGCGAAAAAAACGTCGAACGCCGCAAATCGACGTCGAACGCCGCGAAACGATGTCGAACGCCACGAAACGACGCCGAGAAAGATAGACAGGCGGCGTTCACTTTGGCCGCCGTTCCTTGACTCTGCCTGGCTTTTCAGATCACCCACGTCACAGACTCGTGGGCTCCGCCCTATCGCCAGCAGCGCACTCACTTGCACAGGAAAAAAAAACACACAACTACACGTAGACTACTACGCGCCTACACACGCGCACGACTAGTACGCACCCGTATAGCACCGGCGCAATCCAAAAACGCAAGATCTTTTCCGTGAATAGGAGTGTTGAAGGGACTCCCATGGACGCATACAGATCCTGAAACAAAAAGAGCGCCGTAGACGCGAGTGGTTGACATGTATACCCCCCCCCCCCCTCCCCTAAACCTTCTCGCACCTCATGACACTCACAACACCTCGAAAAAAGGGTTCCTTCGGAGTTCCATTCACAAAATCCCCCCCCCCCCCCCCCCCCCCCCCCCCCCCCCCCCCCCCCCCCCCCCCCCCCCCCCCCCCCCCACCTCCGAAACGCCATCCATCACAGCATACATGAGCCCCGTAACATTTCATTACCGAGGCGGGCGTTCAAGAAGCAAGATCCACGACGAACAAAGACAAGCAAAAAATATGAAAATGAAAATGAAAATGAAAAAAAAAAGACAAGACCGCCCGCTCCAAAGGCAAAACAGTTTTCGTAACTAACGGCACTTCATCGTACTACTGTGCTGATCACAACACAAAGGCACTTCCGATATAGCATAGCACCGAAATTCTCCCACACCGAGTAAAGACGCACACATCACCTGCATGTCTAGCCCCGTGCGCAAATCAACAACGCAGGACTCACTTCACTTCGCGCACAATACACCCACCCCACCCCACAATAGCCTGCAACAAAAAGCCTGGTCTTCTCTCCCCGTCGCTCCCAGGACAGGCTAAATACACCCCACACCGGCACACAACCCCGATCCCTTCTTCGCTCGGAAGCCAGGCTTCGACCCAGACCCTTCACGCCGCAACACACAAAAAGTCAAAAACAAAAACGACAAGTCTACCTGTTGTCTCTGGCGTCCCACCTCACCCACCCCACCCCAGCCACCTATCCACCCCCAGCCACCCGTTCGTAATAAATGTCATCCTGAGTTGACTTGCCGATAGCGTCCATCCACGGCATTTTGACAAATCCTTCCCCCCCCCCCCCCCCCCCCCCTCCGGCCCACACCTCACTGGCAGCAGCATTTGTGCGAACGCTTGCTTCACCACGAAAGAGGCATGTCGCCGACGACCATGCCTTCCGCAGGCAGGTCGAGGAAGCTGCAGCACGACCGCAGCGGCGCCGCGGCATCGTCCTCGTCGTCATCTTCCCCGCCCACCGCGGCTTTCAGGTCGTCGACGCCCAGGGCGTTGAAGTCCCCGAACACCGCTTCCCCCCCCTCCTCCTTGTCACCCGTTGCCGCCACCGACACCGCCGCTGCCGTCGGCGCCGACGCCGCGTGTTCGCTTGCCGATGTCCTTCCCATCACCTGCTGAGGCAGGAGCCCCCCGAACAAAGGCAAGCCTGCGGGACCAGCAGCAGCAGGAGCAGCGAAGCCGCGCGGGGGGAGTGCACACCCCTGCCCTTGCTCCGGGGTCACCGCCTGAGCTGCCGCTGCCGACGCCCCCGCCGCCCCCGGGCTTGCTTGCCCCATCACGGCGTTCAAGCCGTACTCGAAGAAGTGAGACAGCGACTCCGTCTGCTGCTGCTCCTGGAGCTGCTGGGGCCGCAGCTGCTGATGCTGCTGCTGCTGCTGCTGCTGCTGCTGCTGCGACTGCTGAGTGAGTGCTCCGCACATCGACATCGAGCGGCTGGATCCGGACATGGGGGCGTATGCCGCCCCTTCGAACCCCACCCCCCCCCCGACGCCACCTATTCCCGATACAGACGACGACCTTTCGGGAGGGACATAGTCCAAGAAACTTCCTCCCGCTGCCAGGCGCTGCTGGTGCGAAAATTCTTCTTTCATCGACCCAGCAGTACTAGGGGGCACCAAGATGGGCGTGGGCCACAGCGGGGCGGACATGGAATGCCTCATGGAGGCGTTATTTGTCGTCGTCATCCCCGCCGCCGAAGCCTTAGGCCAACGCCGCCACCGACCGTGGTTACCCGTGTCAACAGCGGCAGGAACCGGCGACGGAGGAGGTACGGGCGCGGGGGCCGGGGGCGGGGTTCGGACGATCTGCGCTGGGCCGCCACCCCCACCAGCACCGCCGCCACCGTAAGAGCTGGCGCTGAGTTGGAGCGCCTTCCCCTTGCCAGGTTTCCGATGGACGAACGGCGAGTGCGGCGCGCTGAACATCGCGGAGCGACCGCCGGAACCCGGAACGCCTGTCGACGGCGGCGGCGGCGGCGTCGACGACAACGACAGCGGCAGCGACATCGACGACGACAACGCCGGGGCCTCGCATTTCACCGGCACAGAAACCGCGCGTCGCCGGCTACTGGGGAAGGTAGCAGCCATGGAGCAGAGCTCCTCCGGCAGCGCGGCGTCGTCGCGGCAAGATTCGGGCATCGGCTCGTCCGTGACGCTGTCCGCGGCGGACGCGCAAGACTGCGCCGACCCGGCGGACGACGCTGAAGAAGCCCTGCTCCGGGGACTCGAGGACAACGAAGACTTCCTGGTGGCGCCCAAGGCGTTAGCCGCCCGACCGCCGCCGCCGCCGCCCCTGCCTCTACCACCGCCACAATTGCCACCACTACCGCCGCCGCCGCCACCGCCACCGCCGCCACCGCCGCCGCCGGAGGTACCCTTGCGCTGCAGCGCCTTGCAGCGAATTTTTATCGAGTTTTCAGTTCGCCCCGGCAATCTAGCGGCGATCTGGCTCCACTTGTTGCCGAGCCTGGCCTGGGTCTCCACGATGATCTTGTCCTCCTCCGGCTGTAGGCACCCTTGTTGATGGTGGGGTTGAGGTGGTGGCACCAGCGTTCGCGGCACTGCTTCGAGGTCCGACCTGCGTTCGTTCGAGTGCACCGTTGCGGAAAACAAAACCACCCGCGTCGAGATGAAACAGCCACCCACGAAAGGCCAAGAACATGCGGGTGTATTACTTGCTGACGCAGGGTGCCGGAAAAAACGGAATCAGTATGACGCGGGGTAATACAGGAGAAAGTCCGAACCGCAAATGTGTACATACTGTAGGTACCTGGTGCGCGATTTGGCCGCTACGGCGACCGCTGACCGCCTACTTCATGTCTATTTGCGCGTAAACAATACTCCTATTACGGGGGGGTCTATAGTTAATAGGACCTATGGTGTACATAAAAACCTATATAGTTACGTATTTTTACTAACAAAATTTGGTCCCGTTAACTATGGACCCCCGTAAATAGAAATAAACGAGTTTCAACTACGCAATCGGTCGAACTCACGGCTGGCATGTTTGCCACGACTATAAAATCAAATACAGAGCCGCCCATGCAACCTGGTAAGATACAGCACGGAAAAAAAAATCAACATTATTGTGGGGCCGGCGTGTGATTCCAGAATTACGAGTAGGCTCGCGTCTCAAATCTGAAAAGCAAGTGGCTCCTATCGATACTTGATTTTCGGGTCATGGAGCTGATCGAGATCTCGACCGAGATTGCTTTTGGCATGAAAAATCAACGTCCCGGTTGAGATGCTTTTAATCACCGAGATTTTGTTGTTTTTTAGCGCCGAGTTTATTTTAGCCAGTTTTTCGAGGTTTATTTTCGACGGGGCCTGCAGAGAGCAGAGAAGGATATCTTATCTACAGCAGTAACTCGCCGTGTAGCCACATACGAAGCAGCAGGTGCAGGGCATTGCTATACTCCGTACACCTTCGTCACTACGGGGAAGCAACAACGCTGCGAACGAGTAACCCGACCAACCAAACGGGACAGGTGCAAGAGGACCCCACCTTTGTATGCAATATATGGTTTAGGACGAGGTGGGGGGGGGTCAGGTGGAATGTCCCGCGGCACGCAAGACTATGGCCGCTCTTTCGGTGAAGGGACACCATGCGTTCATTATGTCCCATCACCGGAACCACAAGCAAGTCGGTTTGAACCGTGAGAAAATCCTCGGCGGCCCACAGTAATCAAGACCAAGTATTGTTAGTAAAAATAGGGAAATATATAGGTTTTTGTGTTCACCGTAGGTCCTATTTACCATGGGCCCGCCGTGATAAGTGTTTGGGCAGGAAAGCGCAGCACATTTCCGACAGTGCCAAGTTGGACCGCAAGTATCTCGCAGCGCAAGCATCGTCCGCCGCATCGACACGTCTGTTCTGAGCAAGAGCAAGAGGCAACACCAACAATAAGCGCAATCGCTCGAGAGCGGAGAGATGGCAGCCGATTTCATTTTCCTGAGCGAGAGTCCGATAAAAAAAACAAGCTGTGGCAACGCGGTGGTGTGGTGCTCGAGGTCTGTGGTGGCGTAGCAGGCTGGTGCTCGTGGGTCGGCGAGCTTCACACCAACAAACACTACTTACAACGTCTGATAATAACTATCATTGTGTGTGTTTTCTGTGTGGTGGCATACACTGGGCGAACACGAGAGGACAGATGGGAGGCTGTAGTGCACCACTCTGTGCCTAAATGAAAGTCAATATTCGTACACAAACGATCATTATCTCGTCGGCTATACCGTCTGCTCTCTCTCGCGTGCGATTAATAAGTCAGTGCCGATACTGGGCGTGTAGGCGTTGTGCGCGGCTCCTGGGTTATACACAGACCAGAAAGGCCGCCGCAGAGGTAGACACTTCAGCCGGTGTCGAACCGACTGGTTGTTGTTCAAGCTTCGGCTCTCACGAAGAGCATACCGAAAAAAAATGGCGCTCAAGGCCAGTGCTGATTATCGGTCATCGGTCTGTCCAACTGGACAGGATGAGAAGAGAAGGGGAAGGAGAAGACAAGAGAAGAGCAGGGGTGTGTCTGTGCACGGTCGATCGATCACGGAGATCTCAAGTCTCGAGACCCCCAGCATGCGGTGGAAACGTCAAAACTAAAAACTCGAACAAAACAACTCGGCTGAGCTCAAAACGGTACTTCAGGGTTCGGCCGCATGTAAAACCGAGACAAATGATCCAACGGAGTTCCACCGCATACTACTGAATCGGCCATTGGACATGCCGCACTGCTTCTACGGCCGTACGAGCAGCACTCTGTAGTGCTGCTGTGGCCTACTCGCTACAGGCGACTAGGATACCGATCAGCGATTCGGTACAGAGCACTGGCTACTGCTGGGTAGCTGGTAGCTATCCGTTGTACCTTGCACTCAGGGGCAGAGTCGTACACACTATACCGAAGTACCAGGTAAGTCGTAATTTTGGCAGCACCATATAGCAGGTGTAACAGGCATAGGGGACGTCAAATGACGAGCCAGATACTTTGTATGGTCGTGTCGGGGCACCGCAAGGCGTGGAGAGACCATGCGCACGGTTCAAAGGGCGACCAACGATATAATGAACCAAATAAAAGTTGGAGTAAAGAATTTTGAAAATCAATTGATTCAAATCAAAGAGCAATTGATTTTCAAGTTGAGACGCAACACCACTACTGACTGCTACCTGGTATGTATTCATAACTACGAGAAGGGTTTCTGGCAAGTCTACGAGAAGGGTTTCTGGCAAGTCTAAAATAACACGGGGAAGTTGACGCCAGCTATCTTCCAATCAAATGGCTGAAATAACGCGAACGACGGGAGCCATCTTCCAATTAAATCGCCGTATTAACGAGAACCACGGGAACCATGTGAAATCACGCCGCACACAAACCAGAAGAAGAAAGACACAGCTCGCAGCTCGCACACCCAGTCACGCGACGATTGACCTTCGATCTCGACAAATAATCCACCCACGGTCAACGAGCTTGGTACCGGGCAAGGCCAATGAGTGTAAATTATGGCCTGGGAGGCATAATTGGAATCCGTGGTCTAGGGGGCGAGAGGTTGGCCGCGGCGTCCTATGCTCTCTTCGTCAAAGCTTTCAAAAAGTTCCGTTTCGTGCCAACGGAGAGGAATCGAGAGTTTTTGTCGTCTGTTTTCTACAGACCACTGCCAAATATGTTTTCAGTAGACGCCTGGCCCACCCACGCCACATATCACCGACCGAGGTGTGAGAACTGTGATACTAGTGTGGGTCGGAGCCTCTAACCAGCGCGCTTCACTCAGAGTTCGTGGCGTAATCGTTGGGTTTGTCGATCGATGTCAAACCTGAAAATGGTCTATTTTTTGCCATCGGAGGGGTAGAGATTTTTGGTCGTCTGTATTCCACAGACCAGTGCCAAAATGTTTTATCAGCCGCCTGGCCCACCCACGTCACATATCACCGACCGAGGTGTGAGCACTGTGACACTAGGCTGGGCCGGAGACCTTAACCAGCGCATTCCGTTCAGATTTCATGACGGTGTCGTTGGTTTTGTCGATCGATGTCTGCCGAGGATTCTCATAAAAGTTGGATCTATTAATAGTCACAATGGGAATGACTATACATTGCTCCAGTACCTGCTAGAACAGGGGTTTTATATACATTGCGCGGCGCGCAATTGAAGTCCGCGAAAGCTGTCCCGTGACGTATATAAAATTTGCCGGATAAAACGCCATAAGCCTACCGGATAACAAGTAGTTCCAACCTTAACCCTTGGTCGACCCTGGTCGACCTGAGAAAACTTCGAGCTCCGAAGACAAACGGCGAAAATTGTTTTGGGAAAAAAAATCGTCCCAATCAGAACTGTTGGACACATGCTGGGTGCAGATTTTTCTTCAAATTTATGCCGCGATTTTTAGGTACCGCTGTAGTTTCCATCCTACCTGGGACACTTTTTACGTGCGTCGCATATACCACTGAAAATAGAGTACGCAAATAATGGGCAATTCCACCGCGTCTGCCATCCGCTGCCGTTCGATACAGCGTAGTATACTTTTACTCATCACTTTCACTTTCCAGCCTAATTCGTAAGAGGTGTTGCCCTCGACGACCTTCTGGACAAGCCGTGGTCACAGGTGTCTTCCCTTCTCCCCCCCGGTACATGCCTTTATTTTTCATCGCGCATAGGGTTCAGCATTCCCACTGCTCGTCGATTTTCATCGAATGTAGCTAACTCACGCTCTCGCGCTTTCCGCTAATCAATCTCTTTAATGCAAGAAACAGCCCCTACGAGCATGCACTCGGTGAGACTCGAACCCACGAAATTGATCTTGACAGGCACGCGGACCACCTACCAAGCCACCGGGGACGCCGGCTCATGGCATCGTATCCAAGCTGGAACACAAGTTGTCAAGTCTTGGGTCAAACGGCCACGCAAAAATGGAAGAAAAAATGGTGTCTGCTCTGAAGCATGTACTGTATGATTTCAGTCACCGCACATGCATCAAGACTCGACCAGCACGAAACCGAGCACCCGGCCTGGCCTGGACATGTGGTGACCCTGCCGCAACAGCTGCAGGGAGTAGATAGTATCAACAGCAGTCGCCTATATCGCATTATGGGTAGGTGGCGATTTCGATGCCTTCAAACCTGTAACAATTCGTAGAAAATTCTGGGAAACCACGTACACACCCCGTAGAAGGGGAGATCGAATAATCACTATTATTTAATAATAGTATCACACCAAGCTTGCAAAGATGAGTTTCGAGTAAATTTTCGATCTCACAGCTTCGTTTTTTTATATTTATATTTTCTTCTCCACATTATATGTGTGTACTTCAGTAGTTCTATTCATAGAGAGATCTATACATAAATAGGGTTAGGGGCGACGTTTCAAAACAGCAGTGTGTGTGTTCGAAGACGTTTCAATACAGCAGCAGTGTGTGTTGTTCGCATCAAACCGTTCTTTCTACCCGTCGACATCCAGCACAACCAGGTGTTCGTGCCGATTCTTCTATCCTGGAGAGATACATATTACGTGGTGAGAAAACAACGACACAGCAGAGATACCATCAATACATTGTTATATAGTCAGTAAGTAGAATCGACAGCAGTGCAATGCCATGTCACTTGATACGATAGACACGACATACACATTATATGCACGAGATATAACAAAATGAGAAAAAAGATGGTAGACAAACAAAAAAAAAACGACAAGAAACAAAACCAATGGAAAAGTATATAAACGGAGGACGACCTCTATTAATCTAGTCGGTCTGGTACCTTGCTATCCTGACTGTTTCCTCCATCCTGCTTCCGTCAACCGTGCCCCACCCCCGGAGAGTATGCGTCAGGCAGTACAAAAATGAAAAATCAGGCTCGTCATCCACCCACGAAACAAGCAGGAAGTGCTTCCTTCCATGAGGACAGGAACGAAGACAGATAAAACACTAAAAAAAATAACCTCGTCAAGTACCTGGTATCGAAATTGGGAGCATGACAGATAACTGGAGCGAGCATGACACAGAACAGCACTACGCTGTTGAACTACAGCAGCGGTGAACCACCCCGTGAGAAGTCAATGTACGTGGTTTTGTCTCCGTTTCGGACTGTTACCACCATGACTATTGATGCCAAAAACATACATATTCACTTCTGTAATATCCAAGAACACTTTTTCCTCGTGAGAAGCGTAACAATTTACCTGGTCTTACTTGAACTTCATATGGGGGTCAGTACACCACTGTTGCTGCTGTGCTTTACAACAACAAAGAAACACAAGACTGACTCATACGGTATACCAGGTATGCAGCGGGAGAGTAGACGTGACGTCAGAAGGAATATAGATCTCATTAGGCCTGACTCTGAACTTCTGAAGGCCAACAGAAGTATAGCCCAACAGCTATCACGTACCAGGCATCCATAAAATAGTTGCCTCAACCGAATAGAGCACTTGCTGATGTTGACCTGGCATGGACGGGCCTGGGTCAGCGGCGGAGACCTGACCCTATGTTGGCGGCTAACGCTGCTATTCTGAAGGAGAGACAAAATATACGAACGAGTGCTTCGCACGCATGTATACTACTGTTTTGGCTTTTTGATATTATACGGTATGTTCAGGTCATAACAGCAGCTGCCATAAAATCAAGCCAGAAATCTCACCTGGCATGTGATTGGACAGGACGCCCCAGTTCTTGTAACCAGAGGTGGCGAGCTTCATCAGAACAGAGTCCTCCTTGGAGCTCCATTGCCCCTTCACCAGACCAGGACGGAGAACCTACACAGCAGTAACAGGAACACGTACATCACCAGCATATCATACGGTAAATAGACGTAATGCAACACTAGAGTAGGGCAGCACGAATCCCAGCACGAAGCCTGGGCTGGACCTCCCTCCACTGGCCAACTGCAACGTCTTTAGGGAGTACATCGAAACTATAACAGCAGTACAAGCCCTTTGCTGATCACCAGGTATCTTACGATGGATATAGCAGCTAGTTTCGTCGAGTACAAAAAAGTGTCAGATTTCGTGTATATTTTTAGACCACTCTAAAACTTCTTGATAGACCGCTATAAAACACTCTGTACAAAACCAACGACTGCGTCATGAATTCTGAACGGAGTGCGCCCGTGAGGGGCTCCGACCCATCCTAGGGTCACCGTGTTCACACAATGGCCAGTGACGTGTGGCGGGCGCTGGCCAGGCGTACCATAAAAAAACAATTAGCCGCTCGTGTGCACAAAACACAAGACAAAATTTCTCGATCCGTCTCGAATGGCAAAAACAGGCTTTTTTTTCAGGTTTGGGAGGATACCGTAGGACGCCGCCGGCAAGTTCTCGCCCCCTAGAGCATGGATCCACCTTCTATCTTCGAGGCCGCCATCTATACTCGTTGGCCTTGCCCGAAACCAAGCGGGTTGGCCGTGGGCTGAGTCTATATCGAGATCGAGCGTCTATCGTTGCACGAGCTCATGTATATCAGCGTGTTGACAATTTGCAACCAGAAAAAACAACTTGCGCGGCCTGCAACCGTTAAAAAAAACACAAGGAAGAATCAAACATTTCTTCCCTTTTTTCCCACAGTAGCCGCGCTACGAGTATATTTTCGGCTGTTTTTTTCAACGCAATATTTTTGAAAGAAAACTTTTGGACTTCCGCGTTTCCATTGGCATAGGTCTCACAGCTTGAGTTTTATTCATCAGAAACTAGAAATTGGTTTTCGGTATCACTCACAGCTATTAATATTAATTAATAAGTCATGTTCCACCATTTTTTAAATACCCATAATGGTGACACAAAACAAAGGATAACGTATATACCCCAAAGAGCTACCGTATGTACCAGTTTGTCTACGGGCTAGGGGTGCGATCGTTTTCCAGCATTCGTTTTCTCGACAACGCCAAAGGGTGTTTGTTCAAGTCGAACGCAATGTTGAGGCCCTTGACCAGATCCTTCCCAAAACGCCTACCTCGAGGCGTTCGGTTCTATTGGCAAAACCTCAACCTTCCCGTTCTGAAAGGTCTAGCGACGAAGAACGATCGCACCCCTGTCCCCTGTGTAAATAAACTCAACGCATTACGCCGTATCCGCAATCCGAAGGGAAAAAGGAAGGGCAAAAACAATGGGGCCACAAGACTGCTGGACACTCTGGAGTACCAGGGTATACTATTAATAACATCCGATGTACTTTTTTTTTTTTTTTTCTTCATCACTTTGACTTTCCAGCCCACTCGTAGGAGGTTTTTACCCTCGACGACCTTCTGGACAAGCCGTGGTCACAGGTGTCGTCCCTTCTCTCCCCCGGTACGTGCCTTTATTTTTTGTCGCGCATAGGGTTCAGCATTCCCACTGCTCGTCGATTTTCATCGAATGTAGCCAACTCACGCTTTCGCGCTTTCCGCTTATCAATTTTTTATGCAATAAAAAGTCCCTACGAGCATGCACTCGGTGAGACTTGAACCCACGAAATTGATCTTGACAGGCACGCGGACCACCTACCAAGCCACCGGGGACGCCGGTACAGGGTACTACGTACTACTGATGGAATGTTAATACATTGAGTGTACTAACAATAAAACGGTACACCTTTGTTGTTCTGCGCCCACTTGATGGGACAGGTACGACATAATTGCTACCAGAAAACGGCATATACATCGGCAGTATTTGAACCACTACTGATGGAGTGCTAATAAATCGAGTGTACTATCCATAAAACGGTACACCGTTGTTGTTCTGCCCCCGCTTGATGGAACATAGGGCAAAACTGCGACCAGAAAGCGCCATCCACAACACCTACGGTACACCGAATCTCACTACTGCTGTGACTACTTACCAGTGTAGTACGTAGGTGCAATACGTTTTCATTTTGCATACTCAGGTTTGTCTTCACTTACTCCTGGCCAGGGGCTTACAGATTTATCATGGCGGAGTACAAAATGTCGCGCGACATGCCCATCAGACCCCGGCGACGCCAACCCCTCAAAAGCAAGCAAGGTGACAGTGACAGCGCATGTATAAAATCCCGCGGAGCAACAAGAGATCGACCGCAGCAGTAGAAAAACGCAACATAGAACAAGCGGGATGAATTTCCGGCCCTGATTTATTCAAAACAAGGGAAGCACAAACAACGACGATGGTGGTGGCTACCGAAAGACCGCGTCGAATATCTCGCCTTGATATTTCGACAGGCGCATCATCGCTCGGTGTTTGTTCCCTCCCCGATGCCAAGAAAGTCAGCGTGAAAGGTTGTCTCGCTTTGGGGGTGGGATATATCTTGCGTGTTACCTCATCTGGAACTCGTACGAATAATAAGAGCAGTCTTCACAAACTGAAGCAAGTAGACTCCGTGTTCGTAGAATGCCAGGTACAGAGAGGTACGCCAGCAGTGTACCTGGTCATGAGTAGAAAACTGGCATCGCTCCAGGCGAAACAATGAAATGCAATGCCCAAAAAGGCGTGTACGTGGAACGTCGTATTTTGTGCCCAACTTACAATAAATACCCGGTACAGTCTACAACACCGCTATGTTCTCAAATAATGTGACCCAACTTGCAACCCCGCCAGTGGAACGATAAATGGTAAAAACACACTCATACCTCCCCAGTTACTTGAACAAAACCATCAATCTACTGCTGTATACCTGGTATAAAGCAGTCAAAACAACGCCTTTACTACTCTATGCTCATGTTCAACACATGCCTCACTCAAAACTTACGAGTGTTACCCTTTGATTTTCATACTGGTCCTGGTATGGGGCACGCTCAACAACGGATATGTTTTGAAGAAAGTCACCAACGGATCCATGCAGATACCAAGTATGTATGCGGTCAAGGTCCCACCGTGAACTCGAGAACCCCCCCGCACGTTCAAGAGGGTGGGTTTTTGAAACGTACGTGCCTGGCACCTGGTATGCCGCATGTAGTCTAAAAATGGAGTCAAAGGGTTCATCGAGGGATTGCTTCGGTGGAGTCTATCAAGCATTTTACGACCAATAACTCACAAGCGTGACGTCCCCACGAGAACAAATACGAAAAACAAAACAACAAACAGCATAAAATGCGTCATCAAAGTCAAACGGCAGACAGACCGCCGTGTTCTCGCAGTAAGCAGGATGGGTAGTTGTAGTCGTATCACTCGTGATGGCGGGCGAACAACCGCCTGGGTGTGGCACGCAAGACACGCGACCACCGCCATTCGACGTGCACGATCTACAAGCTACTACACAAGGCCAGCTAAAATCTGTGTGTGTACCCTACTTAAGTCACTTGGCTGTTAACACCGAAACTATTTTTCAAATCCCCAAAATCCCCTGCTTTTCTTATCTATTTTGAATCAAATTCCACCTATTTTCAGCTATCCCCTCTCCAGTATTTCCGACGAGTACTTGAATCAAGTCCAACTCAAATATGCATGGGTCTGTCGTCAATCAATCATCAATTCGACATATTAACAGTATAGATACACATACCCCTGGTATTTTTTAATCATCACTGCTCTACTTACCCTCAGCGATTTTCTGCAGAAGCCGTGGTCACAGGTGTCGTCCCCTGCCTGCCCCCCCCCGGTACGTGCTTTCATTTTTATCGAGCACAGCAGTGTTCACTGGTTCAGCATCTCTACTGCTGGTCGATTTTCATCGAATGTTGTCGACTCATGCTCTCGCGTTTTGCGCCGATCAATTTATATTGCAAGAAAAAGTCTTCATGAGTACTGCTGCCGAATGCACTCGTTCAGACTCGAACCCACGAAAATGAACTTGGTGGGTACGCCGACCACTCCTTGATCTGATTATTATTATACCGTAGACTTTTGCTCCGAAGTGTCAACCGGCGCATAGATCATCTATACCAGGTACCTGGTAGCTGTTAACAATAAGAAAATTAGCCAAAATCAGGTACCTGGTCACTTTTGGGCCAAAATCAGTTGCATACTAATATAAACACAAATACACATCAAACGCCAGGAGCCCTGCTATTGGCCAGACTGACATCGTCGTACACACCTGATTTTGGCTCGAAAAGGCCAGGGTATAACTTTTGGGCCAAAATCAGTTACGTACTAAAAAACAAGGACCAGGTACAAATCAAACGTCAGCAGCCCTGCTATTGGCCAGACCGACATCGTACCTGATTTTGGATCGAAAAGGCCAGGGTACACCTGGCTTGCCTACTGCTGTTTTATCACTATGTCCCGTAGTATAATCAACATTTTGTTAATAAGTGTAAAAAAGGTGCTTATATTATGGGACAGAGTGGTAGCTTTCAACTGATTTTGGCGAATTTTGAACCGATCAAGAGAGGCTCCGTGTAATACGTAAAATGTTTATTCTCTGCGTATGAGTTTGCGGTCCCTCGGCCGCAATTCTCGTGTATAAATTCTGAACTCTACTCGTGCGTAAGCACGTATTTATACACACATACGTACTCGTACGCTGGTTCCACTTTTTTTCTTTTTTGGGGTTTATTGTGTGTTTCAGTTGTTGTGTTGTGTACGAGTTCAAAGCCACCGAGGGGTCAACGGAAGACTCCCCCTTACAGCCTTTGAGTTGGGACCGCACTGCTGTGGCCCACTGCAGCAAAACAGACGGGAAAGTGGTACCGGGGAATCCTCGAAACAGCTGAACGGTTCATGGGCAGGTGGCACGAGGCTGAGGCAAAGCTGCGTGGACAGCGCCGCGCATCTGCCGCGGGTAGTGTTAAAGGGAACGGGGGCAAGGGTAACAGCAGGAGGGGTAGAAGGAACACCGTACAAGTGTATGGGGGCAGGGGGGGGAACGGGAGGAGCAGAAGGGAAACCGCGGTAGAAGAGAGTAGCGAAGAGACCGCAGACAGGGTAGCAAGGCACCAGGCCGACTAATATGTTGGACTTTTCTTTGCTACTCGTACCGCCAACTGCTGCGGCCGTTCGGTATGTATTGGCTTGGTGTTTTGATTTTTTTTTCCATGACTTAACTTTTTCCTAAATGTTTCCCTTCATATCCTTATGAAAGAAGTACTACATAGTGGGTGGGTGACGAACGTATTTTGGCACTCATTCTTTCTCTTTTTACTTGGTCAAGTGTTCCCCGGGATGCATATTTCCCTTTTTCCTTCCCGTTTCTTCCCCCTTGTGCGTCCATTTTGGCTCATGCTCGGGGTATGTGTCTGAGCTTTGGCTTCCCATTTTATTTATTTATTTGGGATTTTTCTCATTTTCTTCTTTTTCTACCAAGGTTTGGTTTCTTCGTTGCTTCTCTTTCTTTATGATGTATTTTGGTTGTTGGCAAATGTATGTATGTTGTGTCGGCCGCACCTAGTGCGAAGGCATGGTATTGCGTAGGCTATTAATGCATTACGGTGTGTTATCTCTGTGTCGTAGTCTGTGACCACAGAGCTCGTATCTTTCTAGGGTGAAGAATTAGCACCGACACTGGGCTTGCTGGATGTCGACGAGTAGAAGAACGGTTCAATGTGAAAAACACACACACACTTCTGTTGTTTTCTAAAGTCACAGGAGTCCAATCACAGCACCGTGGACAAACACGGGAGTTCGTCTGCCCCACCTCCCGTCGAGGTGGTCTGAGGTTTGGTATGGCAACATAATTTCATGCCGAGCAGGCGGTTCCGCGAGGATGGTCGAGAAGCTTCAAAGCTGGCAACGAGGGGGGGGCGCCGGAGGAAATTATCTCGGCGCTTCCGCCGTGGCGAAACAAACGAACGAAGCCTGGTGACCCTCTACAGGTCCAAGTGGGGCCCGTGGTACCTTCGAGTATTGCCGGTGTCCCAACTTGGTATTATAGGTGCTCCGCGTGTCCACGAAGATCGATTTCTTGGGTTCGAGTCTCACCGAGTGCATACTCACCGAGATTTTTGCCGGCATAAAAATTATCAGCGGAAAGCGCGAGAGCGTGAGTTAGCCACATTCCATGAAAATCGACGAGCAGTGGGAATGCTGAACCCGATGAAGGCACGTACCGGGGGGGAAAAGGGACGACACCTGTGACCACGGCTTGTCTAGAAGATCGCTGATGGTAAAACCTCCTAATAATACGAGTTAAGCTGGAAAGTAAAAGTGATTGATAATATATAATAAAATAAATATACTAGAATATAAATATACTAGAATTTTTAAATAAAAATGAATTAAAATTAAAATCAGCTGAGAGAACAAAGCAATTTCAGATTTTAGAGGCCACACGAGGCGCAATTTTCTTACACGAGTACGCACAAAACACCGCGCGAGGTGCGCGCTTTGTACTTGGTTTTAGTATTTTAACTGACTTCGACCCAAACAGCAAATGGATCAGGGCAACCTGATTTTTGCCGCAACCATAATAATCATCAAGTATAAATTCAAATTCAATGTTTCTTCTGCGTTATTTTTCTCTTCGTACAAAATACGTCAGCTATGAGTATTACCGATTAAGTGGTTGAAACTCAGCTTCGAAAGCTGCGTGATACGCTACGCACGCTCATCGGGCGTGCGTGTTACATATACATACCTGGTACCAGGTACCTGGTATTCCAATTTTAAAACATGGTGTTTTGTGGATGAAACCTACACCATGTTAGTATTAATAGTAACAAGTTAAAACCTTTCAAGAACTGCAGTCCCGTTTTGGGGACGAACCAGTAAAACTCGAAGTAATTTGTTAACATAACAGGACTGCAGTCCAAAAGGGCTAATACCAGGTACTCTCAGGCCGTTTCCTATGCGGTTCGATTTTTGAGCTTCATATTTTGACCCGATCGCATTTTCAGATGTGAACTTGGCAAATCGAAATAGTCTTTCCTATGCGGAAAAATCAGTCTTACGGTTCGTGCAGATATTCGAGCAAACGCCGAGACCAACTGCTGTTCATTGTGGTTTGGCGCCGAGAGAGACGCGCTGGGTGCGCTGCCCTGCGCGTAGGACCCAAGCGTCCGACCCAAGGCTGACTGCCTCTGGTCTGGCGGCGAAGAGACGTGGCGAGTGCGCTAGAGTCAACCTGTCTTGGTAGTTTGTGTTGCACATTATGACTGCCGCTGTGCTGTTGCTGCTGCTGCTGTACAGCAGTGTAGCCTACGAGTACGTATCCACGGAGACGTGCGCGACGAGTGCGCTTCTCTTGGTCCCTAGGCCCGAGCCCGCGCCAGCCAGCCGTAGTTTGGCCACGGAGAGACACGCCGTCCGCCGACCGCGCGTCGGGCGCGAAGCAACGTGGCTATACAGCTGTGTCACCATCTAACTGAACTGTCGTTCTGCTGGTTTGCTGTCGTGGATAACATCTTATTTTTAAAGAGCATGCCATTTTTCAATTTGAGAATCCGATGACCCAAGTCGTGGGATTTTGGCTGCTGCTGTTTGCTGTTGTGGATAACATCTTGAGTTTAGAGAGCATGCCATTTTTCAATTTGAAAATCTCATGACCCAAGTCATCGGATTTTGGCTGCTGCTGTTTGCTGTCGTGGATGGCATCTTGAATTTAGAGAGCATGCCATTTTTCGATTTGAAAATCTGATGAGTCAAGTCGTCGGAATAAATAAATATTTCGACGACTTGGGTCCATCAGATTTTCAAATCGAAAGATTCCGGTCGGATTTTGCATATTTAGACTGCATAAGCAGGGTCATTCATTTTCGATATCGAAAAATACAAATCCGAAGCTCGAAATCGAACCGCATAGGAAACAGCCTCATCTCCGTAAACTTGGTAGTAAAGCCGTTCGCGCGCGTTCCGTACTCAATCCTCATCAATACAGCAGTACTGGATGCTACCAGGGTCAACAGGACGATTTTACAAGGGCGATTTTCAAGTCCGTACCCACTACTACTATGTGCACCGACTATCAATACGATCGAATGCGACTTTCATTTTTGGCGACGCCCAAAAAAAAAAGGCACCCGAAAAAATGCCTGAATCCCCCGCCGTGACGTTTGGTACATACCCGGTACCTGGGATGGTTCTTCGACTAATCACAGCAAATTGCAGCAGGATGGAGGGGTTGACACTACCGACATACTTTACAGCAGTCATACTACTGACACTACTGTACACACCACAAACAGCAGCAGCAGTCAAAAAGTACTACAATTGATTGCGGATAACTATCATGTCACCAAAATTCATAGGCAGGACGGCGGGGAGCTGGTCGGGCGCAGCCAAGACCCGCCGACAAAATGCCCCGACCCGCTCCCCGCCCAGCCGACATACCCCGTGTGAGTCAAGGATGGCCTCACTCCGTGGATTATCGCTTGAATGGAATCGCCAGGCAGCGGAATGTCAGCCACAACCTCGAACAAGTCAAACGTGTCACTGGAACCCGCGTGTATGCATCGAGTACCCCTGCGTAGTAAATAGTTTGTACTCGTAGCATTCATTTTCTGTACAACTGCATTAGAATAAAACGGAGGAGGCATTACTTGAAAAAAAGCGGCAATTTTTTCACCACGAAAATCTCCAAAAATATGTCCTGGCACCAGGTACCTGGTATTCCGAATGCCCCTGGCCCTACAGCAGTAGGTGGTACGTGAAGATGCTACAGCAGTACGTCTACATACCAGCATACAAGCAAGTATGAAAAGATGATAACAGGTACCTGGTATATTCGTAATAGTCATCTTTCGGTCAACGATGACGGTCGGGAAGGTGACGCGCGCACCAACTCACAAAAAAAAGTACTCATATATTATTAACAGCAGTACAGCTGTAGTACGTTCGACTGCTGTAGTATTTGGTGGTAATGAGGCCCCGACATCAGTACATGCAGCGACGGTATTAATACCATTAGTCACACCTGCGATGCACCATGCTCTGCGAATACGGAATTACCTTATCACGTTACAATAGTAGTATAATGCCCAACCAACAAGAACGAACATCTACGTACTACTTACGGGACTTACGCGGTCATCTGTATCTGTGGTATTGGGGTTCATTTTGTTGAGGAACCAAAAGTCGTCAGCAGCAGCAGGAGACGTGGCCGCAGCAACATCACCAACAATAGCAGCAGCAGCAACAGCAGTAGGGCACACGGGGTCACGGTCAGCGTCCGCTATACGCTCGGCTTGTCGGTCTTGACCCTTGCACCCTTTGCACCTCTACACGTACTCGATTTTTTATGTATGTTTCCTGCTTCCCACGTCGAAATTCGGCAATAATAATTTGGAGACGAAAAATCTACAACCTGGCATCCGACATGGGCTTCTCGTAGCAGGTGCCACCACTACTACTACTGCTGTACGACATCTCCAGCAGAGCTTCTCCTGCTTCTCCGTCCCCTCATCAGTAGGAGGGTGGGCCAGGCAATACCACCTGCAACATGTCTTATTAATAGGACATGGCCCAAACGTTGCTGTGGGCACGCATATTCTGCCTACGAGTACACGTACGTACGTGTCTTGGGTTTGGTCAGGGTGTCTAAACAGAATCGAAATCGAAAATCGAACATCGAATTGATAATAAACAAGGCGCTGATTGGTCCCTGGTCAAAACATGTTCCCCTTCGTTTTTTAGGTTCCGAAAAAATGAACGATTTACAACCCAATGCCAAAATCAAAAAGTTGACGGCTGGGAATCGAAAAGGAAATCGAAAGCACGAACAGCAACAATTCAGCTCGTCCTACTGGTAAGCGCAGCCACGTCAAAATATCACATCAGGACCGCCGTACACAGCATCCAACCCACAGCTAGCACGGCAACATAGCCGCATAGACCCCCCGTGAACAGCCAGCAGGCGAACCACAACACCAGCCCCGACGTTCTCGGGCCTTTGTTTCCCGGCGTTCGAGCCAGAGCGAGCATAGTTTGAGGAAAATTCAGATGATACCCTCGAGAACGAGGTCGGAAGTTCGTTCTCAATATAATTTCAAGTTTGGTCTCGGGGCGTCAACGTTGGACGCGCCACCACCTCCATGGGAGGCCCAACGACCTCCCGGAATCGAATTGCCGTCGCATTAGCCTGCTAGTGTGGTGGATCTGTGTTACCGAGCGCTAGATTGCCGGCATGTGTGCACAGATGCGAACGGCCTATTATAGTAGGTTGTGCTCTCCGTTGCTTTTTGCCTGGACCTCTATTTTCACTTTTCGATTCTGTTTAGACACATCGGCATATTTTTATCGAAATCGAAAAGAATTCGATTTTCGATTGAGCTTTTCGATTCTGTTTAGACACACCCTCAGTTTTGCAAAACTCAAAAAACAAAAACCGTTTATGACGGGTGCCACCACACTACTAGTGCTGCTGTACCACATCTACAGCAGAGCTTCTCTTGCTTCTCCGTCCCTTCATCAGTAGTATTAATAGTAGGACGATGGGCCTGGCAATACCACCTGCAACATGTCTTAGGACACGGCCCGAACGTTGCCGTGGACAGGTACAGTCTGCCAACGAGTACGAAATCGTAGAGTAGGGTGTTTGGTAGAACTCCCAAAAAAAAAAAAACGTTTGATATTTACGGTTTTGTTTTTTTAAACCATGGCCCAGCCATCTCGCTACACACGTTGCCGCACCTAGCTCGACCAACTGTGAACGGCTTACCATCGCACCAGCATGAGAAGATTTCGTTTGTGTGTGCGTGCACAGAGCCCGCCGGCACTGGAATTGGCGCCGTGTGCGTTGAGCGCGGTGGTCAAACGTGGCCTAAATAAATGTTGAATACCTGGTATGACACAAACGGAAACTAAATACCAGGCCCTCGTAATGGAAGAGGTTTTCTTTCCCTTGGAAAACCAAGAAAGAAAAGGCTCGCACTTCCCGCTCGCGCGCCTCATTTTCATGTTTGAAGTTTTATGAAACAACAACCTACAACTGACTGTTTTTATAAATTTTGAAATACGTCAGCTGTGAGCGTTCGACTGATTACGCCGATTGCAAAGTTGAGTATCAACTATTTAATCAGTCGAACTCACAGCTGACGTATTTCAAAATATATAAAAAAAATAGTTGATACCTGGTACTCAACTTTGCAAGCTGCGTCGTCTATATTCTATTTTTACCGAATTTTACAAGTATTGTGATAAACCGAACACGCGTATTCTATATGTAATTCCTTGTTTTTATATAATTTGAAAAACGTCAGCTGTGAGTTCGACTGATTCAATAGTTGATACTGAACTTTGGAAGCTGCGTAATACATCTCGTCAATATTCCATTTTTACCGAATTTTGCAAGTATTTTATAAATTTTGAAATACGTCAGCTGTGAGTTCGACTGATTAAATAGTTGATACTCAACTTTGCAAGCTGCGTAATACGCATCGTCTATATTCCATTTTTACCTAATTTTACAAGTATTGTGATAAACCGAGCGCTGTGATAAACCGAACGCGCGTATTCTATATATCTATGTACAACTGTTTTTATAATTTTTGAAGTACGTCAGCTGTGAGTTCGACTGATTAAATAGTTGATACTCAACTTTGCAAGCTGCGTAATACGCCTCGTCTATATTCCATTTTTACCTAATTTTACAATTATTGTTTGTAGCAGATAGAAATCGTGACCCCCCCACAGAAAGAGCCAAGAAACATCCCCGGGGTGCCTCGTACCTTTTTCCAACGCTGAAGGCATTGCACGTGGTTGCGAGAGCCGACTTTCGAGGCGATCGCTTTCCAGTTAGCCTCTCCGTGCAGCTTGACCGACTCGGCCAGCCTTTTGTCCTCGCTCGCCTGCCAGCGCCGGGGAGGTTTGGACGACTTCCGGCCGGGATTGGAGGATGATTGGGTAGGGTCCCCCTCTTCTTCCTCATCCGAGGTCTCGTCCGTTGTGTATTCCTCCTCTTCCGATGACAGCCTGCAATAACAGCGAGCGGTTGGCACAACAACACAAAACATCATGAACAACAACGTACATATGTGCAAGCAGCAGCAGCAGCAGCAGCAGCAGCAGCAGCAGCGCAAGCAGAAGAAGAACGACAACACAACGGGAAGACGGCACTTGCTTGATCAAAATACTCGTAGGGAAGGGGTATGTTCCAGCGCTTGTTCCACAGAAAGAAGACGGAGTTCGGGTGTATGGGTGTATGACATACGGTCCCACCGACCCATACCATCACCAATCGTCCGAAAACATTTTACAGGAATCTCCCCGCTCGACCCTTGTCCAGAGATTGCTTGCTGCATTTATTGCTGGCCTTTTTTTGGTAGCAGGTACACACACATCAAACATATTAATATTATTGTAGTCGACGCGTTGAACAACAACACAAATTACGATAATACTCGTTCCTTTCGGGGGGCATAGGGACCACAGGCAGGTCAAACAAGAGGTTAGAGAGGTATACGATGGTGTCGGGGTTCGTTGGTGGATGGTGATAGAGATGAACACGGAAATAAAAGTCCCGCGCACGACAAGTACACTATCCGCCCGTGAGGACAAATAGAAGACAAAAAAAAAAATCGTCTTCGTGGGAAGTGCAGCGAGCACCGACCGCCATGCTGGGCTCGGCTGGGACGCGTCACGGATGGGCGCGCACAGACAGCATCAGAATCTACGCACATGTAAGAGGTGCCAAATATGTGTCACACATCCACGGACAGACTTGGGAGTGCGCGGGTGTACGATAGCGATTGCGGCTGTTCATACCATGTACCAGGTAAATATCTGCCAATTTCGTGGATGTTTTTTTTCGCCGCGATAAGCTGCGCGAAGTTTTTCCGCGGCGGCACCAAAATCTCCAAGACCACACGATACCACGACGATACTTGTTATTTTACGTTATTTTTACGTTATTTTCACCAATGGGTGTGCAAACATTGTTTTTTGGAGGAAGACCCGTTACCTGGTACCAAGTATTTACTCGTACTCGTAAATAAGTACGCACGTAAGTATCTTAGCGACATGCGGGTAGGAGGCGGGGGGGAGGGGGGGTGAAAAACAGCCGAAGCATTTAGCAACAGCAGCAACGGCGGCAGTGGTGATGGTGTCGAGCGTGGTGGGTGGTGGGTGGGTTAGAGGGGCAACAGCCAACAGAAACTTTGTCGCAGCTATTTTGACCTGACAGAAAACAAGCACAAAAACACCGTTTCGGCCGATAAGCCGACAAGCACCATCAAAAGTGACAACCTTCAACCCAAACGCAAACGACCAACCAGTCCGATCCACATTTCTATACATCTGCGTACCGCAGTATTATTGATAATGGCAGCTAAAAGTACTGGGGAAACACTTGAAACACAAGAATCGACATTTATGGGCGTACCAGACGAGACAGAGAGGGCGGTACTCCTACATAATCTGTAATAGTATGCAATGATGATGAATGATGTGTGGTGTGTGAATAAAAGAGAGGCAAAAAAAACTGTACCAACTTTGGGCATGTGGGTACCTGGTATACCTTTATTTGGGTCCAAAATATATGAGCGCCAAACGCGAATCGTAGGGAGTAGGTTGCCTCGCATGCAGTGTTTAGAGTTTAGAGGGTACGAGCGCTCTGCTGCTGCTGTCGCGACGAGTCTGACAACAACATGTAAGCGGGGCGTGGAGTGGCCGCTCTGAATTCCCTTGCGAACTATTGTAACCTGCTGCTGCTGCTGCTGCTGCTGCTGCTTGCTGCTGGCTGTGACAAAAAGAAAAGTTCCCGCATAATTCAGCAAATATCAGGAACGGGCGGAGATATATATATATCGAGAAATATCACGCGATCACGGGTCATGTGATGCGCGAACATGACTGAAACACTGAAACATTTCTAGAGCACCAAGCAGTACACAAAGCCCGGAGCTTGGTTGAAACATTTCACGACACGGGCTCGATTCGCGCACTTCGATCTCTATGAAGTGGCAGTCTCTGCTGCTGCGGCCACCTGCCCACCCAAGCACCGATGCACGACCCCACGCGCCGGGCGAAACAAATGTTGAACTGGGATGGGGAATGAGGAGCGAGAAGAGCCAAGCATGATGAACAAAAAAAAAACAGATACTTTAGGGATGGCAATGGATGCCCCCCCGCCGAAAACAAAGCGGATGGGCGGGGTTCGACGACAAGCTAAGTGGTGGCGCAAGTGCTTTCTCTTACTTGCGGGATCGACGGCGAAGGTCTCCTGAGTTCTGGCGCTTGGGGCGCTCGCCTTCCTCTTGTCCAGCGCTCGGCAGAAATCGCTTGGGCTGGACCATAGTAGCAGGAGTAGTTGAGTTGAGTCCGATCTATTACCCAAAACAGACAAAACAATCGCCCAATGCGCGTCCGCGGGCGAAAAAAAATAACCCGCCAGCGGGGACCACGGTGGAGCTGGCAGACCAGCTATGGTTCGTACTGTTGCGCTCCTCCGCAGTGGTGCGTTTACTTTTGCACCGAGTTTGTCGATAGGCGTGCTGCTCTCAGTAGTTGCCCAAGCCGTTGTCTGTTTGCGGTGCCAGCGCCAAACGCAAAGCAAAGCTCAACTACAAAAAAAAAATCCATCCACGGCATATGACAAGGAGGGGGTTCTACGAAGATTTGCGTTATTGAAGCCGTTAACGGTAGCATGACGTTCGACTCAAAAATGTGCCGAGGTTTGATCTCCCCGCGTGCGGTATCCAAAGTGGGCATAAAGGGCATATATATATGATATGATGCAGGGCGTCAACCAAGTCTATAGGCTGGATATCACCTTCCCCAGGGGGTTTCTCCCGGGTGCTGTGCCGGAGTCTAATGTTGGCAAACTCAGGTACTATATATGGTCTGTTACTTGTCTTGCTCCTGCGATTTTTCCCACCGCCGTCAGCTGGTGACGTGTCGAACGAGTAGCTTTTTCAGTCAATTTTTTCTCCCCCCTTTAACTCTTGACTCTTGACTCTGCATACTATTATTTAACAAACTCGTCGTGGTCGTGTGTGTACGTACTCGTAAGCTTTTGTGTGGACTTCAGCCGAACTACAATACCGCCATGATCAGTGCTCAATGGATAGGACACGTGGGCAACAAGCAGCAGCAGCAGCAGCAGCAGCAGCAATCAGTCAGTGTTGGTCCGCGTTATCAGCAAGACCGAACACCGAGCCTTTAAAAACAAAGAAAAAACTTCAGTTGGCCTGGTTGGAATCCGCGCCACAAGCGGTGTTGTTGTTGTTTTCTTCACATTTCAGATTAAACAGCAGTGTGTTCTTTCTTTCTACCGGTCGACATCCAGCACAACCAAGCGGTGTTCTCGACGCGAACGCGATCTCCAACTTTGGTTCAGTGAATAGAGCCATCACACCATACCAAACCGGCGCGTACAAAGACCACACAGCACAAGAAAAAAAAGACCACAAGATACCTGGGACATGGTATTCCGGGTATCCAGTACGACGATCGGTGGTATGACACACACATGCCAGAGTAAAATACCCCGCCTCTTGAAAGCTCGATACCTGTATCATCCACAAACAGCAAACGTTTCTTGCTCATTTCTATTGCCCTTGCATGTTTTCGCATGCCGAAGGCAGTGTGGTAGCGTTACTGCGTTCTCGCGATGATACGTCGTACAGCAGCTGTATGTACAGTTTACAGAGTCTTGTCGTGATTTTAGTGTTCAGTCGAGAGTTTCCCATCACCAAGCCACCACGCACTGCTAGTATTATTGCTGTCCATCCGCTCCCAAGACATTTTTTTATCGTGCATGAGATTCAAGTGGGATCCGTAAAAAATGCGTATCATTTTCGGCAGAAGGTGTGGTCGTGCCAGTAGGCATTACGCAGCTTGCAAAGTTGAACACCTGACGTATTTGATAAAATTTGAAATACGTCATCTGTGAGTTCGACTGATTAAATAGTTGATCGTATTTCAAAATTTACTAAAAAAAGTACGAGCTGCGAGTACCAGTAGGTACGTACTTTTTCGATGAGCACATGTTCGCATCGCCTGTCTCTGTACTTTTTTTCTGCAAACAAACAAACAAACACGGCGGTTTTATTAGCCGTCTTCTTGGCATCGTGCAGGGCGAGCTTTGGGATCCCAGCTCTATTAATAGTGATCGTATTGCCTGGTAGAACGTCTGAGATGGAACAAAGAGCTGTAGGATCAACATGCGCCACTCGCTAGCCTGCCTACAGCAATCACGAAAAATCACCTACTGCGCTGCTATTGGATCACCCGCCTCTGCAGTTTTGCAGGTGTGTGCTTAGTGCTGTGTTTTTTATATAAATTTATCAAGAGCAAAAGACAGAAGAGGCCAAGAACACGTCCGATAGTGAGACTCTCACCAACAAACACGTACATACCCATTCATGTGCTGGTACGTCAAGATCTTCTGCAACATTTACAGGGAGTATTCTAAACATTTTTCAGTGTCTTGTGTGCTATAAACTAACTTTCGATTGTCTTTTGTACCCCAACCCCCACATGTCGATCTGCTGTTTCAGTGCACGCGATGGTACTGGCCGACATCAATTGGAAGTCGAGCCTGCTGTACAGTAAGTATTATCGTCTCGTCGACCCTGGTAGCATCCAGGGGAGTCGCCGGCCAGTAGTCAATCGCGGAGGAAATAATGGAAAACGCGCGGACGGTTCACGTAGCTTGCAAAGTTGAGTATCGACCGATCTGCTGACCGGTTGAACTCATAGCTGACGTGCTTTTGTGGTTTTTATTACGAAGGACCATAGTTAATAGGACCTACGGTAGACACAAACACCCATATATTTCCATATTTTTACTAACAATATTTGGTCCTATTTACTATGGCCCCCCGTAATAATAAAAACACGGATGGATCTGTGAAATGTTTTCTCGCTCCTGGTACTGCTACCCATCATATCGCTGACCCTAACCCTCAAGGGGGGTTTGAGTTCGGCAGGGGCGGTCGCGTGGATACACCGCGGGTTTCGGTGTGGCATTGAAAAACAAGTGCCAAAATAATGGGCAAAGGGGGGTATACCCCCCCCCCCCCCCCCCCCCCCCCCCCCCCCCCCCCCCCCCCCCCCCCCCCCCCCCCCCCCCCCCCCCCCCCCCCCCCGCCCCCGCCGTATTTTCGCATTTTCAACCCATTCTAACAATCGGGGGTTTAAGCAAAACACCGCGGGCGTGTTTGCTTATACCCCCGATTGGCTAAAAAATCCAGGGGTATACCCCCCCCCCTTTGATCTTTACCCTTACTTAAGACCAGGGCTGTTCGCGGGTCGGGTCAAAAACCTCATGGGTCAGGTCGGATCGCGCCGGGTCGGGTTAGCTGACCCGACGCGACCCGCGAGATTTTGGAAGCCCCCTGACTTGACGCGATCCGACCCGTGAGATTTGAAAACCTCCTGACCCGACCCGACCCGACCCGTGAGATTTGAAAACCTCTTGACCCGACCCGAGATTGTGAACACCTCCTGACCCAACCCGACCCGCCAGATTCCGATTGACCCATGGGATATGAGTCTGTCTCTGATCGGGCCACCTCAACGTGCGAGACCATTTATCTCGAACCGCGGGTTCGAACCGCGGATCCGGTCCGTGGGTCGACACTTCAAAAACACATCAATCTTTATTTGTGTACCCCACAGCATGACAGCAGCAGTGATACGTGGCCTGGCTATTGTGGGTATGGATGGATGGATGCGGACTTGCGTATGTATATACATTTGGTGCTGTTTTAATGTTTTATTACAATATCAAAGGATATTATTCAGTCTTGGTACGAGAGTAGCCTTCGGGCAGAAAGCGAGGAGTCTTTGATCCGCATCCGGATGCGCGGGTCCGACCCGCGGGTCAGCAGAAAACAACTCGCGGGTCGTATTTGCCCGACCCGCCAGTGACCCGTTTCTCGCGGGTCATGACCTGATCAGACCCGTGATATTTTCATCACCTCTTGACCCGGCCCAACCCGACCCTACCCGTGATATTTTTATCACCTCTTGACCCGACCTGACCCGACCCGTGAGATTTGCATAAATCTTGACCCGGGTGTGAGATTTGCAAAAATCTTGACCTGGATGTGAGATTTGCAAAAATCTTGACCCGACCTTACCCGACCCGCGAGATGTGAAAACCTCTTGAGCCGATCCGACCCGACGAGTGAGATTTCGAACACTTCCTGACCCGACCCGCGGGTGGGGTCGTCACCGGCGAACAGCACTGAAAAGAACAACACACCCGACCGGCCGAAATTCCAGCCTCGACCAAATCACACAGCGGCGATGTTGCCGAGGTGACAAGGTTCCCCTTCGGGATATGGTTGACTTGAAATCCCGGGGGTGTCGCAAGTTGAAAAGGGGCAACACAGGCTTTCCTATAATGAATACCAGGTATTGTATATGAGCCCATGTGAGGTTCGCTGGTGGTGTATTGATCGATGCTGCTGCTGATGATGCTGTGCGGCCGCTGTTGCACTGCGCAGGTTCTTTTGGAATTCAGAGCAAGTGCGGGTTGGAATCGCCCAGCTCGTTGTGTTCAGCATGGCACGCCCACAGAAGCATACATGCGCACAAACACAGCATTAGCACCGTTCGCAGTTAGTGTCACGAAAAGACTACTGGTATAAAGTACTGCTATTGTAGTACGTACTATTGCCTGCTGTACCATGGATGCTGTAACGCCCAAAGCTCAAGTTTACCGCAACAGCAGAGTGTGATGCCTGCACAGGTACACGACAGAAAAATCAGCTATTAATAGCATGGAACAAATAAAAAGGCTGAAATGGCACCTGACCTCCCGGTTCCTACTGCTGCAGGATACATATGCACGCGCACGCTCATACGTCGTACGCACGCAGCAGCAGCACCTTTCGTGGCTGTCACAAAGAGAAAATTTTGAAGCGCGGCTGTTGTACCGTGCCTGCCCAGCCTTTGAGGGCTGCTGCGGTACTTGGAGAAACAGCAGCAAGCAGCAGTCTTGTAAAGAAAAAATGATGGAAACATGACAGTCGGGATGCTTGGCTCTAGCTTGGCGGAAGGCCTCCCCGCGAACGTACAGGGTGGTTAATGGGGTTGTTTTCAGGTCTCTCCTCAAGTCGCGCCCTTGCTTGTTCCGGAGTAGGTAGTGCAGTATTACAGCAGTACCGCTTTACCGGTACGAAGTATTTTCAAGCATGCAGCAGTTTTACAGATGTTTACTATCACGGAGGACCATAGTAAATAGGACCTACGGTACACATAAAAACCTATATATTTACCTATTTTTACTCACAATATTTGGTCCCATTTACTATGGTCCTCCGTAATACTAATACTCATAGTACCAAAAGGACGCGGCGGTGATGATGTGAATGCAGTATATAATATTCGCGTAAATTATTGGGTGCGTACGGAGGGGGGGGGGGGGGGGGGGGGGGGGGTGCTCTTTTGTTACTTGCCACAGCAATTTGACCATTGACCACGCATCCCTTTCGAGACGGAGCACGGGGCCGGGGGGGTGACAAAAAAAAAATTGATGCCGCCATATACATGTATACCCACTCACTTCAATTACACCGACATGCCAAGCAAACGAGTGATCTGTTCAGGTGATGTGGTCTTCGTTATTACGTTTGCTCGCCGCCTGCCCCACCATACATATGCATGTATGAGTCTGATACGAAGTGTTGAGACTATTACGGAGGAACATAGTAAATAGGACCAAATATTGTGAGTAAATTACGTGAATATATAGGGTTATTGTGTGTACCGTAGGTCCTATTAACTATGGCCCTCCGTAATGATAGGGACATCCTAGAATAAAATAAAATGGTCGGTCGGCGTATTTACCCCCCCCCACGCACACATATACGACCCCCTTGCGATACTCACGTACGCACTTTTCAGGAGCGGCGGAGGACAAGAGGATGCCTATGTGGGAGACCAATGGCCGACCATTGCAGAACTGTGAGAATGCATGCATGTTTGCATGGCTGCCTGTTTTTAAAGCCTTCCGGAGCCTCTTTTGACGACAAGCTGTCGCCGAGGCCGGCTGCGTTGGTGCGGTGGCAGTCGTGATGGTGGTGTAAACGCGTCTCGTGCGTATACAGAACCATCGCGCTTTTTTTTAGTTCACGTTGCATGAATATGCCTGGTATAAAACAGCACTTTTCAAACTTGATCAGAAGAAGAAGAGGGGGGGGGGGGGGGGGGGGGGGGGTACTCATGTCATGCGTAGCCGGCCGTAGTCGTATGACCAAAGCCCCTCGCATCCCTACAATGCTGGGACGGAGCTCGTCGGGTTCTCCTCGCCCAGGCGCAGAAGAGGGGGGGGTGGTTTACTATATGTACTCTGCACCACAGCACGTCATGGGGTGAATCGTAATGGCGTGGGGATGTAGCCTGGACGCGACCTATGTTTTTAAGTTTTGAATAAACTTGTAATAGGAGATGGGGGGAGAATAGGCAACCAACAAATGGAGTAGGTTGGATGTTGGACCGGAAGTGGGTACCGAGTGGAGCTATTAATAGATTTTTCCAACAGGTTTACCTGCTATAAACGTATTGATGAAATATGAACACTCGTCTTGTTTGTACCGTAGTTCGCAGTGCGCATTCATCAAGGTTCATCAAAAATCGCGAGCGAACGCCGTCGATCGCACAGAGATGTGGTGAACTGTTGCTGCTGCTGCTGCAGCTGTGCTACTGGTTTGCTGGTGCTGCGTGGTGCTGTGCTGCGGTACGGCAGCTTTCCGTCCGGTAGAAAATAACTGGCACGTGCCAGGTATACAGCAGTAGCGTACTACATCTAGAAAACCATTCATTCTACAATGTCTTACCTGGTAGCTCTTCGCTCTCTGTATTTCATGCAGTTCATCAACAACAAGCATTACGTACTCGTACATACAGCAGAAGAAATACACGGGCAATGATTGCGGCCGGATTTCCGTCTCCCCGCCCCACGCCCAACCGCGCTTTTTCGCACGCAGCCTTGCAAACGAGATCGTCCAAGAGTTACTGGAAGGATGCTCCAGAGATATGGACGCTGTTATCGCCAGCTTAGCATCGAGCGTTGTGCGTAGGGGCGTACGTTGACATCTTCTCGATAGGAGCTGAGTACGTGCGAAGAATTCTTCATACCGGCACCTCGCGTTCGGCGAAACGTCGGGTCGTCCACCCAATTTGTAAGCACGGGCGTTGAAGCTTATTGAAGCTTGAGCGTGGCATAGTAATCGTGCTTGAACATACGCCACCCGTACGCCCCCCTCCCTACCACTTGTTTTGCTACCTGGTGCTTGCTTTCCTCCGGTTTTGGGCCACTTTGATCCTTTAGGAACGCCTTGCTCTAGCTTCGAGAACCCGCGATGATGTGCCAGAGGGTATTTACGGAACGTGTTTTGGTCGCTACCGGCAACAACCTCGCAAAATTTAGACATTCCCCCCTCCTGATCAGGGGACGGCAGTTTAGACTTGTTGCGGACGCCGGTCTGGACGTAATATACTAGTTTTAATGTGGAAGCTCCTAAAGGTTTTGCAGCTGTGACGGACGGCCGTCTAGACTTGATGTACTATTAATATTAGTATTTTAGTGTGGGAGCTCCTAAAGGGTTTCAACATGTGACGGAGGGCGGTCTGGACAGCGGTGTAGACTTGGATGTACTGCAGTAGTAGCTTTAGTGTGCGAGCTCCCAAAGGGTTTGGGTCCGTTGTTGTCCGAGAGTTTTTTCCCAGAATTTCCAGATTTGTGAAAATTGTGAAAATTGTATCAAGATACGCAGGCGTTCTGTCACAATTTGGTGGCAAAAGATCAGGAAAGTTTAATCAGATTTCACATATTTTGGGGGGGAGAAAAAACAGGAAAATCCAGTACATGAAAAATTTGCTCGAAAAACCCTCACAAATCTGGAAATTCTGGGCGAAAAGATCTGCGATAGCAACGACCCTTAGCCCTGTGACGGACGCCGGTCCAGACTTGTTGTAATATTTTGAGTGTGAGGACTTCTAAAGGTGTGACTGATTACGCCCAAAACTACCTGCATTTTCCTGATATATTTGTTCTTGATGGACCGATCGCATCGAGTACATGTCACACCTGGTGCACAACAACAACTGTCCGCTTGGAACGCCGTTTAGATACAGCAGATGCACTATATACTGGGCATTAGAATGAGAAATGCTTGCACTGCTAGATTTGTGCGTTTGACAGGTACCCTTTTCTGTCAGCGGTGGGTGTGGCGGCTGCTATATACCAGCACCTGGTATGTACCATGCTCGTAGTGATTATAAGGGCCGCACCGTACATGACAGCAGTGTGTAACACCCCCCCGGTGATAACATTATGGGTTTTGGGCTTTCATCACCCAGTATAGTATACTGTAGGGGTGTGGTATACACCGTACCCCCGGTGATAAAGTGAGTGATCGTTTGGTTTTTTTTTTTTTTTTTTTTTTTTATCCTCCGGCGGATTGGTAAGAATAAAGCTTAAGCTCACCACACTTCCACGTTCCCAATTTCGAAAAAAAGGTGCGGGGATAGAGAGGCTCGAACTCTCGACCTTCTGCTTATGATACAAACGCTCTAGCCGACTGAGCTATATCCCCCCCGCACGGGTTTTCGGACTGTTGACCACCCCTGGGTGGTATACTGTAGGAGTGTGATATTAAGGAGGGATGATAGCAGTGGTTACAAACGACATTCAACATTCAACAACAGATTGCAATTGCGATGAGCCAATGACTGAGACAACAAATATCCCCGCTGTCTACCATCGAGCAACGCACACAAGTCGATGACAGTCACGTACAAATATCCTGCTGCGCGAGTTCCTAGCGGCAGCGATACTATCTTCTTGGGCAACCAGACCGGACAATTTGCGGCGCGGCGCGACTGCTTTCAGCACGTGCTTGACGTCGCGACCTCCGGTATTCTGACGGCCAGATTGATCAAGGACGCCACCTACATGCGAACACGGGCTGAGTGGAAAACTGGTTTGGGATGAGAATATTTGCGCTAAACACCAGGGTAGACTACTCACAGGAACCGGGGGGTTTGTTGATTATGCGGCATTACCTCAGGGGGGTGTAGTATATATACACCGTATACACCGTACCCCCGGGTCATAACTCGGGTGGTCGTTTAGGATTTTAGAATAGTGTGCCAGGTGGTGTACTGTGGGGGTGTGGTACAATAAATGGGGCGTAGTAAATACGGTCATATACGGTAGCCGTGTGCATTGCACTGCTTGGTCCATCAGTCGAACTCGGTATTTGAGCAGTCGCACCCAGTATTGGAGAGTCGTTCTTGCGCAAGAAGAAGGGGAGTGGTTTAACACCACTACGTAATCTGCAGAGCATGACCTCATGGGCTGTCGGCGTCGCCGTTTGCATGTCTGTTGAAACCAGCGTTTATTAATGTCGATCCGCGCGTTACGGCAAGTGTGCATGGCATAGCCCAGCCCGGCTCCTGAGGACAAAAGGAGTGGCCGATCTCGCACCCTATTCTGTACGTACAGCATTAGCTCGAGAGAGATATTTCCGCGTGTGCTCTCGTGGGTTCCTCCATGTTCAGCATATTTCAGAGCTAGGCATTCCGTTAAAGCAACGAAAAATTGTGCGCTTGGCAAGCACCCGGTACTACCATGCTATAAGGAGTGAAGGGCTTCATTCGGCCATCCATAGTCTTTGCACTGCACCCGTGGATCGCCGCACTTGGGGAGAGTCATTTGCACGGACGAGGGAGTGGTGGCGTTGAAAAAAAAAAGTGCCAGGCCGGCCGAAAGGCCAGCCAGCCTCTCGACGAATCACGCAGCGTATGTTGCACGAGTTTCTGTAAATGCCTATCCGGATCCAAGGATTTCCCACCATTATCATGCCAAGGATTTTGGTACTGTTGCTATGATGCTGCCTTGAATGAGGCTGAAAGCCCGGTAATTACCTGTCAAGTATTAGGATCGTATTTGTACTACTTGGGAGGCGTATCGTACATGGAAAACCAGGGGTTTTCCGAGCGAGGCACTTGCTGGGCTCTTAGTCTCCGCGTGCACGAAAGGAATAAAGATGCTCTTCTTCTATCTCTAATAAGCAAACAACACATGTGAGTACCAACGAGTACCGACTTAATAGGCAAACCTGTCCAGGGATACAAAGTGTCCCGACCTTGATCTTGACAGTACATAGGGCCTCATGAACCGTATGGACGTAGAGAGTGGAGCCTAGACGCGACCTGCGATGGGTTTTAATTTCTAGAGTAGACCAACGTGCAATAGGAGTAGGCGGGTGGAGAAGGGACAATCAACGTACATTAGGTTGATGTTGGGCCTTTCAGAACTGAAAGCATCATCCCACACTAATTTCAAGTGTTTCGTCCTCTAAAACGTGAGTGCAGTCCTTTTTATACACCGGAAATAGTAGGGTAAGTACCGAGTGGTACCGAGAATGGAGATACTACTGCTGTAGACCTGCGTCAAACGGGCTTGCCTTGTTTGATTGCCGTCGGCTTCCTTCTGTTTTCTGTAACTGTTTTTCGGAGGTGACCGACATCAAGAGGTTACGCTGCACGTCGCGGTCGGGTGGCACACGCGATAAAAATAATCGATTGTGTTAGAGCAGCGCACAATGCATGTGACACAGCCCTAGTCCTAAGAGTCCGACTCCTGAGGACAAGATTTCACGCATCGAGCGCAGGAAATCGAGCAGATCATCGATTCCGCACAGTTCACGATTTGGATCTTTCAGAGCAGATAGATAAATCCCTGACCTGAATGATCTGTATGGTCTAGCTCATGTTGCCAGCGGGGGAGCCGTATAGTCTGCATGATGTATATGGCGCATTTCCTGGGTTGGATCTGTACGATACAGATGGATCCTGCACAACAATATCTCTAAACGGCAGGTTAGGATCTACATGATCTGTGTGATCTATCTGTAGATGATCTGCGCGGCGTGCGCAATGGTTTGTCTGTTTGCCTAGATCAAGAGTTACACATGATGGATGATGATGCGTCTCGTGAAGAGACTCGCAGATGGGTGATGACATCCAGTGATGGTGAGACACAACTTTGCGTTGTTCAATAATAGAACAGAAAAGAGAAAGATGACTTAAAAAGGTGGCGTTTGTGTGGCCGTGCTCTAGAGAGCGATGATGATGGAAGAGGTGGGAGAGTGAGCTCGTGGGGCTCACATCTCTGGTGCGGTCTCCTCGTGTGATCATCCTGATATGTCGTGCGCATAACTTATTCTACATGCCCCCATGATATAATCATGTGCCAGTGCGCCAGTACCCCCGTATTCCAGGATCCTATTATACGATATACTACGAGTAGTTGTACTCTCCAACGATTGTCCTACCGACAATCTTTCGGTAGGTCATCGTAGAGCAACCTACATTGGAATAATATACGAACAAACGTGACAGTCTTGTGTATATTCCACAACACTGCAGCTTTTACCGCGTGAAATCCCTTGGTTTTTCTGCGTGTGATCATACTCTCCACCTGCAAGAACGAGCCCACTCACAAGAACCTCAGCCATCAAACACTTTCGGGAAAATGAGAATGGCATAATAAGTGTCGAACAGAACCTAGTGGTGCGTAAATAGCCGGGCCAGTATCCCAGTTTCTCATCAGAGGGTTGGTTCTGCGTGCTTCTGCTTCGCCGAGCTTTTCCACGCGGATAGGCACCCCCCCCCCCCCCCCCTCCTGGACATCCTTTTACCTGAAGGAGGGCAAAAGGCAGTGGGTGACATAGGCTTATTTTTAGAACGTCCGAAATCCCGCAACGTCCAGAGAACGTAGGCCAACCGAGAGACCTTTCCAAGCACCTGCCTAACGTAAAACTGACTCAGAGTCCGTAGAACGTATATAAACAAACTCGAACATTTTTCGCGGTTTTTTTTTAAACGTTCCGAAAGGTGCTTTGAACTCTTGCCTTTTTTTACCACTGTTAATTAGGATGTCGCAGGGGGGGTGGGGTTTACTCGATAGGAGAGATGTACTCGATCTCATACATGGCCGAAGTTGTATGACCATAGACCCTCGCATCACTACAATGCCGGGACGGAGCATGTCGGGTTTTCACCGACCAGGCAGACATTTCTTGCACCAAGCGCGAAGCGCTGTAAGGTGTCCGGTGAGTCGCATGAAGGGTGAGGTGCATCCTACTAAGAACCGCTTACGTGGCGGACTTGCAGGTGGATGACAGCTTCAATGAGTTAATTTAATTTCCGGTGTATCCACTTCGCAGGGGGGGTCCATGCGTGCACCGGCATCCATGATGAGCGGCGGTGTCCGAAGAGGTATCCAAGCTCAAAGCGTCGGCCACAGCCCAAATAAATAAGTATATAACAAATAGTCCGCATTCGGCTTTTCTCCGTGTTTTCTTGAAGTCAATCACAAAATGCACCCACGTTTCCAAGAAAAATGACATTGGAGATGGAGTTGGATCATTTTTTTCATACATTGGTACATACAGTACAAAAGTAAAGAGGTTTCAAGTTTCAGAGACCCGTGGTTCTGCCTGTAGCCGAACGTTCCCAAAAGAGCGAGAGCGCGACGCGTCAAAATTCGATGCGCGTGGACGGAGGGTGGGAATGCTGAACCCTCTGCGCGACTAGAATGAAAACGCGTATAACACCGGGGGGGGGGGGGGGGGGGGCAAGGGGGCGACGCCCCTGCGACCACGGCTTTCGTCCAAAAGGCTGCTGAGGGTAAACCATCTATTAGAGATACACCCTAACTTCCGAGCTACCGGTCAGCGGCTGACTGCTATTACGGGGGTCCATAGTTAACAGGACCTATGATGTACATAAAAACCTATATATTGACCTGTTTTTACTAACAAAATTTGGTCCCGTTAACTATGGACCCCCGTAATAGCTCGGTGGTCAACAGTGTATCTCTACCAAAGGCACAATTCGGGCCTCTTTAACAACACCCCATACGAATATTGGAATACTATAAGTTGGGCTCGAAGGTACGAGTGATGATACAAAAATTAGTACCTGGTGCGGCACAAAAAAGAACACAGTTGTGGATATCCAATATAAGATCAAAACTCGTCTTAAAGGCTAGCCGAAAAAAAAAAGTTGTTGATCTAAATGTGACCTCTCTGTGGTTCTGTTATGCAGAGCTTTTCCGAGGGCACTCATAAGCTCATAAACGCATGAACGGCAGTATCGGAACACAAGACCAACGCGCCCACAGGCAAACGAAGAAGGGGGCACTGATACTGATTATTGAATGTCAACCCCCCCCCCCCCCCCCCCCCCCCCCCCCCCCCCCCCCTCTGCCTGGTCGGTGAAAACCCGACATGCGCCATCCCGGCATTGTAGGGATGCGAGGGTCTATGGCCATACGACTACGGCCATGCATGAGATCGAGTACATCTCTCATATCGAGTACACCCCCCCCCCCCTCTAAGCCTATCAATAGTCACAACAAAAACACCGAATTTCTTTATGCAATACTTACTGCGGCGGCTGACTAGACAGGACCTCACGCCTTGGACCCATCGACGAGTCCCGAACCGAAATGGAGCGGTAGAGCAACGCCACGGCGGCAGGGGTATAACTTTTCGGGTCGCCATTTTCTGGCCGCGGTTGAGCTCCTCAACTGAGCAACTGCCGGGGCGGTGATTAGTACAATACTTTCACTACTACGGGGGTCCATAGTTAGTAGGACCTATGGTGTACACAAAAACCTATATATTTCCTATTTTTTCCCGACAATATTTGGTCCTATTTACTATGGATCCCCGTAATATTACTACTTGTATTTTGCTTCCCGGGCTACGTGTCAGCGCATAGAGATGTTGGTCGGGCTGCGCGAACGAACTTCTTCGCGGTCTCGCGTTTCCGGTGAGGTACTGAGCCCCTCAGAGCGCATAAGGCACCCACCCCTAAAAGGCATTTTGCGCAATGCGGCGAGCTCTGCGTCGCTCCAACCGGCCCGTCCGACGGCGGTTCTTTCCCCCTCGTCTATTTAAGGCATTTTTCGCACCCGCTTTCGACGGGGCGCGTCAGACCGGTCTTTTTTTTCCGCTCGTCTCCTCGCCTGCTACCTGTTCCGTTCTCTTCGAAAAGTTAGCCGCGAGGTTAGCTCTTCCGGTTCCCGTCCCTCGTTCAAGTTACTGCCGCAGTATGCACGGGTGAACACGTGCAAGATGTTCAGACAAAAGCGTTTCATGTCCCGATGCCAAACGGAGAATTTTGATGCGGATGGTATGATTGGAATAAGCGCCGCGCATTGCCAGATGGCAAATTGGAATAAAAACAGCAAGAAGAATGACAGTGAGGAGTCGGCGTTTTTGGCCGTCCGAGGGAGAGGTTCGGAACGAAGTCGGAACCGACACCAAAGCGAAAGCCTGAACGAAAAAACTTTCACGACAGAAAAAAAAAAAGCATGCCACTAACAAAAATAGTTGAAACACGAGCAGCAGCGCACAACTATTATGGGGGGTCGAAGAAATCAGAACGTGCAATGGATCCCAATATCATCCATCCCCCTATTCTTACGCACCGCATTTCTTTCTGATTGTTAACATTAATATTACGGAGGGCCATAGTAATTAGGACCTACGTTTCACACAAAAACCTATATCGTTTCATATTTTTACCAAACAATTCTTGGTCCTATTTACTGTGGTCCCTCGTGATAAGTATGCTCCCCGATAGGTATCCATGCGGTATAGAGCGGGGGCGTCAGTCCTAACTTTACCGCGTCGGCGCCGAGAAAACGGTTTGCATCGGGTAAATTCTCCTACAGAGTAGCAAACGCTCTGCCAGAATTGACTTGTGATGCCAAGAGCTTTCAGTCACTGCGGCACATACAACGCGAGTTAAAGCCTCGTCTTACGTGTGTACTAGGGAATAAGCGCCCCCCCCCTGCCGCCCGTGTGCACAGATGTGCCCGTGTGGCAAAGCAATAGAGAGTAGAACTCACATAGTAGGAGAATGTGAAATATACAAGGAGGAACGGGATGTGTTAGAAGAGGAGATGAGGAAAGTAGACGAATGTGACCTGGAGGAGTTTGATACAATGAAATAGCAGCGAGAAAACGATCGCTATCCTAGGAGATAGATGGTGGCCACAGGAGGCCAAACAGGAAGGGGATAAGATTAGCAAAAAGTTTCTATGTAATTTATGGAAACAACGTAATGAGCGCCCAATTGTTGGAGGTGTCTCTATTAGGAGTAGGAACGGTGCTCCGTCTCGAAAGGAATGCGTGGTCAATGGTCCAATGACTAAGGCAAGCAACAAATGAGTACGCCCCCCCCCCCCCCCCCCCCCCCCCCCCCCCCCCCCCCCCGTGCCGCCGCGGAGGTAGGGCCACTGTGAAGTATGTATGATGAGGCGAATGTGGGAGGCTGGAAATTAATTGAATGGGGATGCTTGAGAAACAAATGGAAGGACACATTATTTGGGTGCGGGGACTGGCAGGAGTGATTATGGGCGAATGTTGTAAGGAACTACCCTGGGCTGGGTAATCGATCGATTTTTTACCCCTATATAGAAACGCTTGCGCGTGCGCCCCTAAAAACATAGTTCCCTGGTTCCCCAGTTATTGAAACGAAGCGGGTAGGTCAGCGTACGGCCGTATTCGGTACCGACGCCCCAAAGATCCCGCCGTTCAGAAGGGGGGGAGAGTGTTATAGGGACTGCCCTGGGCTGGGTAATCGATCGATCCGTTACCCGTATAGCTCAGTAGGCAACACCTTCACAGCGAATACAAAAAATGTGACTGACAGAAAGCATATTTGAAGACGAAAAACGGGGGGATTTATTCAGGCCTCGAAGGAAGGGGGTCTCGCTTTCTCCCCCCAGACGTGTTTTTTTTTTCGTTCTACGATCAAACCATGCTTCGGGCATGAAAAAATAAAACTTCCATGCCACCAGAGGCCTGGACCAATGGCATGCGTTTTCATCAGAATGCTTACTGAAACTCAGCTCAAAATGGCACCATTAATACTTGTTGCAACCAGCTCGCACAGAGCTTGTATCTCTCTAGGCTTGAAGAATCGGCGCGGACACTGGTTGTGCTGGGTGTCGACGGGTAGAAAGAACGGTTCAATGTGAAGAACACACACACATGTAAAAGTTGAGCTGAGAAGGCGATCTCTGGTAAGAATCTTGTCCTACGACACGATGGCAGATCTGGAAAGTACGAGTGTGGTCAGCGTCCTTGTGTATGACCGCTGTGAACAATTCGTGATTTTTTTGTGGCCTGTGTGAAAAGGTCTGACCATCGCCTAGGGACGAACTCGACGAGCCTTATTTTGGGACTCTCCAGTCTCCGGAATCCCGAGGTATTTCGAGAAAACACGAACAAGATTCCAGATTTCAACGAAACTGGGCCTCTAATACGCGGGCTTAGCGTCGAGAGGGGAGCCAAGCCTAGCCGTCGAGCGTGTCGCCGGAAAAGCAGAAGGAGAAGAAAGAAACAGAAGCCGGCTTCGAGGATCTTTTAATCGAGGACCGTTCAGACACAGACGCAGGTTTTTCAGGATCGAGGGTTTATTCGACGTCCGTGTCGGGTTGACTCGTTGTTTACAACCATGGAATATGTCGTTGTTGACGGCACTGCCTGATACCCATTCACGGAATTACCCCCCACACTCGGCACTATTTACGTCCAGATCGTCCTTGGACGGGTCAAAACTAGACCGCCAACTTACGTATTTACTCCCCCTCGCCGAAACCGTCGAGGCTGTACCGTTTCGCATGCATCCATCTATTGCTGCAGTGTATCCGCCCTCGAGGTGCCTACTGACGGCTCAAGTAGCGGAGTTTCGGTGGTCCTAGGGTCGTAAGCCTACGTCCCTTTTACTAAAGTGCATTATACGTATACCTAAACCTGACTCCAGTTCCAAGTGTTTTGTCCTCACAACTGGAGAGAGCAGTCCTTAAGACCTAAGGGGGGTACCTAAACCTTACTCTAATTCCAAGTGGTTTGTCCCTACAACAGGAGTGAGTGCAGCCCTTAAGGCCTAACGGGGGTACCTCAACCTCACTCGAATTCCAAGTGTTTTGTCGCCATAGCGAGAGTGCAGTCCTTAAGGCCTAAAGAGATTTAACCCTTTCTGACCGATGAGGCTCCTAAGCTGAGTAGCTTCGTACACCCACATATTTTGGAATCGATGTGAACTCTATAGTATTATTTCATATGCCTCCCGACAATGTGCAGGGCGCTATTGCTTCAGAACGAAAAAGCTGACACACTTCGTCCAACACCACCAACCTCACCCAGTCAGTTCTCTTGCCCTGCGTACACTCAAACGAACGTGCGCTAATACCACCCTTTACCCAAATATGGTGTGTAGTTGCTCATTGGGTTTCTTTACGTAGCCCAAATCTGGGATTGTGCATGATAGGGCTCACAGTAGCTAACTGTCCTATTCTATCGTACGTATGCGTTGTCCGGTGAGCTCGGCTATATACCGTGGGGCACGTCCAAAAGAGGCATGCCGTGGTAGAGGGGGGGGGGGGTATTAGGTATGGCGATTGACGCGTGTACCAGCGCGTAGCTGATGTGTACGTCGAGACTCGACTGCGGATGGCCGGTCAATACGCTGTCGTTGTTCGAGGCAAACACGTAGCCACTGTCAGGTGACTTGTACGCAAAGCTTCAATAGAAGAGAAGAAGAAGAAGAAGAAGAAGAAGATGGTGTGGTGACCCCAAGCCACAGTGTTGATTGATTTGCCCAGCGGGAAGCTGATGGTGAGCAAAAGTAGAGTGAGATCAAAGGGGGCGGTGCGCGTGTGCGCTCGCAGCTCGCAACCAAGTACGACCCTTACACTTCGTTCAAACAAAACAAAAACAGGGAAGTACCACTGTGTTCAGTTCAATAAAAAACACGAGACCCCCAGTTTTACTGCAAAAATCATATATATATATATATAAATCTTGGGGCTATGTTACTCTAACCGGAACTAAAACTATGCTACTGGTCCCGGAGGGATACTGAAGATACCCTTTCCGTTATTAACCAATAACACGTACTATCATGTTCTGCCGCAGATTCTGTACGTACGAACTACAGTAGATCCATGATACTACTTGTCACTGCGACTATTCTATGTACGAGTGCACAGCAGTAGATAGTGTAAAAGGATGGTTGCTGCTACTGTGTACTGCTGTATTAAACAAACGATAACCCACAGACCGGAAAATTGTCTGTTGTACCTGGAAATGCGTAAACGTGTACCAGATGACGTAGTAAGCGGTATCGAGTAACGACTATGATGGCTGCCTACAAGTATCATCTCTAATACCTCCTCCCGTTGAGCATACACTTTCTTACTCTGCATTACACACTAAAACTTCTTGAAAAAGAAACGCATGCAACATCAAGTAGTGATGTTGGGAACAAACACTAATACGCAATGCACCTATTAAAACATGAGTGCCAAGGACAATCAGTTGTACATATGTACCTACCGCACGAGATCCAAGGAGTGAATTCAACACATACAGGCCAGCAAGATAACCGAACATAGAATCGTTCAGCTCTACTGTTTGTATGAGATGGGTGTGTACCTTAATTAGAGTTGCTACAGGAGTACCTGGTAGCCATGTGTTATGCAGCAGCGACTAGATGATACTGACTACTGCTGTGATAGGTGTCCTTTCTATCAGGGGGCACTCAATTTCTCGCATGGCCGTAGTCGTATGACCATGGACCCTCGCACCCCTACGATGCCGGGACGGAGCACGTCAGATTTAACCGACCAGACAGACATCGCTAGCACCAAGCGCGAAGCGCCGTGAGATGTTGGGCGAGTCGCGTGGAGGGTGAGCTGCATCCTAGTAGGGACCGCTTGTGGGGCGGACTTTCTTGCACATGGATGACAGCTGCAATGGAATATTTGTTTTTTTGTTTGGGGGGGGGGGGGGGGGTTGTTTGGGCCCAGATTTTTCCATTTCGGTCTGACGAGCTCCTCTATTATCGAGGAACTACAGTAACGGTACCCAAATACCTGCGGGATCCCATTTGGGTTCCGCAACAATGTTCGCTCTACCGCAAAACACGCAAGATAGCAAGATAGCACCCCCCCCCAGAAATTAAATCGATTAGTTGATGCTGTCATCCATATGCAAGAAAATCCGCCTCTAAAGCGGTTTTTAGTAGGATGCAGCTCACCCTTCATGCGACTCGCCCAACACCTCACGGCGCTTCGCGCTTGGTGCAAGCAATGTCTGCCTGGTCGGTGAAAACCCGACGTGCTCCGTCCCGGCATTGTAGGGATGCGAGGGTCTATGGTCATATGACTACGGCCATGCACGATAATGAGTACACCCCGCCCACACCCCCTACTATAGGTACACAGTACAGTGTATAAGATGAATTCCTGGCCCGATTCTCTCTTGAAGTAATCACGGGGCGCAGGCGCGCACACACCAAAAACGAAAACTGTGGCTTTGGGAAGATGTCGTCGAAGTATTTCCATAATAAGACGCATCGATCGGGGCGGTTGCGCTCTCCCCGCCGGCGCTGTCGAGAGAACCCACTCTTGAAATTCGCCCTCGAGGGGGGAATGCTATCTTATCACACGTGCTGTACGGTTTGCGCCTGGTCCATGGAGTTGTTAGTGGGGTTGGGCGGCTAATTTTCCGGGAAGTCGTATTTCCGGGCGAGGTAAAACAGTTCTCCTTTAATCGTTTTTTTTTGTTTGTACCGCACCCCCATTGTGGGGAACAAAACACTTCAAGTTTTGAATCAGATTTAGTTTTTCCATCACTCTACTATTAATAGAAGAAGGGTCAAGAGAGGAAGGAGTCCCAGAAAATCCGAAAGGTGCACGCCCCCCTTTTATGGCCATGGCGTGCGTCCCAAGCTGGTATCTGTGAGAGCTCGCGTGCTACATTTTTACTCTTGAGCGATTTTCGATAAGCACGAGCGCCGCTAGCGGCCCGTCGCGAGGTCGCACTACACTACACGGGGGGAAAACGCGCGACGTTTTATATATTCCTGGCCCCGAGAGGTATCTCGCCGCGGCATGTGGTATGAAATAATCTCTCCCCTAGAGAAACGTCTATTACGGTGGTCCATAGTTAATAGGACCTACGGTACGCACAAAACCCTATGTATTTCCCTATTTTTACAAACAATATTTGGTCCTGTTAACTATGGTCCCCCGTAATAGTCAGGAGCAATGACACGGTACGGCATGACTTGTATATATAGGGACGGCGCCTTACACGTTCTGAGCTCCTCCTCCTCCTCACGCGAGGAGGTCAATGTCAGCATCAATCCCCCCGAAACCATGACTCCGGACAAGTTTATTCCGCGATTCGATCAACATTTATTTATGTTTTGTGCGGAATGCCAAAGCTATGATACCAGTCAAAAGGTGTCATACTGTCGGTAGTTTCCCGCCCGCTCGAGGAACTCAACCGGGGTCAGAAAATCCAGAAGCCAAGAGGCGCTGACCTCACCGCGGGATAAGTCACTCTGTCCGGAAAATACGAGGAATGTTTCAAGTATGAGCGTAACTGAAAACGGTCCTCGAATCGACGGACGGAGTAGTTGGCAGATGCGGTCAAGCCACCCTCGCACGGAATCCAAAGACCGTTCGAGTACACACTTCTACTACCACTACTACTGTAAAAATACTTGGAAAAATATACTATTGTGATTACCCGACCCGTCCGCACACTTTCGCGGGCAGAGTGGTATCGCATGGTATACCTCTTTATAGCGCTTACGTGGGATAAGGTAAAGGCAATGGTGGGTATCTCCCGTAAGCTTTTATGTCGACCCTGGATTTGCACCCTGGGGGATCACGCGCATGATACACAGCAAGAAGCCGGGTGTCCAATCGGCACTGGCTCCCCTGCCTGCCTGGAGAACAACGGCTGGGGAAACCTTCGCTGTGCGGTCAGGACCATGTACATCATCCGCTGCTACTGTAATTTTATCCTTACATGCCACGAAGAATCCGAGAAAAAAACGCCACTCTGTGTAGCGGGTGGGCATATGTAGTAAGAACCAGAACCCACGATGAACCCCAAAATAAACATGTATCCCCCTCTGTTCACACACCATGTTTTGGTCAATATTTACTGTGTTACCCCGTGAAAGGTACGAAGTATCGCATCAATACATTTCGGGTGCTCTCGTGGCTGGTGATAGGTTAGGAGCTAGTTGTCGTGGTTACTGGTTGTGGGCAGCATCGTTTCACACTTTGGCTCTGTTGTGGTATGGATTTCCTGCCCTCTCATCCTGTTTTTTTGTTTGTTGATACTCACGCTACACGTTGTCAGATGGAAAACTGAATAATGGTACAAAAATAGATAGCGGAGTGCTTCTTCGGGAGTTTTTGGGGAGGAGGGCTTGGCCCTTACGGAGGGGGGGGTCAGGGCTAAGAAAGCAGGGAGGTACATTTATTTTTTGCAGTTTTTGGTTGTTGGCAACATCGCTTCATGCTTTTGATTTTTGGTGGTCTGGATTTTCTGTTTTCCATCATGTTTTTTTTTCTTGGTCATGGGCACTCACGCTACACACTGTCAGATGGAAAACGAAATAACGCGTAGTATCTCTAAGTTCACGTGAGATGCCTGTTTTGTTCACAACCGACGGAATTAAATATTTATCGTCATGGGCTCTACCGACGGGAACTAAATAGATTAATTTGTTCAGAAACAGAGAGAAGAGACAAGCGACCATACTCGTCCCGTGCCCCCTCCTAGCTTCTCGTGATAGGTGCACGAGTAGAGCACGTCACTGCTCGCTGCCCATTGATAGGCCTAGAGGCCAGGCCTGCTGTTGTGGTTTCTGTTGTGGTTTCTCTGTTGCGGTTCCTGTTCACGACAGCAGCAGCAGTAACAGCGGCGGTTGGCGGGCTGCAGCATGCAAAGGGAGGAGGACGAGCAGGGGCGACGCGCACTTTCCATGTACGTGTGCGAGAGGCGTGCGAACCAAGCGAGGGTCCGGGAATGTTCGGGGGTTTTAGACCTTGACCTCGATCACAATTCGGCGTGGGGCTGTTGACTCTGATGCACAATGACTCACAAGTCTGCCTCATGCGCCTGCGAGCATCGTTACCTCGATCGCTTGGGGCCGCCAGCCATGATTTTTCCCACTATTTGTTTTTCTTGGCCGGTTCGCTACACACTGTCTGATGCAAAACTAGTTAACGTCAATCATGATAATAGGTTTGGAGCTATCAAGAATTTTTTGTGCTCTCTTCTTGTGGTGACTGTTATTGATAGGACAAGTTATTATCGGAGAACTTTTTTTCCCAGAATTTCCAGAATTTTCAGGTTTTCTTTCCGCGCAATTGTTTATCTTCCAGTTCTCCTGGTTTTTTTTTTTTCCAAATGTGCAATTTAACTTTCCTGGTATTTCCCCTGCCGAATAATTTCAAAAATCGTGACAAGAACGCCTACAGAATCTCGTACGTAGTTCTTTTTTTTTCAAATTTTTCAAATTTCTAATTTTTTGGAAATTCTGGACTAAACGCTCTCTGATAATAACGGCCCAAAATAGGTTCGGAGAGGCGAGGGGGTTGAACGTGAACTTGAAGTTGAATACTCGGCGTCATTATGGTACTGTTTTTTTTTTTTCGTTTAGTGTTCTGCTTTTCGCATGTATGATGTGAGCACTACTGCTGTTTCTCGTACATATGTAGTATATTAGTCGGTGGTAGCTTTCGCGAGCGTAGCAGGTGCCGGACATACATTTCTTATCAGGTTATCAGGCTAGTTGTTGTCAAGTGGAAGGTCGTCGTGCTATCACTGGCCATACCCGCGCGTTCACCCGCTCAACGTCGTTCACCTCCCAGCCTGCCACGTGGCCTATCTCTTTTTTGGTGAAAGTCGACCCCCTATTTTTTTTTTTTGTACGTATAGTAAGGGCACTTCTGCTGTTTCTCGTGCGTATACGTATGGGATATGTGCCGGTGGTACCTTACGCGAGCGTTTCACGAAATGATGGGCTTACCAGGTTATCAAGCTACTTATTGTTGAGTGATGGTGTGCTATCGCTGGCCCTGACCACGCGTTCACCTGCTCAACGTCGTTCACCCCCCTGCTCCCTTGGCAACCTGCCACGTGGCTTATCTCTTTTGTGCCAGCCGACCCCCGTTTTTTCTGTGATCTACGCGCCCAATTGAGAACTTTGTGGTTCAGCCGTTTTAAGCTACACAGTTGATGGTTTCCCCACCACCCCGCCCTCGCTCTTTTGAGGTCGGGGCGATAATAAATGTTTTTGTGTCCGGTGTACACCCGACCCCCTTGCGGGCAGGCTTCCTCGACACATTGAACAACGCACCACAGGCCACATCCACATCATGTATGTATAGCCTTGAGCATTGTCAATCCCAAACACACACATACCCCTCGCGATCGAGCCGACCTCTTGTAAGAGGTGCTCCATCAACCTCCCTTCTCTCGTTTCCCGGCGATACTCGAGGAGGGTTCGGATGGAGTGTACTTCTTGCGCTGTATGTGGAGGAGCCGTTTCTCCGACATTCGAAAATGTTTCATTTATTATACACATGAAAAAGGTAAAATAATAGCAATACTTAAATAAGTGGAATCTGCCCCCACCAAAAACTAATTCATCTCGTTGACGTTGTCACCCGCATGTAAGAAAATCCGCCTCAAAAGCGGTTCTTCGTAGGATGTAGCTCACCCTTCATGCGACTCGCTCAACACCTCACGGCGATTCGCGCTTGGTGCAAGCAATATCTGCCTGGTCGGCGAAAACCCGACGTGCTCAATCCCGGCATTGTAGGGATGCGAGGGTTTATGGTCGTAAGACTACGGCCATGCATGGTGATGAGTACACCCTCCCCCCCCTGGATCACTGTCTAATATGGACAGACAGTCAGCAGATGAGAGTTATCAAGCATGGGCGAGGTAGAAAATTGCTCAGATGGAGAATAGATTAATGAAGTAGAGGTGAAGGAGAAAAACGTGAAGAGGTGCAAGGTTAGATGGCCGAAAGTGCAGAGCAATGTTCTGCTGTTGGAAAGAATAGGTACAATAAATAATTATATAGAGAGGGGTTATGCAGGAACTAGGCTGATAGAAGGATGGGGGCAATTGGTCAAGCCCACAGCGAGTAAAGTAATAGGGAAGAAGTTGATAGTATGCAACAGAGCAATAACATGGTGGGATGAAGAAGTGAAAGAGGCTACAAGAGTAAGGAGAAAGGCACACGTAAGATAGACACCGAGGACGACTACGACAAGATGGATGGACTATGCTAGCTAGAAAAAAGTAAGAGAAACGGTATATAAGAAGAAGAAAGGGATATAGAAAGGAGTAGTAAATAAATCGAATGAAGACTTTGAGGGCTGGATGAAGCAGATGTGGGTGAAGACAAAACGGATTCTGGGCAAACAAGCAGGAGAGGCAGCTTCCAGGGTTCTATACTATTTGACCTTTGCGTGGGCATGCCGTGGCATTGCCATGGTACCGCCTATGGCATACCATGGCATCCCCACGGCATCCCATGGCGTGGCATCCATGGTACGCCGTGGGGGACGCCGTAGCATGCCATGGGTGGTACCATGGCAACCCCCGTGACAACCGCCACGGCACTCCATGACAACATCACGGCATGTCATGGCAATCCCCACGGTACCCCAATGTCAGAGACGGGAATAGCTACCTTAACAGCACAGAACGATAAAATGGTTAGTAGTTCGAAGGGGAAGAGGGAAGTACTACAGTAGTAGAGCTGATCCGTAAGCTAACAACGCCCACAGCCAACGAAACGTTCGACGCAGAATGTGAGGAGGAAATCAATGCTTGGGCAGAAGCGAACGTAGATGCATCAGAAAAGGAAGACAGCGGTGGTTTAGATCGGTTACAGAGAGAGTTCACAAGGGAAGAAGTAAATACGTGTGTAGCTCAAGTTGAGAATAGAAAGGTAGCAGGGGCAGACCAAAAAGTGAATTGATGTATAAAGTAGGGGGGAGAAGGAGTTCTTATCAGGATGGTTATGTTGTATATCTGGATATGAAACAACGAGTACGCACCTATTACGGGGGACCATAGTAAACAGGACCAAAAATTGTTCGTAAAAATAGGTAAATATAGAAGTTTTTATGTATGACATAGGTCCTACTAACTATGGACCCCCGTAATAGGAGGCGGAGAGAAGGAGTGGTAGTAAACTTATCCTCAAAAGGAGATAAGGCTGACCCGGGGAACTATAGAGGCATAACGCTATTCAGCACAGTAGGCAAAATATTTTGTAAGATTTGAACGATAGAACGGGAACAATGATGAAGAATGAAAAGAAGATGAGCAAAGGGCATGCAGGGTTTAGGCCAAACCGTAGCTGCGTAGACCATGTGTACACATTAGGTAAGACAATCCGCAGTAAAGAAGACACGGGGCCAACAACATATGGTTTCTTTCTATTAATAGATGTACAGAAGGCCTACGACACGGCATGGAGAAATGGATTGTGATGAAAGCTGTGGGAAATAGTGATCAGAGGAAAGATGTGGAGAATGATGAAAAATATGACGGAAAGAGCGAGAAGTGCTGTGATGCGGACGGGGAAATATCGAAGTATGTTGATATTTCACAAGGAGTTGCACAGGAATGTACGTTATCACCTAATATATTCAAGATATATATTAACGACCTGATGATATCAGTCGAAACAACAAGGCAGCGAGTCGCGGTGGGGGCAGATACGGGGTCGGAATTGATGTTTGCGGATGACTTCGTGGGGATATCGGAAACAGCCGAAGGATTGCAGAAACAAATAGAGAAGGCTCTAGAATACATTAGGGAATGGAGGGTGACGACGAACGTCAAGAAGTGCGCAGTAGTTGTACGTAACGAAGATCAGGTGAACCCGGCAAACTTCAGTTGGGAGTGGGGAGAAGATGAATTGCCGATCGTAGACCAGTACACGCACCTTAGCGTCGATATATCAAAAGACTGCTCTTGGGATACGCACATAGCAAACGTAATAGGAAAGGGCAAAGCACACGTAGGCAAGATGGATGCGATCCAGACAGACTTGCACCTGGACACTAGGATTAAGAGATATATCCTGATGAATGTGATAGTGCCGCAGCTAGAATATGCAGGAGAAGCACGGGAATGGCACGCGAAGTTCGTAAAACAGTTGGAAACAGTACAGGCGACAGCAGCAAAAAAATGCTAAGATGCTCACGTACGACTATTAATACTGTACTATACTCGTAAGCAGAACTGGGAATGTACCCACTCAAGACAAATAGACATGAGATGGTTGAAATGGCAGCATGAAGTGAGGAACGTACCAAGGAGGAGGTTGCCGGTCATGGTTGATACAGCTGTACCAGGTATGGGAGAAAGTCACAAAAGTGCGAACTGGAATAAGGTGGGATAGCGTAGTCGAGAAAGTATGGAAGTATAGTCGAGAAAGTATGGAAGTATATAGGAGGAAACGAAGAAGAAAGTCACAAAATCGTCGGAATGCCAATCTTATTTCGAAATGGCGTTTTTGTATACTTGGGCCATGGGATTATTTATCGGGGCTGCAATTTGATTGTTGCTGAGGTCAGTTTTGGGGTGAGTTGTAAGGTATGGAGCTCCTTAAGGTCAAGTGAGGAGCTTCAGAAAAATCAGGGTGAACTTCTGTCGTAGAACGCCTCTTACCATCCGACAGAGTGCAGCTTTACTATTACGGGGGACCATAGTAAATAGGACCAAATATTGTTGGTAAAAAAAGATAAATATGTAGGTTTTTATGTATACCATAGGTCCCGTTAACTATGGACCCCCTTAATAGCTTCAACGTTGATGATCACCCATAAACGTTCCACGGTTTTTTCTAAGCCTTTTAGCCTGCAAGACCCTGGATAACCCGAGGTTCGAAGTACTACTCATTCTATTGTGAGCATCTCTTCTGGGCAGGTTGGTGCCAAGAAGACGGCTTCAAGTGCCTCTCTCTGTGCTCTCATCTACTCCCCTCGTGGCAGTTGTTTTCTTTTTCTTTAGTCTGGTGCTCATGGTGCACAAACTTATACCCTAACCTGACCAACACTGCGTACCGGGTATGTCTCATCCTAGAGGCTTAGAGGGAATACCCAACTTTTTCCCACTCCGATGGGCCCAACTTTTTCCCACTCCGATGGGCCGTGTACTGCAGTATATATACGATACAGATGCATCTCATGTTTTGGGAGAGAACGCTAGTGCCTCTGTAAATGTATGCTGGTTTAAGAAAATCGTACCTAGCATGGTGTGACGTTTCAAGCCTGCTCTTAACCCTTTTACGACAGTAGTCCCGTTTTGGGGACAAACTACGTAGAACTTGAGTGGTTTGTCCCCAAAAAAACAGGACTCCGGTCCTTCTGAACTTTGAGGCTGAGCAGTTTCACACTACTGTTATTGTTATTGTTCCATTAGCCACCTGAAAACATGCAACTCTTGTTCCTGTCGTACCATCCACATGGAAGAGGGAAACTACCGTAGAACGCACTGACTACAAAAACTTGGAAGATGCACGTTTATCTGTCAATCAGACCCGTCCAATACTCAGCACTATACTCACAAGAAATGACTCCAACTTGATGTGGCTCTCAAAAACCTACCTCTCTGGGTTTTGCAGCTGGGTAGCTTCTTTTCTCATGGCGCAGCAGTCAACGCGAAAGGGCCTCATTTGCACGAAGAAGCGAAGGGCGTCCCCACGAAGCACTGTTCATCCCCGAAATGCCTCGGTAACTCCGTACACTAGTTTTGAGTGACAGGATTCTAGTTACTCTTTTTCTAAGTGGATGATATTGTTGGAATAAGCGCTGCACTCTGCCAGGTGGAAAATGGAATAATGCTATTAATAACAGGCTAGAGGGTCGGATCTCACACATCCGAAAATTGCGGATTCAAGTCCCGCCATAAACATGTTGAGGACCAACGCTCAAACGTGCGGGATGGACCGCAAAGGACCGAGCTCGGCGAGCAGTCGTCGCAGCCTGAGTTTCTGTTAGTGTGCGAATTCGCGCAGTTAAGTCTCACACTGCCCGGAGAGACCTGGTCCTCCCGGCATCAGGTCGAGGCGGCATTTTTTCTCGTGCGTCTGAGGTGGTGGGTGTAGGCCTATTACGGGGGGGGCATAGTTAATAGCACCTACGATACACACTAAAACCTATTCATTTCCCTATGTTTACTAACAATGTTTGGTCCTATTTACTATGGTCCCCCGTAATATTAGTAGCTAGCGCCGCTGTTGCCGCGGGAGCAACGAGTTAAATTGACACACTGCACCCAATGTTGTATGCGTGTGGAAGCGTGGTGAGCTTAATTGTGAAACCTTTTAGGTCTGCAGTCCCGCGTTGGGGACATACCACTCAAATTCTAAGCAGTTTGTCCTCAATAAAACGGGAGTGCAGTCCTGAAAGGATCAGGTTTTAGTTTTACCCACCCGCCGAAAGACAATACATCCAACAAAAAAAAAAAACTTGTGCCCGTATAGGTCTCCTAAAACAAAACAACTAACGAATCCACGCTTACTTTGCTCTAAGTAGTCACAGTAGTACCTGGTAATTCAGTAACTTCACCCATCCCTACCTCTTACATGCCAGGCACGCCTCGCATGTATGCAAGGCACGCGCCGTACGCAGTGGGGAGCGGGTAGACTATAGAGCGCTGGAAGGTATACCAGGCACGAACAAAATCTCGTACGTACTGCCCGCTGGAAACGGGGGGAGAGGGCGGAAGGAAGCGTCACCGCAGTATAATTCCAGGAACATATACAGGAACAGCAACCATGTGCCAACGGGCGCGGTACTTACTACCTCAAGAAGAGTTATGGGTAGAGAAAGGAGTTTTATAGAGTGTGTAGCGCACCACTCTGACGGAAATATAAGGAACTTTTGGTCCTCATGTTGGTGTCAAGAAGGCTCCTCGCATTTCCGCTTAGGGTGATACTGATGTAGGCTGTAGTTTTTTTTTTATTTTTAAATTTCTAAATTTTTTCGTCTTCCCTTGCATGGTTTTGTTGATTTATGGAATGCTCGTGAGTTATAGCGTTTGTTTTTGCGTTTCGTTTTCCCTTAGTTTTCTCGATTCATGGAAGGCTTGTGAGTGGTCAACATTGAAGCCAATGTTGCACATCTTTGTCGGATGGCAAACGCAACAAAAATGATAATAATACGAAATAAGATTAATAATAATAATAATAATAATAATAATAATAATAATATGAATATGAATATAATATGAATATGAATATGAATATGAATATGAATATGAATATGAATATGAATAATAATATTGAGTCAGAAACGCTGCCCACAATCGGGGAAACAAAAAGAGGGGGGGGGGAGGGGGGGTGGGGTGACACATAAACTCGAACAAAAAAACATAGCCGTAGAAGGAAATATTAAATAGCACCTTCTGAAGCGACCGCAGGGAAAACGAGAGAGCGCAAAGAAAAACCGTAGGAGAAAATAAAAGAAGAAATGTGGGGAACACCTCCTCCCGGTGCTGTCGAACTTTAACCGCTTTGCCACTGGACCGTCGCTTTGTGACAAAAACACTCGGAATCATAGTAGAGTCATTTTTGGAGTCGGAAAAGGGCTAAAAAAGGGGAAAAGGGGGCACGGCGGGTATGACAAATCCCGGAAATAAATAAACGTACCTCCGAGTCCTGCGGACGACGCCATTCGCATAAGTGTTAGTCCATTGGGCTACAGGTGAAAGGTTAGTCAAATACCTCTGTACATAACCACAATGTAAGCCTTGCAACACGAGCGAAAAATTGTTATGATACTGCCTTGAATGAGGTTGAAAGCCCGGTAATTACCTGGGTTTAGGCACTGGGATCGTATTTGTAATACTTGGAAGGCGCATCTTAGGTGGAAAACCAGGGTTTTTTTCCAGAGGGGCACGGGCTTGGTCTCAGTCTCCGCGTGCACGAAAGGAATAAAGCTGCTCTTCTTCTATCTCTAAGCAACCAAGACACGTGAGTACCAACGAGTACCGACTTAACTAGCAAACCTGTCCAGGGATACAAAGTGTCCCGCCTGCATGACCTTAACAAAAAGCCGAAGAAAATCAGGGAGGCAGCACAAAAAAAAAAACGAATCGGATTTGGCTCGAGCACGACGAGGTCTTCTTAACCCTTCTGCCAATGCAAAAAATGATCACACTCTAATTCCGAGTAATTCTTCCTTCGAAAGCGTAGGTGCAGCTCTGAAAGCGCAAACCTCTGTCGAGACGCTATTCATCTACGAGTATTTATCACTGAAATTGCTACGAGCTGGTTCTCAAGCCCATCACCCCATTTTTTCCCCACCACGAATGAGTGCCGATCGCAATATCACACCAGGTGGTATCATACTGACCGCCTTGAAGAGCGGAAGAGGGTGGGAAACCAACCTTTTTATCTGGGGTCGTAGAGCTGGTGCTATGTAGCGGCGAAAAGGTGTCTCGACCAATCCACGGCCCTTAAAAAATCGGTCAGAAACAGCAGGCGTTTCCGTAGAAATAAACGTTTTTTCTCGGGGTTTTTTTCGGACGAACCGGTTCCGGCCTCTCGTGCTCCAAAGCATGCCTGTGAAAACTTTCGCACAAAAAATCGAAGAACTGATTCCGTAGGATCAGTATCGAGCTATATTTAACGCCAAAAGTTGATAATATACTAAAACTGGGTAATTACAAGGCAGCGCCATATTTTTTGTACTTTTATCGCGCGAAAGTATAAATGTCCACGCCGTTTTTAGATATAAACCCTGAACTTGGGCACTCGTGTTCTATGAACCCCTGCCAAGCCGTTGACCAATGTTTTTTTTTTTTTTTCTCGTCCGCGGGAAAATTTGAATGTGTCTTGAAACCTATGACAATGGGAACGCGAAGTTTGAGAGTGTTCTTGCGCAAATATTTGTTTTCAAAGATAAGTCAAGACATTCTCGTACCGGCGCTGTGGAAACAAAGGGAAAATATGTCCGATTTGTCTCCTTTCTTGTTACACGGCTACAGGCTGCACAATTTTTTTTTTCTCGTTGTAAATTGTCAACACTCTGATATGTATCAGCTCTCGTGTGACGATAGACCTTCGATCTCGACATAGACTTAGCCAACGACCGACTCGCTAAGGTGTCGGGCAAGGCCGACGAGTGTAGATGATGGCCTCGAAGATATCAGGTGGATCTATGGTCTATGGAGCGAGAGCTTGCCGGCGGCGTCCTACGCTCTTAAACCACAACTGAACCAAAAACTGGTTTTTGTCGATTGAGACGGATCGATAATATTTGTGGTCTGTTTTGTTCACACCATCGGCCAATCATTTTTTTCCATCATACGCCTGGCCAGCGCCCGCCACATATCGCCGGCCATTGTGTGAGCACGGTGACCCTAGGGTGGTTGGGAGCCCCTAACGAGCGCACCCTGTTTAGGGTTCATAGCGCAGTCTTTTGTTTTGTCGATCGATGTCCGTCGAGGACTCGGAATCTTGCCGTTTCGCACTAAACATCCGCTTGAGTTTTTCTGAAGCCGATCTTGGCCCAACATCTGCCCTATCATTTTTTTTTCGGGGGATTCCAAAAGTTTGGAACGTTTCTCTTGAAAAATCGTGCTCGTAGAAAGCGTGTTCTGAAAAACTATGGCGAGTATCTTTGAAATTCAGAGTTCAAGTTTTCACGGGAACTTTTCGTTTCCATTGGCATAGGTCTTATCACGTAAATATCCCAAAAGATGCAAAACACCAACATGTCTGGCAAACAAACAAACCAACAAAAATTGGTAATGGGTTGACAAGGGTTCGTAGAACACGCGTGCCAAGTTTCAGGGGTATATCTTGAAAAAAAACGTGTGGACATTTATGGTGAGTCATCTTGGGGCGATAGGCCTGAACCGGCCTGTACACCACGAGAAATCGGCACACCATACAAAAAATCGACACACCTACGAAAATAATACCAGGTAGGGTACAGGTACAACGCAAAAACACGCCAATCTGAGACAGATAGATACCTACGAAAGATACGGGTATCAGCGGTGAGTGTATCACACCAACGACAGATAATCGATCCTCGCACGGTAATACAGAAATTCGAGGGTAGATGCGAAGCTCCCCGATCTGTGTGATCTTACCCAAACGGTGCCAGGTGGGAGGCATAACCTGCATGATCCAGGACTGCGCTGTGTCTGTACTACTGTGTACAGATCCTGCACAGCGCCTCAGAACGGCAGGTTAGAATCTACTGTATCAATAGTAGATGTTACAAGGCTTAGATTGGATAGTAGGCATTCGGTCATCCTTTTACCAGTAGCCCAACGGACTGAGACCATGTTTAACAAATGGCGTCGCAGGCGGGACATGGGTCGTTGGGCGTGAGTTCGAATCTCGCGCCCACCATGAAAAACGCTCTTAGAGAAAGTGACTTTCTTCGTGTCAAGAGTCTGAAAAAATACTTCCGAATCCCCAGAAGTTGGAACCGCGTGTTGGTGACACGCGTCGACCCGTATATCCCGTCCGTTCAAGGGGGGGGGGGGGGGGATGTAGTAAGGCTTAGGTTGGGCAGGCAATTGGTTATCCTTTTACCAGCATCCCAACGAACTAACACCTCAACATGGATTATCTACAGTAGAGGTCGTGGCATGTCTGGGACGTGTGAAATAGGTCTTGCCCCGCATTTAGAACGAGGGCAGACATTATTTAGTACGAGCACTTACTGGAGGCGCGCCAAGCAGGGTTGTGGCCACTGAGAAATGTTGCGGGTCGGCGACGCCAAACGCTAGGGGATAGCATTTTTTCCAGGCAGGCCCCTCAAGTGAGCGTCTCCATATTGTTATCACTGCATGCGTTCAGTGTCCCTCTGGGAGATGAATTTCGCACCTCGAGTAGATAGATCAGCGGCGGCGCCCAGTCCATGGCCTAGATCATTTCAAGGCAGGTCTACTCCCGATCTTGTATGAGCTAGCCCATGTTGCCGGGTGGGACCCGTATGATCTGCGTGACCCAAGGTAGGACATGTTTCCTGTGGGTTGGATCTGCAGTATGCAGATCATAAAAAAACTCTTCCAACGGCAGGGCAGGAACTAAATGATGTATATGCAGTAGATCATGACCTGTCCGAATGGTATAGCTTATGGTGTACAAATCTGGTGCTCCGGATGGATGGCCGAATAGCCGAGTTAGGGGGGGGAGGGGGGGCTCAGTTTGCCTCGCCAAATATCCTGTTCCCCAACGCGCATGAATAGTCACACTGCAGAATGGTTGAGTTGTTTCTCTCTCTTATCAAAACGAACTCGTCCATTAACAGATACAAAACCGTAGGCTCCACAACAGCGTGCAACACTATTAATCGTTTCTGAAGAAGGGCACCAAGGGTGGTTGGCGTACCCGTGAATGAGTATTCACGATTCTCACCTGGAATTAAAAACAGAGTGCATATGGATGCCCTTGCAAACAAAAGTGGGACTCCGGTGAGCAAAGGATGTATGATTATACTGCAGTTCACAATGAAACTTGTCGACGCGGACTATCCTAGTCGTAACCCGCACATGAACGATGGCCGTCAAAAGAGAGCAGCCCCCCTTCGCAGAGCAGCTCTGCATCACCTCCCCCCCCCTGCACCCCCCTCAATTCATGGACGCCGGCTTCCATATGCAAGAAAGTTTCGCCTCACAAGCGGTCCTCAGTAGGATGCAGCTCACCCTCCATGCGACTCGCCTCCACACCTCACGGCGCTTCGCACATAGTGCATATTCAACGTCTGCCTGGTTATGAAAACCGGACGTGCTTCGTCGCGGCATTGTAGGCAGGATGCGAGGGTCTATGGCCGTACCACTACGAATGACCATGCATGATGATGACATGAGTACCCCCCAGCCCCCCCCTGGGGTAGATATTAGGAGTATGAACGGTGCTTCGTCTCGAAAGGGATGCGTGGTCAATGATAAAAAAACTGAGGCAAGCAACAAATGAGTCCCCCCCCCCCCCCGAGCCCCCCCGCCCCCCACCCTTCTCTCACACCACCCTTGATCTGCCCTATTATAGGCCCCACCGGGGAACGCACCCCGCGAGCCTACGAGTGGCCCTCAATCTATCATAGATATTTCCCCCGCTACTCATAAAAAAGATGAAGCGTGCCCCCCCCCCCCCCCCCCCCCGCCCCGCCGATGTTACGGTGCGCAGGTGGACGGATTGTGGTGGCCCTACTGTTCGATGATATAGCTTCAGCAAGAAAAAGGTGGTGCGCCCGAGAAGGCGAGCGCGCACACCCTTTTCACTGCGGGGCGTGAGAGAGCTCTTCTCTGGCGGGTGCAGCGTCACACGATCAGGTGCTCCGGTTCGGCCTCGACATAAAGCAGCGCTATTTCAAAGGACCACACGATGGACGGGATCGGATCGGATCGGACCCGTTTTGTTCGTCGGGCGATGGACGCGATGCTGCTGCCCGGCATCTCTAAGTGGGGCGCCACCCGCCAAGTGCGACGGCTCGAGCGCATATATGATGCCCCCGGCATAGAAAAAAATGGGCGGTGTTGAGTAGCCCCTGTGCTCCGGGCGCCCTTGTTGTTGTTGCCGAGGGGGATAGCCCGATGCTCGGCGGAAAAGAAAGACGAAATAAACCCTATAAACAACCCGTACCCTTGTCGTGGCTGAGGAGCCCTGTTGATGATATGAAATGTATTGAAGCTGGACTTGATAGCAGCGGTGGCGGTGGCGTGTTAGCCCCTGGGTGGACGGACCCCCTTTTGTACGGTGGCTGATTAACCCCGGTTTAGTAGTTTGGATTGAAGGACGCGGAGTCCTGGACACGGAGTCCTCGACACGGAGTCGTCGACACGGAGTCGGGAAAGGAAGTAGATTACAAGAAGAAGTAGCAAGCCACAGCGTACGTCACAGACACATGCGGCCTAAAACACAATTCAGGGGTAAAGATGGTATCCCGATCGTAGATCCACTCAGACACGAAACCCCCCCGAATCTCCGCAATACCTCACGGGATATTTCCTCTCAAGATAATCTGACAATGCTGTGAGTATACTTTTCAGCCCCCCTGCTCGCGACATTGTCATGATTTCGACCCGAATCTTCAACTCCTCGTCAAATTGTCATACCGGAAATCATACTTGTACTCATTCAATACAGAAAACAACGTTCTCACTATCATTCAAATCATTCCTCAATCAATACCAAAAATAAATTCCAAGAAAATCAAACCATCCTCGCATCCTGGAATTCAAAAATATTTCGAACAGAGAAAATAACTCCAACGATTCAAACATTGTTTTCGAAACCTACCCAAATCGTCAATGTAAAACGGCAATTCTGCGAGGTTTCATCAATCCTAAAATGTAGTCCCTTTTCAAAATCGCCAGGGTAAAACGGCAATTCTTCATTTCTTCAAATATCCAATTTCGTGAAATCGCATGGTAAAACGCCAATTTCACGTCAAGGTATCAAAACTAAAAAATATAGATTGCGCAGTGGAAACCACCCTTGTAAAACGGTAATTTCATGTTATCCTCCACAAACTGCGCTCCAACAGAACCAGAAAAAACATGCGGTGTCACCAAGTGAAAACGGTGAACCCGACAAACTCCATAAAATCACGAACACTTAATCCTCCATCTGAAAACAAAAACTGTCATCCGAAAAATCACCTCAAATTCATCACAAAATTCCGGTGGAACTCAAACTCTCTCTCAGGCAACGGCTTCGTGAGAAAGTCTGCGTGCTGGTACCTCGAAGCTACGTGAATAATTTCCAATTCCTTCCTCTCCACTAGCTCCCTCAGAAAGTGGTGCCGCACGTCAATGTGCTTCGAGTTCGAATTCGAAATCGGATGCTTCGCGATCTGAATCGCCCCCTCGTTATCCTCAAACAAAGGAATGCACGGCATACCAGCCTTCGGCAACGTGAACCGCCATACCTGCCTCAGAAACAAAATATCGTGCGCAACCATAGCCATGCTCACATACTCTGCCTGCGTCGTAGATGTTGTCACACAATTCTGCGTCTTCGAGATACAGCTGACCGGCCCCCCCGCACACAGAATCACTCCTCCTGACACCGACCTCCTGTCTGCTGCCTTGCTTGCGTAGTCAGCGTCTGCAAATGCAACCAAGTTCAGCCCCTCGACAGTACCTCTCTGAAATGAAATACCAAAATGGCTCGTCCTCACTGCATACCCCAGGATATTGAGCGCCGCATTCCAGTGAATCAGTTTCGGCGAACTGCAATACCTCGCTACTGCCCGTACTGCGTTCAAAAGATCGGGTCTGGTCAACCGAGCGACCCACAGAAGCGATCCGACCAATTGTCGAAAAGGTTCGTTCACCTCCGGCTCATCTACATCAAACTCCCAAAGTCTGTACGTCGTGCTCAACGGCGTACTTTTCCCCCACGTAACACCGTATTCTCCTGCCAGGTTGTCGACGTATGTCTTCTGGGAAATCGTCAATCTTCCTGCCTCCCTGTCTCTCTCGTAATAGCACCCGGAATACCACGTCAAATCCCCCAAGTTCTTCACTGGAACCAATTTGTTCAGGTCTTCCTTGAACTGATCACACCTTGCCTGTTCTCCCACTGCAAAAATGTCGTCGACGTGAACCACCAAGAGCAAAACGACTTTTCCTTCCTCAATCAGACGAAACACACATGGATCTGCCAGGCACTGTTCGAAACTCAGACGCAAAAGACATTTCTTCAACTTCGCAAACCACTGCCTGGATGCCTGCCTCAACCCGTAAAGACTCTTGCCCAAATTCACGATCTTCCCCGACAACGCACCACATCCCTGCGGTAAACGCATGAACACCTCTTCCTCGAGTTCCGCTCGGACGAAAGCCTGATCAACATCCAGGTGAAACAACCCCAAGTCAAGCTCACACGCCAAGGCTGCCAGCAAACGAACACACGACACATCTACAGTAGGTGCATACAGTTCCCCAAAATCCAAGAATTCTCTCTGCATATCACCTCTGGCAACAAGTCTCGCCTTCGCTTTCACAGGCCAACCGAACGCATCAACCTTCCAGTCAAACACCCATTTCGACCCGATACAATTGTCTATCTGCTGTTGCTCCGGCACAGGCTCGAAAACCTGTCCTTCAGCCAACCCGTGAATTTCTCTCTGCATGGCATCTGAAAACTGCACCGAATGATCACCCTGCACGGCATCCCTGTAACTTTTCGGCACGTGAAGGTCACTCGCGTGTCAAGTGGGCATTTCGGGACGCTGAAGAGGCGGAACCTCGTCACGAATGACCGCATCGATATGCTCCCTCGTCGCACAGGCAGTCCTCTCCCACGCCGCCATCACGTTCGGCCCGACCTGAGAAGCAAGACCCAAACGGTGCCCATCTCCCGGCGAAGACTCCGGCAGCGGCGAGTTTACGGCCCCATCCACCATCGGGGAAAGCATCCTCTGCTCCGCGATCGCCCGTGCTTGCAGCCGAGTGCGCCCTTGAATCCGACGATCCCCTTCACCCCCGACCTGTCTCATAGCATGCGGAGTGAGAGGCGGAAATCTCGCGGCAGCTGCCGGCGGCGGGCGCTGTTGCCGCGACGACGCCGCCGGCGTCGGCTCAGATGATGATGAACCACCAAGCGAAGAAGCTCCATGGATCGGGGACGGAGACCATGCCGGAAGCGGGTGCGAGCCGGACGACGGCGCTCCCGATGCTTGCTGCGGCGACGGCGCCGGCGATGACGCGGCCGGCGCAGAAGACGGCGAAGCTCCTCTGGGCAGCGGCATGGCTCCGAACCTGGGCGGCTCCACGGACAACGGCGACGGCGCGGCGGCCCTGAACGGCGGCGGAGCGGCAGGCCCTTGCGGCGGCACGAACTGGATCTGGAAACCTGGGTGCGGGGGCGGCGCAGGCGCGGAAGGGGAGAGAGGGACACCGACTCCACGTGAATTCCCCCCCCCCGACGACGGCAGCGACGCCCACGATACGTTGCTCGTGTAGCAAACATGCCCCGTGCGCGCCTTCACGACCTTGACGCAGCAGTCCGCGTGGTCGTCGCCTCCGTTCAGGTAGTGGCAGACGACGGCCTGGTCCTCCATCTTGTTCCGCCGCTCGACGCGCATGTATCCTCGCTGGAAAAACGGCAGGACACGGAAAGGCCCCTTCTTCCCGGTGAACAGCTCCTGCGGCGACCGGCGGCCCTCGTTTGCGGTCGTCCCCGACTGGTTGAACGCCTCCGTCGCCCATTTTGCAGACTCGGCCCACAGCTTGTCGCCGCGCTCGTCGAGGCCGGGGATGTTCGAGAAACCCCCAGGCCCGAGAAGACGGGCGGCACAGCGCCGCGCAGCCATCCCCGCCTTGTTCGCCCGCCAGATCGCGCTTTCGGCCACTCCGTTGTACTGCTGGACGCCGGGCGGAGAAAACTCGACGGCGATGCCCGCGCTCGCGCAGAAATCGCGGAAAGCGACGCTGGTCCAGACGGCGTCGTTGTCCACGCGAATGCAGCGGACGGGGCGCTTGGCGATGCGAGCGAGATCCACGATGAGACGCTTGAACACCACGAGACCCTCCGATCGCCGCCGCAAAGCGTACGACTTGGAAAACCGCGTCGCGCTATCCACGGCGTACAGCATGTAGCAATTGCCGCCGAGGGAAGCGCTGTACGGCCCGCAGAAGTCGAGGTGCACGAGGTCGTTCGGCTCCTCCGCCCGCGAGCCCGCCCTTTTTCTCACGGGTGTGTTCCTCCCCTTCGCTGCCATGCAATCCCCACACGGCTGCATCACACCTGTGAGAGTGATACCCTGTTGGCGGGCGGTCTCTCGCAACAGAAATTCGGAAAGGTGGCCATTCGCACGGTGGAAGTCGTTAACGTCGATGTGTGACGTGCGGTTTCCCACAAAGAACGGATTCGAACCGGGACCCAAAACAGCATTCGCCTGCTCATGCTCTATTCTGTCAAACTGTCGCGCGTCCATTTCTGCTTCACTCTCTGGGATCACTTCAGGCGAGAAACACCAACTGGAACTCTCATCACAACCACCGTCAGGCCTCACGTCACTCAGAACTCCCTCGACTTCCCGACCGAGGTGCATGTCGGGATGCGTTTCTGCACACAAAGACAAGTCGAAAAACGAATTCGCAACATCACGTACGTCATCTGATGCAGGCGGGCAAGACGGAGTCGGAAACAATCGGGGAACACTGATCACCTGCCTGCTTGGGTCGTTGGGCAAACGTGTGGCATACAAGAAATCGCTCGATTTACCACGTGCAAAGTTGAGTTGCCCTTCCATGAGGTGGGTACCCGTGGGATCGAGGGTAACGACCTGGCGGTGAGAAGCTTTCCACGCGGAAAAAAGGTTGAAGCCGATCTGTGGTGCATACAAAACTTCCTTCAATTGCACGTCAAAATCCTTCACGAATCCGTCTTCATCATACATGTGGAATCGCAAGTTGATGCTTCCTACCCCTACCACGGGAATCATGCCTTTGTTTCCAATCTGGATGAACTCGCGGTTTGGCTCAACGTCACGCAAATCGTACATGAGAGTCTTGTCGTTCGTTACGTACGACGTGGATCCAGAATCAGACGTCCATTTCTCACTTCCGGGAGGGGAGGGAGTGAGCGAGGATTGGGGTTCGCACAGCAGAGCAGCACTCACAGCATATTCCGTCACATGCGCACTCACAAGCACAGTCTCACTCTCCTTAGTCACACCAGACTTGCACTCAGAAGCAGGAGATTCCACACCGAAATCAATCAAGTCAGACGCCGAATCAGACACCAAATCGGACACCAAATCAAACTTGCCTCGAGACACATTCAATGCCACACAGCTACGAAGAGGCCCTTGAGACGACGGCGATCCGGAAGAGGGGAGACGACGAAGTGAGAGAGAATGAGGCGGCGCTGGCGGGCTGCTGAACTCCGTATTGCTGTTGCTGCTGTTGTTGCTGCTGCTGCTGCTGCTGCTGCTGCTGCTGTTGCTGCTGCTGTGACGCGCCGTTCGGTTCCAGATACCGCATCGGCTGAAAGGCGTCTGGTCCAGCTGGAGAGTATCCTGCGTAAGAGCCGTATGTGCCATCGCCATGAACGGCGGGCTGCGGCGGGTAAACTCCCCCGCCGCCGGAGAAATAGCCTGAGCCGTATCCTCCGCTCACGTCTCCGTAGCCTTCCCGAGAGCCGCTCGCTTGAGCTGCGAGGCCGTACTCTTGCGTCTCGGGGGGGGAGTACTGCTGCTCCTCGTAGGATTGCCATTCCGAAGCAGCCCAGCGCTCGTCCGCAGTAGCGTTGTACCCGTAGCCGTCGTTGTGCCCAGCGTAGTTCGCGTAACGCGGGGGCCCGTTGTGGGTGGCAGAGCGAGGTGGAAAATTAGGGCGGAAATTCGGTGCTCTGCTCGCCCCCCTGCCGCCGGAGGAGGAAGGACGCCCGTCCGCGAAACCTCTCCCCCCCGGTTGGCGACCCGTGTACCCTGCAGGCCCGCGTCCACGACCAGGTGCCTGCCTTGGCGGGAGGCCTCGACCCCAATTCCCGTCTGAACGTTGTGGCTGCTCCCTGGGTCGATCTTGCACGAAGTCCGGGCGGCGAATTCCGTCAATTTCCCGCCCCGTCTGTCGGCCTTCATGCGCAAATCCCTGGGCTCCTCTCTGCTCGCGGAAGGCCAAGAATTCCTCGAACTCCCGTCGAAGGGCCACGCAGTCCGCGGTGTTGTGGGAGTCGTTCGGGCCGTGTCGTCTGCAGAACATCGGTGACTGTTGGTGAGGGCCTCGCTCGCCTGCTCCGCCACCGTTCCATCCGGCAGCGCCTGCTCCTCCACCGTTCCATCCTGCAGCGCGTGCTCCTCCACCGTTCCATCCTGCAGCGCGTGCTCCACCATCATCCTGGCCCCTGCCGTAGGATGGTCCACTCCGACCCATGCCGCCAGTGTAGAGCGCGTGCCTCGTCTCCTCACTTCGGTGTCCCTCTCCCCCGGACTGCCGACGCTCGTGCTGGGCCTGTGTCAAGGTAAACTCCAGGTGTTTCCTCGAGAGATTCGGAAAAAAAATAAGGGGATTCCCGAGCGCGGGTAAAAGAGGTGTTTAGACGTCGGGCGATATGACGACATACAACATCTTCAGGCTTTTTACCGTGGCCACTAGGGCCCAAGCGGGAGTTCATGTTCATCACGATAGTCTCCCCACGACGAAGGTATTCCAAGACATCTTCACCATCGCCCTGCCACAACTCGTTCCATTCCCTCTCTAAACGCTCTCCCTCCATGTCATATCCTTCTCTGTACTGTGACACAAAAATCCTCCATCCTTGCTGAGGGCTCCCAGACGCGACGATTCGGTTTTGAGTCGGACCGTCGGTGATTTTTGTCAGCAGCAAGTTCCATACTCTCAAAGACTTCTCCACTCTTTCTGCACCTCTGTTCAATTTGAGCATTTCCAAATCCACGTCAGGCAACCCTACGGGAATGTCCTCGTACCCAAGAACGTCAGACAATTTCTCAGCTGCCAGATATGCACGAAATGAACTCTCAAACACCCTAAACTTAGTGTGAAGGCTTTCTCCTTTTCCTACCATACCAGTCCACTCTCTAATCTCAAGTTTAGTTCGTACTTCTACAGTTGTAGACATGCCTGAAGGGTGGGCGGGCCCGCTCTGTTGCCCAACCCCTTGACGTATCAGATCCGCCAGGATTGTCAGCCGCCGGATGTCCTCTGGACTCGGCAGGTCCTGTCGTGCATCCTCCCTCCTTTCCTCTGAGGCCACCCCTCGCTGATCAGCCTCATCCTGACCAGAATCCTGAGGAGATGCTGCTGCTCCTCCTCCTCCTCCCATCGCCATGTCTCCATCGATGACCGGCGTAATCCAAGTCCCCAGATAAGGAATCCTAAACGGGAAGAACCTCATCCTCACAGCCCTTTTGCACAGAAGCGTGGACGACTCGTACCAACGCTAGCGTGTTGAGTAGCCCCTGTGCTCCGGGCGCCCTTGTTGTTGTTGCCGAGGGGGATAGCCCGATGCTCGGCGGAAAAGAAAGACGAAATAAACCCTATAAACAACCCGTACCCTTGTCGTGGCTGAGGAGCCCTGTTGATGATATGAAATGTATTGAAGCTGGACTTGATAGCAGCGGTGGCGGTGGCGTGTTAGCCCCTGGGTGGACGGACCCCCTTTTGTACGGTGGCTGATTAACCCCGGTTTAGTAGTTTGGATTGAAGGACGCGGAGTCCTGGACACGGAGTCCTCGACACGGAGTCGTCGACACGGAGTCGGGAAAGGAAGTAGATTACAAGAAGAAGTAGCAAGCCACAGCGTACGTCACAGACACATGCGGCCTAAAACACAATTCAGGGGTAAAGATGGTATCCCGATCGTAGATCCACTCAGACACGAAACCCCCCCGAATCTCCGCAATACCTCACGGGATATTTCCTCTCAAGATAATCTGACAATGCTGTGAGTATACTTTTCAGGCGGAGAGAGCGCCCCAACACAATTCGAAAAAATCGCCTTATCGGCACGTATATATTACAGATATTTACCGTAAATATGTGGCCGTCGTGGCCACGGAAGGCAAGACGCTTCGAGCGAAAACAAGTTGGTTGAGCGTTTAGGGGAAACACGCGAACTAATTTTCGTTGCGTGCCACAAGTGCATGCGAACTTGCATGCTCCCCAAACACAACAGGTGGCATCCCAAGTTTTTCCTGAGTGATCGTCATCGCTCACACATGAGAATCAGTCATCACACTGACGTGCAGTGCAGTCAGATTGAAGTTGTGTGGACGATACTACTGTACTTCCAACCCAGAAAACAAATCAAGCGGGTCACCATGCAGATGCCTGGTACACCACAAGCTGCGCTGCTGCGCGCTATACCCATCACCATGCCTGCAGTTAACTGAATCAGCGGGAATGCCTTTTGTTTTTCGTGCGCCAGCCTCAGCAGGGGAGTTTACTACATACTACTACTGTACAACCTTGTGCATCGTCGAGCACCAGCAGCGTGTCTGACCACCACACGCTGATGTTCGCTACTCGTATGCGTAGTCTACCGGGTAGGTGTCGTTTTGCAGCGCTGCACGTGAATGGCAGCCTCAGGTGCACCGCATCGTCAGTATTCTCGAACTGGGCGAAGCGAGTGTAACGCCTGTTCTGTTGCCGTGCGTGCGCTTGTTGTTTGTAGCGGTCATCATCTGATATCACCGGTACGGTTCTTGTGGCGCCAGATTTAAACGGTACCAATGAATAGTATTCTTCACCGTCTTGATGGCGACGAATAAGTCTGCTCGCTGTGCTGTTGCTGCGTTGCGCGCTCGGGGCTCTCCATCTCGTCGCGGCATGCAGCACTCTATACTGTTGCACTGTGGGATAGTACCTTCTATTATTACTGTTGCAATATTACTGTAACAATTACTGCTTACAACCTACACCTACGATGGCGGGAGTCCATCAAAAGTTCTCATTTCCTTGGCGCTTCGGACGAGTACGCTCAAGTACCGCAGTACGTACCAAGATACTTTCTACCCTCTCCTTCATATAGGATACCTGGCGAGCACATGACCCCGTACACCAATAATACCAACCAGGTAATAATAATATTCGCAATACGTAGCCACAAACGGTTTGTCCCCGATCGTGGATCGCGGATCTTCTGTCTTCTGTCTCCGGATCTCGGATCCCGGATACTGTAACGTTTCAATACATATTTTTTGTGTCGTCGCCATCGTAAAGTATCACGCGGTAGCCAACTGACGCGATCTTGGGAGACTTCCCAAGCGCAACACGATGGTGATAACTTGCTGCTGCTTGCTGTACGTACTGTAATTTCTCTGGGCTTCGTAGAGTGGATGGTCTCGTATATCTCAGGCTTGGCGCCCGCAGAACTCGGCCACCTGTGTTTTTTCTCTGCTGCTGCCGTCCCGGGCATGTGAGATATGTTCTAATACTGCGCAAAGTTGGTGGCTACGAGTATGGGAGCGTCAACGGACCGCTCCTCACTCGGCGTTGGACGTGCAGATATCACTGATCACCATCATCATCGTCGTCCGGGTTCTTGGCGCCAAATGGAAACGGTCTACAAAGTCAAGTAGATACTCTTTTTGCTGCAGACAATACATTTTTTTTAATATATTTGTTGTGCTGTAATTCCCGCACTCTGGGTTTGCGTTCTGCTGCCCATCTTGTCGTGGCAAGCATCACGTTCAGTAGCAGCAGCAGCAGCAGCAGCATAGCAGCAGTCGGCGAGCGCAGAATATACATCATCATACGCCTCGGCGAGCGCTTCAAGCTTCAAGAGTTCCGCACGCCCTTGGTGCTGCGGTCGAGTATATGTACAACGTACAACCCACCTGTACCACCCTCGGGTACAATCGTACAGAACATAAGTGGTATTTATACCAGGAGTACAAGATATCCGGCGAGCAAATAATGCCGAACACACCTCGTAGCCAAACGGTTAACGGTTTTGGCGGATCTTTGGGCCTTGCAGTGGATCTCGGATCTCGCACAAAGATGTCAGGAGACCTGTCAAGCCACGCAAAATGTGCGCTGTCTAGGGTGTAGGGCCGAGTGTTCCACACTAAAACCTACAATACTGGTTTGGTGCCAGTCAAAAGGCATGCCAAGGCAAAGTTGCTGTCTGTCGAGGGGTGAAAGTGCTGCCTTCTGTCTCCTGACATCTTTGCATTGACCCCGGATCTTGCGCAAGCGTTTCATTTTTTTTGTATCGTTTCAAACTATGAGTATATTCCTGATCAAAAACGCTTCTAGACATGCAACGAAACCTTTGGCGCAGCTTTTAGCTCTTTCGCCGGCCCGTTGCTTCTTGCTTCGAGCAACCAACTCAAACCTACCTGCTGTGTCACGAGCACAGCACCAAGTTAGAGTCCGTCACCACCATGGCCTCCTCGATCCCTCTCTTTGAAGAGGTGGTGTCTCGTGATGTGCTGGGCTTCAGCTTCGGAGGGCGCAGCTACGCAGACCAGATCACGGACGCGGTCGCCAAGACAAAAGTACTATGCGCCGTGAAGGTAGAGCGGAAGACCATCGGCAAAGCTGGCTCGAGCGAGACAGCGGAGGTGGTCTGGGTCACCCACAACTTCGGATTCCTAGGTGCGTCGTTGCCTCGTATGTTTGCACTCCTCTGGCCTTTCGCTTGCGGACGGCCCTCCGCAGCAATCCGCATGATGCACACTGCACAGTTGCTACAAAATTCGAGTCGTTGGTCGATTGATTGCGTGACAGGCTGATCATCATATACCCCACTCCGCAAGCAAAGCACAGCTGTAGCAGCACAGCACAGCAGAAGCAGTGCACCAGCACGCATGTTTAGAATGTGTTCTGAGACGTTTCCAGCGATCGCGCGAGACAGCATGCTCAACGCTCGCTCCTCGCCCTAGCAATGCACACTCCGCTTCCATGCGAACCAATGCCCGAGGTGTGCAACACCAGTTCAGTGGTAGGTGGCCGCGTCGTTGCTCCCAATTGCTTCCCTCGGCTCGCATTCTTTGTTCTTTGTCGTGCTCCTGCAGCCTGTACCTATACTAGCTAATACGAATAATAGCTGATGTTTTCCTATTTTGGTCATCTTTTCACTCGTTTATTCTACAGGTGGCTCGCTGGGCTGCGCAGAGGGTGAGAAGGTGACGCGAGCCTTCGAGTACGGGAGGGAGCACCGTCTCCCGGTAGTGGTGCAGTGCCGCTCGGGCGGGGCGCGCATGCAAGAGGGGACCATGTCTCTCATGCAGATGGCCAAGGTACGTCGCGCAGTTGTGTTGCTTTGCTCGACAGGGTGACGGACAGATGGGCACGTTTGCCAGAGACCCGTTTTTTCAGTTGTTCCTTCGCGGTCCCGTTTTTTTTTTCTGCGGCTCTGTGTGCATCTAGATCTATACTGGTATACCCGTATCGTCTACCGGTTCGTAGACGATATTAATATTGATACGTACTGCAGGAGTAGTATCTTGCCGGCGGTTGGGTGTCACGTTAATACTTTAGACTGTGGTTTAGTGTGGGTATAGACGTATAGACAACTTGTACTATTAATATTAATAATACTCTATACATTTCATGTGCATCACAAGAAAAAAGAGGATGTGTCCGCATATTGTGTGGTTCGGCTATATAACAACGAACAGCAGCAGCAGGATACGTACAAAGCATGGGCCATGGCCGACAAGAAACACCTTCGTACGAGTACTCGTAGTCTGAGCAAGCCTCAGAATCCTCAGAACCTTACTAACCCACAGCAGCAGTGCGAGACCATCCATCCTTGAACGCGCCTTGAGATCAGGCTGTTGTATAGGATTTGCGTGTCGCGCTCGTCGCTCAGCACGATTTCTTGATCTGATTGTCGTGGCGTCCCCGATCAAGTGACCCTTATGTTCTTATTCTTGTTGTGTTTATGCTATTCCTTATTCGTGGGCCTGTACTGCTACTAATACTGCTAGCTGTTGTTTTACAGCAGCACAGGCAGCGACCAGTAGCGGCCGCACTATGACACGGAGCATGAGTACACCAGGACGTTGAACCTTTTATACCTGGTATATGGCACTCTTTTCTGCGGACCGGTTGGGCGGGGCCTGCGATCTCCAAGCGAGCGATTTATTATCGGGGCCAGAGCCCATGTTTTGTTTAGTATGTTTTTTCCGGCCGCAAGCAGTCCCGGATGAGACCACGCCGAGCGAGTCACGCCTACCCAACAACCCAGCAACCACAATACCACGCCCAATACTGTATTTAATACGTGGTATCTGACAGCATCAGTAGTGCAGTGCTAATCAATAGTGCAGTATAGCTTGTGGTCACGGCTTTGTTCTGTTCTTCGTCACCCTCCGCTGCAATGTTGTATCTGGTATTATATACTCGTCTTGGTACTTGCAGTAGTATAAAGAAGCTCGCGGCGTCACAAATACCAGGTACCTGGTACGAAGCAATTCGGTATGTAGCTGTGCTACATAGCTGTGTATCAGGTAAGTTTGTATATATACCATCGTCATCACCAACACCAACAACAATACGTGCAAGAGCAGTGTTAATGAATTAAAACATCAGGGTCCGTTTTGCTTCAAATATATTTAGTACCCAGGCAACATTCAGGATGCTGCAGTCCGCGCTATGATACGTACACAAATATAAATATCCATTTATCCTCTCCCGCCTCCGCCCCCCCCCCCCCCCCCCCCCCTCCCTTCCCTCCCCTCCCCTCCCCTCCCCTTCCCCTATCGCTCACGACATGGCAGGTCTCCGTGGCGGTAGATGCTCTCCGCAGAGAAGGCGTGCCGTTCGTGTCCGTGCTGTCGGACCCCACCTACGGAGGCGTGTCTGCCTCGTACGCCATGCAGGCGGACGTCAGGGTAGCCGTCGGCAGCGCCCGTATCGGCTTCGCGGGCCCCGCGGTGATCCTCAACACCATGTTCGAGATGGACCAAAGCAAGTTCGACGAGGCGTGCCCCGAAAATTTCCAGGTGGGGGAGAGGGAGGGGGGTGGGAGGAAGGGAGGGGTGAAGGCTGGCGGGTGTACTCATGTTATGCATGGTCTGAGTCGTATGACCATAGACCCTCTCATGGGGGTGTATTGTTTGGTGAGGGTTCGATGTCGGAGCAGGACTGAGGGGGGTTGGCAATTGGGAAACCGTCAATTGTCTCGCAGCCGCACGTGGACGGCGGTTGATGTTGAATATTCTCACTGTTTTACGAAGATATGCTTGATGTCTGATACTATTTGCGGCAGTACTACAATAAGTATCAGTACTACTCGGGACTGCGTAGAGTTTTCAAAATTTCCACTGCTCTGTCCCTTAATACAGGGACATTTTGTAAGGACATTATATATACTAATATTCAATCAATATGGACCTTATTTACAGGGACAGTGGTCCTATTCTCGTATCTTCTATTAATATACGAAGTATAAATATTCATTAGACTTGATATGCATAATATATATGAAAATAGTATCGTTCAGACTAGCAATGAACGAGAAGCGTCGTTGCAGCAGCAGCACGATATGTAGCATGCTCGTATTTCGGGGGACCATAGTAAATAGGTTCTACGGTACACACACAAACACCTACGTATTTACCCATTTTTCCTAACAATATTTGGTCCTATTTACTATGGTCCCCCGTAATACTGCGTGTAGTCGTCAATGTTGTAGTTGAAGAAAAAATAACATTGTTTTTCTGAAATTATATCTGATTCTCTCCTGTTCGTCTCAATGTTGTAGTTGAAGAAAAAATAACATTGTTTTTCTGAAATTATGTCTGATTCTCTCCTGTTCGTCTTTTGTTCTGTCTGAGAAAACGCTGGGACCTCGGGTATTTTTTCGCCACACTATTACACACCGATTAATAGTGCCAAACCCTTCATTTGATCGCAGCAGCAGCTAGTCGACACTATTAATAATATGTAATGCAAAAAAACAGCAGTAGTTCCGAACGCGAATTCCCAGTTATTCCACCACTATGGTTGATGATCACTGACTACTGTCTACTATTAATACTAATATTCACACCAGGTACGAGTATACGCCTATATACAATTTTGTGGTGTGCCATCCGGTTCAAGGCCATAGTAAAAATAAAACCATGTAAATCGGCTTGTTACGAGAAAAAAACAATTGGAAGAAGCATTGGCTCATTGGTTCAGTATTACGGGGAACGATAGTACATAGGACCAAACATTGTTGGTAAAAATAGGAATACATGTAGGTTTTTGTGTGTACCGTGGGTCCTATTTGCTATGGTCCCCCCGTAATGGTGAAGAGATAGTACCATAGTAGAGATAATACCACGTTTTAAGGGCGTGCCACATCTTGAAACGGGTATATATACTGCTGTAAAACCCAAACCCCGACCCCAACCCAATCAACCAATGCACCGTACCAGGTATATGGTTAAATCCTGTTTGTCTCGTAAGTAGTGTGCGTCAACCCTATTAATAGTGTTGATTCAGTGGTAAGCTCCACTGGAGGAATGCTGCTAGTTTTCTCCCAGTCGGGTGCGTACCAAAGAGGCTTTCGGTGCTCTGCCGGATGCCTCGCTTTTTTTTTCTTGCCCGTCACCCGTCGTATTCCTTGTTTAATACATAGGCATACATATCCCCTATCCCGTACCCAACCACGCCTCCTATACCTTGCTTCAATACTGCTCCGCAAATTCCAGATTTCGTACGTCAGCAAATTAATCTTGCACTGATACAATAAGTAGCAGTTTCCTCGTCATTTTATGCGGGTATTTGTACATCAGATACGTACGTACCGATGAGATTTCTATTTCAATAAGGCTGCGCTATATAAAGGGTGCGCGTCGAGCACAGCAGTCCACGAAGCACCAGCGCAACCCCCCGAAGGCAAATAAGCACCAGCCTGGGCAAGGTCTAAGTGACAAGCCACCCTCGACCCACGCATGGCCAGAAAAATGGCCTATACTATATCAGCGGAGCTCGAGGGAGATTTACTGTACCGAGCAACGTGTCAAAACATGTCCCTGCTTGCTGCTGCCGCGACGAGCAAACAAGACTGTATGGTATAATCAACCGCACGGCCGGTAGCAGCCGAGAAATTGAATGGCCGCTTCGTGCAAGACTGCTGCAAGCAGGTCTATGCCGTATGGTGCGCCTGTGTGCGTGTGTCCCACGCACATACCTATGATTTGGTATATAAGCGCGACGAACGCCACACGCGACACCGCCTTTGCCAGTAAACGGGCGTTTTTTTTCGTCTGCCGGAATGTAGCTCAGCGTCCGAAGCTCTCGGCGTTGGACGACCGCTTCGGTTGCTCGTGCGGACGTGCTCTTTACTCGGATAAGGTCGGCGCAATAAACGGGCCAAGCCAATGTGTAGGGGGCTGTCGCGCTCTCGTTAGTACGGGTGGGCTTATGTAAGATTGAGAACCCACGATAGGCTCCAATAAACGTGTATCCCCCCATGTTTACACGAGTTTATTTGGCTCTGATTACTGTGTTCCCACGCAGTAGGAACTCGCGCTGGTGTCAACATCTATTCGGATTTTTGCGAAAAGTTTTTGGTTGGGTTGGGTTTCGTGCTGTCTGTTTTCTATAGAATAATAGCAATCCCAACCCACGAAAAAAGTATCGCTGTGGGAAAAAAGTGCCGGAAATGACGTTTTCAACCCATCTATTCTTGAGGTGTTGGTTGACTGTGGATTGGTTAGCAAACCGGAGCAACTTCTTATTCGCCTGGTTATCCAATCAGCTCCTCACGTTTGTCGTCTTCAAATATTTCTGTAACCCATACGAATCGGATTATCGCAAACATCCTATTATTAATAGTACCTGTCGCCGTCTGTAGCTCCTTTTGGCCTGTTTGATGATGTGTTACGATGTAACGCATTCCTTCTGACCATGTTCGTTCTTGTGAAGCAGCAGTTATATACTACGTTATAATCGGTATTATACCTGATGCACGCGCTCGACTGGATATTTTGTTTTAGCCAGCGTATCATATTGTGAGCTATGATTCTTGAAGGAAAAACGTATTTCGTGCCAGGTATATACGAGTTAAGGAATACCGTCTTAATATCACTGGTTTGTTATCACTGGTATTAAATGAATGCCGTTGAGCATCTTACAAAATTTCAGATTGACCAATAGCAAAATGACCGGTCAGTGGTCAATACCAGTCAATTGAATGCTGGGTATCTCCTGAAGTATTAAATTCAAATAGCAAAGTAACCAGATATTGCCTACAATAGTAGTACCAGTGGTATTAGATAATGCTGAATTCCTGGTGTCTCCAAAAATGACAAAACTCTAAATATTTAAGTTTCCGGATAGTAATGCATGGTTGTCTGTCGTAAGTCATGTCCCAACTATTTTCGTACAAGATCTAATTAGAACGGTTGCGTGAAATCTACAGCAGTACGAGTTGAACCGATATGTTTTACATTTGACGTTTCGAGTATGTATCTTGGTAGCTGGTGTGTCACGTCGTCACATGAGACGCAGAGGGCCGTCTGCAAGAGACGTGGTGATGCTGTACATACTATCGTGCACCTGCCACTGCTGTATCTCCTCCACAGCTCAGCCGGACACCATGTTATCTCTCATGTCCCGTCTTTTGTGATGCCCAGCCTGTAATGGAAGAGTAAGAGTCAACACCGCGCCCGTGTTATCTCTCCCCACGTCCCGCCTTTCATGTGCCCGGTCTGTGGCGGATGAAAGGGTTCACCGCCCCCATGTTGTCTCTCCCCATATCCCGCTTTTTCCTGTGTCCAGTTTCTAGGGGAAGAGTTGTAATACCGCTGCATGTTATCTCTCCCTGCGTCCCACGGTTTCTGTGCCTAGTTTGTAGGGAAACGGTTACATCAGCGGTCCATGTTACAATTCCCCATGTCCCTTCTTTCTGTGCCCAGCCTGCAGTGCATGGGCTCAACACGTATTTATGGGTGGGCGAGTGTAGTGAGGTTGGCTTTTTTTATTTCGTTTTGAACCACCCGCCAGAGGTTTAAGATAGTCAAGGAGTTAACGCCGATCGCCCTATCTTATCTCTCTCCGTTTGATACGCCCCGCCTATTTTTCCTGTGACCAGTCCTCCGAGTACGTGAAGGCACACGGACAGCTCGACCTCATCGTGGAGCCTGGAGAGGGGCAGGACTCTCAAGAGGCGGTAGAAGACCGCCTTCAGAGCATCGTGTCGCTCCTCTTCGCCGGGGACGGAAAAGCCGCAACCCCTGTTGTCAAGGAGGCGTCTGCGCCGGCCACCAAGGAGGACAAGGAGGTGAGCGGGAAGGACAGCAAACAGCACACGTGCCTGTCGGTACGGAATCACCGCCCCTCATAGAATTAAATCTCCTCACGTAGGAAAAAGATTTTTTTAGCCCTAAATTTCCGGCGAAGTAAGAAAGTGGAGAGAGTGTTATGCTGATGTTCTTGCGGAAGGAGGAAATCCGAGTCTAGGCCAGCTTTTTCCGGTTTCTTGTGAGGGAGGGACGGTACCACTACCGCTGTACCAGGTACAGCCAGGTACAGCAGTTGGTTGTAGGGCCGTGTGGTACGTTGTTCGTATTTCGGATGTTGAGTCAAGCTAAAGCCAGTTTTGTTGCTCGGATCATTTCCCGGGAAATGCTGTCGCCGCTAAGGGCATAGTGTACCTGTAGGCACCGTCGGCGCGGGTGGGATATCCGCAGGTAGGTGAGGACCCTCTGCCGGAGCAGGAAGGCCTCGTCCAACCCAGCACGTAGTGGTACGCATACGAAGTACCTATACGAAGTACCTGGTATACATGAAAACGATCCGAAACAGAGAGAAAATACTATTAATATTAATACAACCATCATTTTAACTTTTTGAGGATTGCACCGCTGAGGTATATATAATACGTTCGTTCGTACAATTTTTGTTTCTGCATTAAGTGTGTACGTACCTTTTATTTTTCGAGGATTGCACCGCTGAGGTTTCACACATTCGTTCGTACACAGTTTGTTTCTGTTGTTGACAAGTATACACCCTATCATACCTGGTGTATACCAGGGTATATTCTTCACCGGATGTGCTTGCCTGTTTTTTGCCGCAATAATTTTAGTATTTTTTGTGGAAAAGACGGGATACATTACATTTAACATCACCTTTACGGTAATGTACGAGTAGTTTTGTTATTATTATTATTATTAATGTGACAACCCTTGAACAACGGGACGGTTCACCCACACCCACAATTGGTGGGCGTCAGTCTGATATCTGGTAACTTGGAACTACTACTACCTACTACTACTACTCCTACTACTACTACCACTACTACTACTCCTACTACTACTACCACTACTACTACTCCTACTACTACTACCACTACTACTACTACTATTACGGGGGTCCATAGTTAACGGGACCAAATTGTGTTAGTAAAAATAGGTAATTATATATGTTTTTATGTATACCATAGGTCCTGTTAACTATGGACCCCCGTAATACTACTACTACTACTACTACAGTTGTCGAGCTTGCTCTTTTTTTTCGCCCAGGGGTGAAAGCGTTGCGCACATGGGACAGGTGATCGACTCCCACTGCATGATCAAGATCTTCCAGGGCAGACGATCTGTATGATCTGTATGATCTAGCTCATGTTGCCGGTTGGGAGCCAAAGGATCTGCAATATCTTGGTGATGATTGCTGCGTTGGGTCTCACGGTCGGTACATAGATCTTGCACAGCACCTCGGAACCGCGGGTTAGGAGCTAGCTGATCTGTTCATAAGACGGTGATCGATATGAGACGTGTGAAAGGATGACTCTGCTGTCCGTTGCATGGTTGAAGCTAGAAAGGCCAACCAACCGACCATCGCGCAGGGGGTCTCACGTTTTGCCAGCGAGGGCTGTCGACTGTAGACTACCGCTCCAAACGAAAATGGAAGAAGCGTGCTGTCATTACAAGCAAGTAGTATGAAGACCACCAAAGACGTGTGTGACGGCTAGGAGTGGCACTGCTGTCGCACGTGTATATATGCGATAGTTTGTTTTGATCGGAGGCTGTAGCGCGCACGCCGGCACGGATGCGGAGCGTACGGTAGCCGCCTTGACCCTGCTGGGGTATGTAGCGTGTGCACCGGAGACACGAGCCTCAGCCGACGTATGATACCAGTCGCCAGCACCCGAAAAAAAAACCGGTTCCCTTCTCTGGGGTCGGGTGGGGTCGGGTCGAGCGCGGGTGCGAATATTTTTTTGGACTGTTGACACCGGTCTGAACCGACGCGATCCGTGAGTTTCTTTTTAAACTGGCCGACCCGACCCGACCCGTGATATCTTTTAAAACCTCCTGACCCGACCCGTGGGTGAGATGAATGACCTGTCAAGAGCCTTGAAAAGAAGGCGATGCATCGATATGTATGTGTCACATGTATGTTTTATAGTTGTATGTACAGTAGGTAACCTCCCTTCCTGTTTTACGCTTTTCCCGCCGTAAGACATCTCTGGGTCTTGAAAAGAGTGCGTGTGTATGTACTGCTGTTGTAGGCCGCTCTTGTATGTGCAACTCCGATCGCGTGGGAAATTTCTCGGAATGACCAGGCGGTAACGAGGAGTTATTCAATGGTGTGGACTATCAACCATTTTGTCGAAGCTGGACCAAGTCGTAAACAATACTAACTGCTCATCTCCGACCGTCTGGGAAATTTCCCTATCGCCTGGGAAGTTTTCCGGTCGCCTCGGAAATTCCCGACCGCCTCGGAAAATTCCCGACTGCCTGAGTAATTCCTCGGAATGAAGACGTTTGTGACGAGTCAAGTATGGGCCGTGAACCATTTTGTCGAAGCTGCTCCAAGCCGTAAACACTAGTACCGCTGTGTGTCCCTCTGCGCTCTTTTTCGTTCGATACTCCCCCCCCCCCCCCCCTCCCTCGTTATGTACGTACCCCGCTATCCCAGGCGGCGCTGGACTACACCCTGGCGCGCAAGATCGACCGCTACCAGGCGCAGGACGTGATGTTCAACGTGTTGGAGGACTTTGTCGAGCTGTCGGGCGATGGTAAGGTGTCTGACGACTTCTGCCTCAAGGGTGGCCTTGCCCGCGTCGGCGGCGTGGCGGTGGTCGTCATGGGCACGGTCAAGGGACACACGCCTGGGGACATGCAGGCGGCTAACTACGGTGAGGGGAGGGGGCGGGAGGGGAGGCGGGGTGAGGAGGAGGGGAGGGAGGGGGGGAGCGTACTCATTTGTTGCTTGCCATAGTCATTCAACCATTGACACCATTGACCACGCATCCCTTTCGGGAAAGGGGGGGTGACGAGGGGGAGAAGGGGAATGATCTGACGTGTGCTCTGACGTCTGTCGTGGGGAATATGTATAGATAATGAGGCATGTTTTTTGGTGATGGTGGATCGTTCTGTCATGTTTTTTTCGAGAACGGGACTTTGTTGCTGCAGTGGCTTCAGTGGCTCCCCGATGTATGTTTCGCTTCAGGTGGGGCATATAAATAACAAGACATGCCGTCAAATATCACGCAGCTTCTAAAGCTGAGTGTCAAAAGTCAATTTGGTCAAACTCACAGCTGACGTACGTACAACTGCTGCGTTTCGTTCGTAGTTTGTATGAAAACGACGAGCAGCACTACCGTAATGCAATGGACGGGGCGAGAATGCGCTCCGTTGAAAAGTTTCCTTACGCCCGACCGCCAGCTGCCTATCAGCGCAGTTTGGCCTGGTTGGGAGCACTGGTTGGCTTAACCGTGGCTTTGTAGGCACCTTCGTCCATCAACAAAGCGGCATATCATACATGTCCTTTATCTTACAGAGCTCTCTCTCCCTCATGTCTCCTTTCGGCCGTTCTAAGCGAGAGTCTCTGGGTTGAAAACCACCAGATCCTCCTTTCTTCGTGAACCACACGCGGCGTGTAATGTTGAGGGCTCTCGCGTCTTCTCTCAGCCATCGGTCCTTGTCGGCGAGATCTCTTGCCTGAAAAACTCGACGATCGCTGCTGCCACTCGTGCCGCTGTAATCAGTGGAGCTTACCACTTTTATTTCTAAGAAGATGGTTTGGCACACGCTGGCTGCTGACTGCTGTTTTCGAGCCAAAGGGAAAGGAGCTACGATCTTTTTTTTCATTGGGTCTGATTGGCTCAGGGTTCAGGGTCAGGGTTATCGCTCTATTCGTCGCGCACACAGCCAGTGACCCTCCCACCATTTTCTCGAATATTGTGGCGAGCCACGCTCAACTTATCCTCGTTGCTGTATTACACGCCAATACCGATGGACCGCGTGTACCTGCTGTACCTGCTGTACTGCTGTTTTGGCTGTGGTAGATACAACTCGACGGTGGCTTCCTACCTCATTCCACCGTTGTTCGCTCCTCTTGCTTTTGTTTCTCAGGCATGCCGAGCCCCGCGGGCTATCGGACAGCGCTGCGTCTGTTCCAGCTGGCGGAACGTTTCGGGCTCCCCGTGGTGACCCTGGTCGACACCTGCGGCGCGTGGCCTTCTTTCGAGGTCAGTCAGTGCAGCGAATTCTCGCGGAAAATTCTGGCGGTTCTGCGTCCTCGATAGGAATTGTGCCGCATTTGCTCTTCCAACTCTCGTGCTTTTACGGGTGGGCATTTGTAGGAAGAATCAAAACCCACGATGAACCCAAAAAACATGTATCCCTCTGTGTTTGGACCAACTATCATGGGAAAAAATTGAAGGGCTCTCAAGAACTGTTTTTTTTTCGCATGAAACCCGCGATTTACTCGGCGGGACGGTCTTAAACACCGGTGTTTTACTGTCCCGCCGAGTATAACGCGTACCTTCGGCCCAAAAACCCCGTTTCTGGAGCCCAAAACTATTCTCCCATACCATAATAAATGGTCTTACACCTGTGCCACTCCTGGTTGCTGTGTTCTCCTGTAATATATGTGCTTGCAGAAACAACGATTCTCCATTTTCAGGTATTACTTCATGTTAGTGTGTCCCAAAAACGAGGGTGCCACGTGTGGGGAGGGGTTGGAACTCCTGTGGTGTTGGATATCGCCTCGTAAAGCTCCGATACATCGAAACATCATACTTTCGATCTGGCTTGTCGAATGTGTTTCGCCCTCCTCCACCTCTTGGCCTTCTCGTTTTCTTTTGTGCGGTAATTTGGACGAAGGCTGCTTTCAACTTGACTCTTATAGGGCAAACTGCTTGTGTCTTGTGTGCAGTCCCCTTTGCGGGGACAAACTACTTGGAATTAGAGTGGTCTGTCCCCGAAACGGGAGCGCAGTTTACCCTGCAAGGTTTGATTCCGTCGCTCTCGTTGCAACAGCGAATACAGCTGCTGCTATCGTACCTCCAGCACACACACAGCAGTCAACGACACTTGACAACTATTAATAGCCGTCAGCGCGAGCGAGTTCCGAAAACAGAGAGAGCTATGTACAGACTAGCCAATTGTTTTTCCTATTTTGGTGTACAATCGTACAGGCATGCCTGGTAGTTTTGTTTTGCTTTTTTCCTTTTTTTTTTTTTTTTCTTTTTTTTTTGTGTTTTCTGGTTTTAATCAACAACCACGCACTTCGCGCGTCGTCGTCTTGTGGCGCGTCGTAACAGGCGGAGAGGGACGGACAGAGCGAGGCGATCGCCACCAACCTTACCGCCATGGCGGGGCTGAAGGTGCCCATCGTGACCATCATCATGGGGGAGGGCGGCTCGGGCGGCGCTCTCGGGGTGGGAATGGGCAACCGCGTAGGGATGTTCTCGAGGGCATACTTCGGCGTGGTGAGTGCTGCCATCCAAGGGTGGAGAGGAGGGGGCTCGGGGGGTGTACTCATTATCATGCATGGCCGTAGTCGTATGACCGTAGACCCTCGCATCCCTAAAACGCCGGGACGGAGCACGTCGGGTTTTGACCGACCAGGCAGACATTTCTTGCACCAAACGCGAAGCGCCGTGAGAGGAGGGGGCTCCGGGGGGGGCGGGGGGCGGTACTCATGACATGCATGGCCGTAGTCGTATGAGACCCTCGCATCCCTGCACTTCCGGAACGAAGGTCGGGTTTTCACCGACCAGGCGAACATTGCTTGGACCAAGCGCGAAGGGGGGGGGGGAGGGGGGGAAGCATTGTCATGCATGACCGTAGTCGTATGACCATAGACCCTCGCATACCAGGTTTTCACCGCCCAGGGATCCGGGGGGGGGGGGGGGGGGGGGGGGCGTACGTATTTGTTTTTTACCATGTGTCATTGGACCATTGGCTGCCCGTCCTTTTCGAGACGGCTTACCGCTCCCACTCCTAATAGAGACACTTGCGACATTTGCGTGCTCGTTTATTTTTTCCCCACGTATAGGTAGTGCGTTTTTGCTGTTGCTTTTCTTCGTATGCCTCTACAGTAGGATAGCGATCATTTTCTCGCTCTTATCTACGCAGTGTACTAAAATTCCCTGCCAGGGTATATGTCCCATTCGTCTATTTTCCTCGTCTTCTTCCCCAACGCATCCCGCTCCTCCTTGTGCATGTCACATTCTCCCGCTATGAGAGTTATACTCCATCTTGATTAGCCATCAGGCCACATCTGGGGCTGCAGGGGGGGGGGGGGCGGAGGGGGGTGTACTTTCATGCATGGCCGTAGTCGTATGACCATAGACCCTGGGGCTGCAGGGGGAGGGAGGTCCATACCGGCATTTGGCGCAGTAGAGAGGTCCATACCGCTATTTGGCGAAACTAAAACGTGCCGGGCATCGCATGAGTAGTCGTAGTAAAAGTGAATCATCGCCCCCTCCCTCCCTCCCTCCCTCCCTCTTTCAACCCCTTCTCCCCTTGTTCAAATCAAATTGACTCCTGGCAGATCTCCCCCGAAGGAGCCGCGTCCATTTTGGGCCGCTACAAGGACGACGCCCACAAGGCGGTGCAATTCCCCAAGGACTGCCAGGCGCTTGCCACCGCCCAGCAGATTTACGCTGGTGCGTGCCCCTGCCCCTAGTCACCCCCCCCCGCCCCCGGCATGAGTACCCCCCCCCCCCCCCCCCCCCCCCCCCCCCCCCCCCCCCCCCCCCCCCCCCCCCCCCCCCCCCGGAAATTGAATTAACTCTTTGAAGCTGTCATCGATGTGTCGATGTGGAAGTCCGCCTCACAAGCCGCTCTTAGTAGGATGCAGCTCACCCTTCATGCGACTCGCCGGACACCGCACAGCGCTTCGCGCTTGGTGCAAGCAATTTCTGCCTGGTCGGTGCAAACCCGACCTGCTCCGTCCTGGTATTGTAGGGATGCGAGGGTCTATGGTCATACGACTACGGCCATGCATGAGATCGAGTACATCTCTCCTATCGAGTACCCCCCCCCCCCCCCCCCCCCCCGACACCAAGCACTACTAGACAACCAAAAGGTATTATTTTGTTTGTTTGGGCGGTCACTATGGCTGCCGGTGGAGTTAGATCATCTTGTGCCGGACATTATGCCGGGTGGAGAACCTTAACTCCGCACAAGGAGAATTATCGTATCACGTATGTGTGTGCATGTACCCAAACCTTCGCGTCTTGACCCCTTTAGGCCTTAAGGACTGCGCTCACTCCTGTTGTGGGGACAAAATACTTGGAATTAGAGTAAGGAATAGGTATCCCCCTTAGGCCTTAAGGACTGCACTCACTCCTGTTGTAGGGACAAAATACTTGGAATTAGAGTAAGGTTTAGTAGGTATGTGTGTAATGCAGTACCAAGAGGTTTAATAGAGTGGCCGCTTTTTTCCCCCCCCACCCCCCCCCCCCCCCCCCCCCCCCCCCCCCCCCCCCCCCCCCCCCCCCCCCCCCCCCCCCCCCCTGCGCGCGTTTTCGTTTCAAATTTTGGGTGCACACGGTTCAGGTTGGAAAGCACGGGGTATAAACTCGTATGTGTAGTTTGTTCGCGGTGGTGGCGACAGCAGTGAATACAAACTAAAAAGTGGCTCACGCTGCCACCGCTCTCCTCTCGGTGATTGCATTGATTCGCGAAAATGTCTTGTTTCTGTTCTTGTTTCTGTTCTTGTTTTGGTCGGTATCGTTTCGTCTCTCCCCGAACTCAGAAAATAAAAATTTGGTCGTAGTTCCCCCATTTTAGAAAATAAATAATTGTTCGTATCTCTCCGAATTCAGGAAATAAATAAGTATTTATATATATATGCAATATACTCACGCTGCTCCTGCCGTATGTAGAGACCCGTTGTGTTGTGTTGGATGACAACAGCGGAGGCGGATTGACGACGCGCGGTGGAGTGTGCGGTGGGCTTCATTGACCCATCGTATCACCTTGTCCCCCGGTATGCAAGTATGCAATAAATATATTCATGGTTGATCCAAATATTCTCACATTAACTCACGTCCAAAGTATTGATTGAGTCCGTCCAAAACATTCGAGTCCGTGTTCACAGCACAGGCTCGCGGAAAAAAAAAACTGGAGCGTGTGTGCAAAGTGCAAGAAGCTTAGAGCCCATCTTAACGGGGAACACTAAATTTCGTTCAATCAAATGTAAATTATATTAGAAAAAAAAAAAATCTAGTCAAATTGAAAGAACCGAAAGTCCTCGATAAGATGGGCCCTTTAATTAAATTAGAAAAAAAAATCAAGTCAAATTGAAAGAGCCGAAAGTCCCCGTTAAGATGGGCCCTTATCCCACGCAAAATCCAAGTGGTTTGTGCCCAAGAATAATTTATTCTACATTTTAGGACATAGTGGTACCGGGTAGATTATTACACTTGGTGTGCTAAAACGTTTATCCCTCACTAAATCCATGTATTTGTAATTTGGGCCCAAAAACGGAGATGCAGTGCCTCACGGGTTTACCTGTCACCCGTCTTAGGAGCGCCCCGCGCCTATTTCCGGGACAAAATTGCTTGGAATTAGAACAAGATTCGTCATTTTGGACGGTGCAGCAGGGAGAGGGTTTCGTTTTTGCTTCTTGGCGTCTGCCGGCGAAAAATATATGGAAAAAAGGTTCTGCTCCGTCCGTCCGTCCGTCCGTCCCTCCGTCCGCGTTTTTGTTTACTCCTCGTTTTGTTGTTGTTGTTGTTGTTGTTGTCCTCTCTCTCGTCCGTTGCAGACCAGCTGAAGGAGATCGGCGTGGTAGACGAGGTCATCTGGGAGCCCGCCCAGGGAGAAACGCATGACCACTTCCCCATCATGGCCGGGTGAGACTGCTGTAGCAATACCGCTGTAGCAATACCGCTGTAGTAGTAAGGGACGCTGTGGTATCATACGTTCGAGAGTGGCGGGGCCATCACTGCGTCGTTTTGTTGTTGGTGGCGGTGTTCACGTTGTTGTTGTTGTTGGTGGTGTGTGTGTGCCGACATTGTCATGCATGGCCGTGATGGTATGACCATAGACCCTCGCATCCCTGCAATGTTGAGGGGGGGGGGACGGGGGGGTGTTGCTGGTGTTGGTCTTGGTGGTAGAGTCGGTGTGGGTATTGGTGTTTACCTGGTACCCACTCTTTATTGCTGCAAGAGTTATCCAACTGTGATTCCAAGTGCTTCGCCTCGAAAATGGGGGCTCCGCTGCAAGAGGGGATAACGAACTACAAATTCGTAGGGAATGGGAGGCTTCGGTACGGTTGCCCCCCCCCCTCTCCCCCTCATTTTCCCCTTGCCCCATACTCCACTCGCCCCCCCCCCCCCCCCCCCCCCCCGATGAATTCGACGCTGTCATCTATAATCAAGACTAGTCCGCCTCACAAGTGGTTCGTAGTAGGGTACAGCTCACCCTTCATGCAACTTGCGGAACGGTGCACGGTGCTCAGCGCGTGGTGCAATAAGCATATGCCTGCCTAGGTTGGTGAAAACCCGACGTGCTTTCTCCGACCCGGCATTGGACACAGGGATGCGAAGGTCTATGGTCATGCGACATGAGTACACGAGTATACGTCCCCTGTTCCCTCTCCCCCCCTCTTCCTCCTCCCCACTCCCCCTCCACCAAAGGCCTGACTTGTCTCTCTTTGCCGCCTTCGTTTGTGTTGTTGTCATACGTAGACGGCTGCGCTCGTTCATCTGCGAGTCTCTGGCTAACCTCGCGGTCATGTCGGGGAGGAGCTGGTGGCTCAGCGCTACGAACGGTTCCGCGCCCTGGGCAGCTTCGACTCCCTCGGGCCGGAAGAGAGGGACACGGCGGTGAATGTAGCATCGGGGGCGTCCAAGCCTAGGTGCGTTTAGATTGGTGTTTCCCTCGTTGTTGTTGTTGTTGTTGTTGTCTTTGCTTCTTTTTCGGGTTCTTGTTCTTGTGCTTGTTCTCGTTCGTTGTTCTCCATTTCATTTTTTTTTGTTCTTGTTCTTCTGCTTGTTTTTGTTCTTGTTTCTTGTTCTTGGTCTCGTTTTTGTTCTGTTCTTCTAGTTCTGATTCTAGTTGTTGTGCTTGTTCTCGTTCTTGTTTCTTATTCTTGACCTCGTTTTCGTTTTGTTCCTTGTTCTTCTGGTTCTTGTTCTCATTCTTGTTTTGTTCTTGTTCTCGTTCTTGTTTTTTTTTGTTTTGTTGTTGTTCATCTCGTTTTTGTTATGTTCTTCATTGTTCTGGTCCTCGTTCTTGTGCTTGTTTTCGTTCGTTCTTGTTTCTTGTTCTTGCTCTCGTTTTTGTTCTGTCGTTCTTGTTGTTCTTTCTCGTTCTCGCTCTTGTTATCCCTTTTTCCTTGTTCTTGGGTTGCACTCAGCTTTCACAGGCTGCGTGTTATATACTTAATTTCATGTCGTACTCCGTTTGTTTGTTTTCTGTTTTCCGCTCTCGCTGTTCACTACCTGGTGTATATATATATATATATATTACTCTAATTTCTCTCCTAAATTCCTGATCCCTTCTCTTGCGCGCCCCCTCGCGTCCGACACACCACTTCCATCTCTCCCCGCGAACCTCCCACTACCTCCTCGTCGTCAACGTCGCCCCATACCCAGGTCTAGGCCGGCCAGGGCGGTCACCACGCCCTGCAAGCTGGCGGTTTTCCTCGCGGAGCAAGCCATCCACGGCGAACGCTCGGCGCACAAGGGCCGCGCCCCCCAAGGAATGACCACCACCCCACCCGTGCCGGCCCTAGGTTCCTCTTCGGGCGGAGCCGTACCGGCCCCGCTGGAGACGGCCAAGTCGGTGCTGGATGCGAAAGGACCGGAGGCCATGGCAGCCTGGGTGCGCGAAAAGAAGGGGGTCATGGTCACCGATACCACCATGCGAGACGCTCATCAGGTAGGTGCACACATGCATGCAGGCATGACATCTCTTTCTTTTCGTTTTTTGTTTTTGTTTTCGTTTTTGTTTTTCGTTTTCCTTAAGGTTGAGGTGCGTTACTAATAATAATGTCATCTTTTTGTTTTGGATTTTTTTTGTAGTTAAAACAGGTATTTACCGTCGTCTTGTAGATTTAGTTGTATGGTCTTAATTTTGTTGTTTGGTTTGTCGTTTTCACGATGTCCGTTTTCCGTTTTTCGATTTTCTCGGGGTTTTTCTCGTTTAAAAAAAAAAAAAATGATTTGTTTAATTTTACGTTTGTTTCTGTTTCAGTGTTCCTATAATTGGTTTCGTTTATCGTTCTCTGTTTCTGTTTCTCTGTTGCTAATGCGTGCTCACAACTATTGAATAGCAGCAGTTCATCACATTACCAATTGCGTCGAGGTTGGTGGTCGTTTTTTTCCCGCCCCGAGATTGGCTTTAACAACGTACACAAGTAGTTGCCGTTTTCTGCTTTCTGTTTTTAACGTGCCTGTCGACGGCGAGTGTCCAAAATGATCGTGTCGGTGTAAACCAGTGTTGAAAATCGAACTCGATACGATACCTCGATACGATAGCGATATAGAGACAAAGATTAAAAAGACAAACGATACGATCCTGATATTTGATATTTGATAACATGAAAACGTTCGTTCAGTATCTGCATGAAACACTGGCGTATGCCGGAAGAGGGGATTTTGATATGGATGGAGAGGGCAAAACACGTTCGATACGATATAATCGAACCGCCCGATAGGATACCCAACACTACGTATTATAGACGTACCATAGTGCTTCACACCTCGGATAGACTGATCATGATCTATCTATCTATCTATCTATCTATCTATCTATATACAGTAGATCATCTATTACGGGGGACCATAGTATATAGGACTTACGGTACACACAAAAACCTATATATTTCCCTATATTTTCTAGCAATATTTGGTCTTATTTACTATGGTCCCCCGTAAATAGTTCCTCGCCTGCAATTGTGAGAGGGTCGTGCTGGATCTGCATGTAGAACCGTCCATCCCAGAAAAAAAAAAACATGAGCTAGATCGTACAAGATCAGGGATAGATTATCTATCTGCCTCCAATGACCTACACCATCAAGTGGAACTCGATGATCTGTAGATGATACGTCCAAGTTGTGCAAACGTGAAAACGGTATCGGCCACCGTTGCCTCGGGTGGTGTTGAGAGGGCGGCACCCCGATCAGCAGGGTCCTCTTTTTTTTTCTGCGCGACGAGGTGGGTAGGTGGGAAAACACTTCAAGCCCTAAAAGTATTGGCATCTGCTCTGACTCGGTTTCGTTCCCCTGCCGCGGTTGCTTCGAAGCGCGGACCGGACCGCGGACCGGACCGCGGACCGGATCGCGCCGAGAAGGATGAAGAACACGATGTGGGAATTTTTTGCGGAGGTTTTTGTTTGGCCAATGTTTCGCGTCTGCTTGAGATGTTTTATTGTGAGCCGTGCCGGTTGGCTTGGGTGGAGGTTCCGGCGCTTTTTAGCCCTCTCTGTGGGCCTCGGCGAGGGTATACGTACGCCATCGCTTCGTTTCACTGCGTCCTCCTTTTTCGTACATATATACGTCAACCAGACTTCCGCAGGTATTGGGAAACCCCGCGTGGACGTTGTCGTGCCCCTCTCTGCCTGCATGCACCCGCACAGACGGGCTTTGAGATGGTATGTGACACCCGCCGTGATGCCGTTCGTCCCTCCTTCTGCACCGTATTCCCCACGCTGATGTCGTTGACCGTATATCCGCACCGCACCACGCCTCACCGCCACGCGCCCAACGAACGCGCATCGCCTTTTTTTTGTCCGCCGCCCGCTTCTGTCAGTCGCTGCTGGCGACGAGGGTTCGCACCGTAGACCTCGTGGAAGGGGCCAAGCTTGCGTCTCAGCTCCTCCAAAACGCCTTCTCTCTCGAGGTGGAGTGGAAGTTTTCTGGGGGGTACTTGTCTTTCGGGGCAAGGAAACGGTCGCTCTTTTTTTTGTTGTTGCGTTTTTTTCAACGGCTTTCTTTGCCTTTGCTGCCGGGTGGCTGGGCTGTATGTATAGTCTTTTTCAACGGTCTTCTCTGTTGCTGCGAAGCGTTTCTGTGGAATGTGACAAGTCTGTCTTTTTCTGAGCTGCTCGAGAACGCGTTTTCTCTCGAGGTTGGGGTTTTTGGATAGGTAGCTCTCTTGAGCAGGGAAACGAGTTTTTTTGTTTGTTTTCGAACGGTGTTGTCTTGCCACCAGAATTTGCCTTTTTTCGGTTGACGGTCTGCTTTTTCTCAGTCGCTCGATGGCGTTCTCTCTCGTGGGTGAAGTGTTGGGTAGTTCTGTTGACCCTTGAGCCGGAAAACCGTCGCTTTTTATTTATTTGTTTATTTATTTTCAAAGGTCTTATCTTGCTGCCGAGTTTTTTTTTTTTTTTTTTTCAGCCGGTTGAAAGGGCGTCTCTCCACGGTAGCGGATGAACTCCTCTGCATTGATCTATAGAGGTCGAGTCGGGTCCTGCCGCGGTTTTCCGGCGGTTTAATCAAGTTGAGCCTTTTAGGCCTTAAGGACTGCCCTCACTCCTACTGTGGCGACTAAACACTTGGAACTAGAGTTAGGTCTAGGTAACCCCTGTAGGCCTCAAGGCCTTAAGGACTGCACTCATTCCCGTTTTGGGGACGAAATACTCGGAACGAGAGTAAGCTTTAGGTATATGTACAGTGAACTACTGAAACTACTGTCCCTGCTGTTTTTTGCTTGTGCGTTATGTAAATATGTACTAGCTCAGGGCGTGCTTGTAGGGCAGGGCTGAGATTTCTTAACACTGCTGCTTTTTTATTGCGTTGCGCGTACGTTCGTTGGAATTTGCGAACCTCGCGTCGGTGCCCCCCCCCCCCCCCCCCCCCCCCATTTCACAACCTTTATCTCGGGAATATGCTGCTGAAGATGTGGGGTGGAGCGACGTTTGACGTGTGCTACCGCTTCCTCAGCGAAGACCCGTGGGAGAGGCTCAGGAAGATCCGCGCGGCGGCGCCCAACATCTGTCTACAGGTACGAGCTGCTGAGAGTGATTTTGAACTAAACGATTCCGTCGTAAGGGTGTGTTTGGTATAGATACGTGTCAAAAGCATACCGGGAGTGTTTTGCCGATTAAACACCCTCCGGTGAGGTTCGGTACGGCCTCAATGCTCTACCAAACCCTCCTGTACGGTTCGGTACGGACTTGATACCGGTACCCGACACTTGGGTAGGTTCGGTACGCCCACCAAAAGCACACTGGGTACCGGTATCCGCTGTATATGTCGAACACACTCTGGGTACGGGTATACCCTACCGAACAACTACGTTGTTTTAGGACGACAGCGTATACGTTTCTTGAATTATCTCCGTGACGATGTACGAAGCTTACCAGTTACCTCACTGATTCCAGGCTTGGGTTTATACATCCAACAGTACTCCTGACGACAGGTAATAACAACCTCTCTTGTGTGGGATGGAAGTATATATACCAAGTATGTTTTTTTTTTTTTTTTTTTTGTTGAGCCGAACTTCGTAGTTTGTAGTTTGTATGGGGAGTTCCTCATTCTGTTGTTTTGCTTGCCTCTTTTCGTGTGTCCTGTGAAGCTTTCATAGTAGCGCGAGATTTTAGTTCGTTTCGCCATCCCTACTCAACTTCAGACTGCCGAAGTGCTGCTGCTGCTGCTGCTGCTGCCGCGACTGCATATGCGCCTTACCGCTCGCCCCTACTGTATTTGCATGTGCGACATGTGCGTGGTATAGCTTGATGTCCGTGTTGTTGCGCCCCGCCCCGTGTTTGCTCCTCTTTTTTGCTGATTTCTTAGATGCTTATCCGTGGTTCCAATGCCGTCGGCTACACGTCCTACCCGGACAACGTGGTGACGGAATTCGTGCGCCTGGCCGCCGAAAACGGGATCGACGTGTTCCGAGTGTTCGACTGCTTCAACGACATCGACCAGATGCGGGTGTGCATCAAGGCCGTTCGCGACGCTGGCAAGGTCGCCGAGGTGAGAGAGAGAACTAACTTGAAGAAAATCCAAGCGAACGTTAAGTTCGACACAAGATTGGTACGGGTAAAGCGAATTGCTAACTTCCACGCGAGCCTCAAGTACTGGGCATGCCTTAGTGTTTATTTAGCTGGGTGAAGAGGGAGAGGTTGCCAGTCTGTCCGTCACAATAGGCACCACTTTCGTCTGTATGTGAATACCCAACCGGTTCCTATGTTCACGGACAAGACCGGTCAAACATCCGCGCCGTCCGACTCCGTTTTTTTATTAGCCCTCAGACCACCAGCACACGCACGCACACACTCAGTTGACGGTTTCAAATGAATATCGACCTGCGTGAGTACCTGTTGTAGCGATAGTAAAAGGCATGCCCTATCTTCTACCAGGTGCGTTGTATTGGCACTGCTTTGAGTGATGCAGATCGGCCGGCAGTTACCGGGGGTAATAGGTATTGGGATGGTGTTTGTAGTACTTGGGAAGCGTGTCTGAGATGGCAACCAGGGTTTTCTCGCTAGGCACTCTGCCTCCTCTCGGTCTTCCGTCGTGCTCGAAAGGAACAAACCTGCTCTTAATTGCATCTCTTAGCAATGAGCATTCGTGAGTCCCGACGAGTACCTGCTCAATAGGCAAACAAACCTAACAAGGGATACATATCGTCTCAGCCTCATCTTACTACAATGGCATGTATGTAACCCCCCCCCTTTTTTTTGCAGCTGCTGCTGCTGATGATGCTGCTGCACGCACTCCATGCAGCCCCACGGGTCGGGGAGGAAACGCTTGGAAATAGTTATCGTTGCGTTTCGGGAAAAACGCCATCCTCAAATCTCGAGAGGGGCAGACATGGATGGCTGATCCCCACTGTGTCCCCCCCCCCCTCTTCGCGCCTGGTGCACGCCATGTCTGCCTGGTCCTTGAAAGCCCGACGTGCTCTGTACCGGCCTTGCGGGGATGCGAGGGAGTGTCTATGGTCATACGACGACGGCCATGCATGATAATGAGTACACCCCCCTCGTCACTGCGGCGTGTTTGTTTTGTTTCGTTTTGTGTTGTGTTTATTTTTTCTGCACACAGGTGTGCGTGTGCTACACGTCGGACTTGCAGACGTCTAAAATCTTCACGGTGGACTACTACAAGGGGGTGGCCAAGAGCGCCGCGGAGGCCGGTGCGCACATGATCGGCATTAAGGTGGGAGGGAGAGGGAGGGAGGGAGAGGGAGAGAGAGAGAGAGAGAGAGAGATTACCACGTGCAGTCTTCAAATGCCGACATTTATTAGTAGTAAAATGTTTTCCCCCTCGGTCGAAATAACGCCTCCAATGTTAGGGGCGTCAGTCGTTTTAATAACGATTCGCCCTAAATGCAGGTCGGCCCCGGCGGCGACGGCAAAAAACTAACCCTGCGGGTCGTTGGTCTGTTCACTAAATGGTCTGCGGCCTCTCGGCTGCTGCCCGTTTTTTGTCTTTTGGAAAAATGCCACCAAAACACGCTGGGGAGCCGCGCGGCCGCCCCTGCCGACATTGAGCCGATCAAAGGGTTGCGTTCTGGGTTAGGGATGACGTCGGCCGTAGCGCCAGCCTCGGGCCGACGCATGTAACATACATACAAGTTTAAAAGTGACCCACCAATGGGAGGCCCGCAGGAACGTTCGTGTTAGCCTGGCCGTCCTCCATTTATGGCGCCGATTCGTCAGGAATAGTTTTTTTTAGGTGGCCTTTCCCGTCGTCCATCTTGTCGAGATCGCCTTGTTGTTCCCCCCCCCCCCCCCCCCCCCCCCCCCCCCCTCGTTTCCCTACCTCCATAGTGGCTGGGTTTTTGTTTTTGTTTTTTTTCCCAGTGGACGCATGTTATATATTCAATAGCGGTACCTTTTTTTTTTTTTTTTTTTGCCTTGCAAGGCAAATGTTTCTGACTGATCGGGCTTCTTAACCATTTTAGTACTGCGGTCCCATTTTGGGACGTATTACTTGGAATTTGACTGGTTTGTTCCTCACAAAAATCAGATGCACGCCTCTCCTACCTTGTAGCGTGCTTCTACTAATAGTAACGAGTTCGTCTCGGTGCTGTACACATGTCACCGGCCTTAAGGACATGGCGGGTCTGCTGAAGCCGAGATCGGCGCCCCTGCTGATAGAGGCGATCCGATCGGTGACGGACCTTCCCATCCACTTCCACACCCACGCCACGAGCTCGTGCTCTTTGGCCACCGCGCTGGAGATGGCCCGCGCTGGCTGCGATGTCATCGACTTCGCCACGGCCTCCATGGCCGACTGCACCTCCCAACCCAGGTGAGGTTCTATTGCTATTTTTCTTCCGTCACTTCTGTTGTTGTTATCTTCGCCCTATACTACAAGAAATATACTTGTCTGGCTCCCTCCCTTTCATATCTCAGGCCATTGGGTTAGGGCCACCCGACAGGCAGTTCTTTTTTATCCGCCGCTAGTGCAGGGCGCGCCTTCAGGTTTGTCGCGATAAAAAAGAGTGCAGAATTTTCTTCGCTCGTCGACTCACTCGCGTCTAAAAGAGTGCAGCGTGGTAGTGCACACACGCGCTGCTGTACACCATCTCTGCTATGTTCTATACCTGGTACATACCGTGCGTCTCACGTACGTATGTACTCGTTTTGTTTTTCTGCATTAGAAAAAATCCCCTTGGCAGATGGTGGTACTGTGAAGAGGAAAGAGGCTTTTTTGAGGGGGGGGGGGGGGGGGTACGTACATAATATCAGGTACCAGGTAGGGTTTTATCTTTTGGAGGTAAGGGAATTGGGGGGTAAGTGGTGGTCTGGGACAGGAGGCGCGGGGGTAGGGGTGTGCACCTCCCAGTCCCAGCGAAAGAGGGGGGTTGTTGTTCGAAGAGGCTGCGGGTTTTGTCTCTTCTTGACAGTGGGGGAAATGGGGGGGGGTATGCCGCGAGCGCGCTTTTGTTAATGGTGATAGTAGTGGTGATGGTGTTGGTGTTGCCACTTTTTAGCCTTCCGAAGCTATCGCAAGCGGCTCTCACCTCTTGACTTTCTTGACGGTTTTTTGTGCCCGAAAAGTGCGGAGGTTGTCACCCCGTCGTATCCTTGCTTGGCCGTTATTTTGAAATCGTATCCCCGTTGTATGATAACCCTGTACCAACAAACTCAGCCGTATCCATGCGGTACGACCGTAAAAAACCCAAAAACCCACTTGACACGTGTTTTCCCCGTTTTTGTTTTTACCGGGCGTAACAGCCTTAAACCCACTCAACATGTATTTTTTGCCGTTTTTTTTTTTTTTTTTACCGGCCGTGAGACCCGCGTAACACGTCATTTCGCCGTTTTTGTTTTTTTTTGCCGGTCGTGACAGCCTTAACAAGAACCCAACGGACAACTATTTTCGCCGTTTTTGTTTTTTTTTACCGGCTGTAACAGCCTCTACAGGGGACACACTCGATACACATTGTCCTTCTTTTTTTTTTCTCTTTGTTTTTTTTTTTGTCGGCCACAGCAGCCTTATATAGCGGGCAACCAACCCAGTTGACACGTTTTTTTTCGCGTTTTTTTTTTTTTTTTTTATTTTTTTTTATTCGCCGTTTTTTTTTTTCTGTTTACCGGCCTTAATAACCAGCCTTAACGGCTTCTTGGCCTCCACGGAGGGGAGCGACATGGCGCCCGAGGGCACGGGCTACCTGGGCCTGGAGCCGTACGACGTCTACTGGAGCCGCGTCCGCGACATGTACACCCCCTTCGAGAACGGGATGAAGAGCGGTACCGCTAGGGTGTTCGACCACCAGATCCCAGGCAAGGGGGCTATTACTATTAATAGCTGGGGTTCGTGCTGATAATCATACTATTACGGGGGGCCATAGTAAATAGGACCAAATATTGTTAGTGAAAATAGGGAAATATATAGGTTTTTGTGTGTACCGTAGGTCCTATTTACTATGGACCCCCCGTAGTAATAGGTCTGATGCTGCAGATAGATCAAAATCATGACTCACAGTAGCGAGCCTTTTTTGCTTCTTCGAACGAAAACATGAACAAGAGAATGGGTTGAGACTGCTCAAGTATTAAAAAAAACAAGTATTAATAACACTGCTGTGGGCGAAAATATATGGAGCGTTTCTGAATAGTTTTTTTTTCCGCCCAGAGTGTGTGTGTGTGCCTTATTTGGGTGTTTTTTGACAAATCGTATCGAGTTGTCCGATATATTTGTGTCCCAAAACCGAAACGAGAATATTTATCCCACCCTCCACCTTCGCTGCGTTCGTGGTTTTCGGTCGTGTTTTTTTGTGTTGCCGCGCGTTTTTGCGTTGTCCAGGCGGGCAGTACTCTAACCTCATGGTGCAGTGCAAGAGCATGGGGATCTGGGACAAGTGGGAGGGCGTGCTGGACATGTACCGCGATGTTAACCACCTCTTCGGCGACATCGTCAAGGTGGATAGCATGTGTTGTTTGCATGTAATGTACTATAATTATAGAGTATTATACTTGTATTGGTAGGCTAGTGATATCGTACGATGTGATGTGATACAATGTGATATTTACAGTAGATGGGAAAACAAATGACAAAATGTGATACTTGTGAGGTTTGACAACGATATGGTATATGGCGTCATGTGATCGTCATGGTGTGATTTTTTTTATGATATTATGTGAGATTCCGTGACATTGTATTGATGTGATGTGATGTGATGTGGTATGTTCTGGTGTGATGTGACGATGATACGATAACCTATTATCCATCAAGGCCACCGTCATCAGTGCCTTTTCTCGCCAACACGCTCGTAGAGCATGCTCGCAATTTTTAGTGACAGCCCAAGGTAAATCACAAATCCCACGCAGGGCTACATGTGGTACAGTCCTTCCCCCCCTCCCCCCACGATCGCCACGTCCTCATTTTTGTTATTTTCTGGTTCGCTGGTCGTGTTGTCCGTGGCGTAAGGTAACTCCATCGTCGAAATGCGTGGGCGATCTGGCGTTGTACCTGGTGACAAGGGGTCTGACGGCTTCGGACGTGACCGATCCGGCAAAGAAGGGGCAAGTAGACTTCCCGGACTCCGTTGTGGCGCTGATGGAGGGCCGCCTCGGCTTCCCGCACAAGGGCTTCCCTGAGGAGGTGCGCCGTAGTGGTGCAATAGTATTTTAGTGGCAGTAAAGGTGGTGGTGGTAATAATATTAGTTGTTGCATGCTAATGCAGTTGTGGTAGTGGTAATAGTAGTAGTAGCAGTAGTGGTAGTAGCAGTAATAGTAGTAGTAGTTGTAGTAGTGGAAGTAGTAGTAGTAGAAGTAACAGTAGTACTTTGATTTGCTCCTCATAGCCTTGCGTTGTTTACGCTGCAAGTGGTCTTGTCTTATTCGCGCTCTGGTACTATTACTCCACGTCTATTACCAGTACCACCACCACAATAGCAACCTTGTTTTGTTTACTGTGCATACTGATACTATTGTGGTAGTGATGCTATTAATAGTGGTACTGCAGTAGATGTGGAAGTGGTCGTGGTGGTGGTCGTTGGTATGTCTTACCCGGCGGGTTTCAACACGGAGAAGGCGTTTGTTTGTCTACGTTGTGTGTATGTGTTGAGATGAAACCGTTACATCTACCCATCGGTATCCTTTGTGTGCAGGATTGTCATAGCTGACTCCTCACCGTAGAGAGATGTCATCATGATTTAGCTCTGTGACCCCAAAAAACTAAAGGACAAAAGTGAGCCATATCGCAAACACAGAGGTTGTCCAAGCCATGCACTCACAATACTCGCACCACCTTCCTCTACTGCCTCGCAGGTGTCGAAGGCTATCCTCGGAGACAAGAAGCCCTTAACGACCAGGCCCAGCGCCGCTCTCCCCCCGGCCGACTTCGCGGCAGTCAAGGCCGACCTACAGGGCGGGCGGTGCGGGGAGGTCTTGGGGGAGGTGACGGACGAGCTCGTGGTGTCATCCTTGCTCTACCCCAAGGTGAACACTGCTGTCCGTGTTTTTGTTGTTGTTATAAACGTTAATACACACTTCAGACATATCGAGCCCCGATTAATGACCTTGATCTTTCAGGACGGGAAAGGTCCTGGTGTGTATGATCTAGCTCTCGTGTCACCGGGGGGGGAGCTGTGTGTGATCTGCATGATCTACACGGCACAGATAGACGCGTACCACGATGGGGGAGGAATACAGCATAATTTGGCCAAGCCATTTCTTAAGGGCACTGAGGAACCGCTCAATATCGTTTGTCCCGTTTTTGGTTGACGATACAATTCGAATAATACTATTAACAACAACCCTTTTAGAACTCCAGTCCCGTTTTGTGGACAAGCCACTCAATTTTCAAGTATTTTGTCCCCCAAACGGGAGTGCAGTCCTAAAAGGGTGATGGCCGAGGTTAGGCGTCCAATTTTTTTTCTAAAAAAAATAAAGAAGATATTGTTGGATATAAGAGCGCCCCCCAAGTAAGGAGCGCCAGAAAAAATAGGTGCCACTGCTATCGTAGCATCTGCATCTATAGTCTGATAATGTATAGTCTGAATGGTCTATTAATAGAGCTTATACAAAATATAGAAAATGTACGAAACACGTAGTACGCGCGATGGATATCGCTATTTGATAGCATGAGGCTGTTTCTCACGCGATTCAGGTTTTGAGCTTCAGATTTTGACCCGATCGCTTTTTCAGCTGTAAAACTTACGCAAATCGAAACAGTCTTTTCTATGCGGAAAAATCGGATTTGTTGTGCTGCATACACGAAAGTAGATGCTTTCATTCATTGGGATCGAAAAACTACTATATTCTGCGAAAATCGAACCGCACAGAAAACAAACAGCCTCAGCTGACACACAGCTTGCAAATATATAACTTTCGACCAATTCTTCGATCTCACAGATGGTTTATCTTCTTTTTTTTTTCAAATACATGGCAGGTTTACAATCTGTGCTACTGAATATCATATAAACCTGGTGTACAGATGCTGCACGTCTCATCAGCAGCTGAAGATGTAGATGTTCTTTTACCAGAGCAAACCGTGGTCTCTCCTCGGCCGTGAGGTGGAGGGTTTCGTCGGGGCCCCATGTTTTGCTAAACCTGCGTGTTGATACTTGCGACCGCGATGCTATACTTTTTTTCGAGCTCGGCGCTACACCCTTTCGCGCTGCTTGCGAGCCTACAAGTCCGCGCATCATTTTGTTTTTGTTTTTGTCTTGAGGTATAGCTGGTATATGATTACGGTACAAGTATGTGTACCAGGTATCATTTTTTTTTTTTTCCGCTTTTATTTGTTCTTGTTTTTCCTCCTGAGGCACTTACTTGCCTGAGGTAATATTAATATTCCACTCCAGAGTTATTGGAGCCCGTCCTGTGATCACGGGCGGCATAGTGGCGGTGGGTTAATGTGAGAACAGCATCAGTCACAACAATCACACGTTCACTGCCGGGTTGGTGACCTCGTGCCCCTCGGGGTGGTAGGGTGATACCAGCCAGGGTCAACCAACAGGACGATTTTACAACGAAGTTGTTTTCGTGCTGGTTCTACGCATAGTCGGCCTTGCTGTATACCTCTACGTGCACCGTCCGTTTTTTGTGTTTTGGTGCTGGCTGGTTCTAGCCGTCCTTGCACTACAGTAGCTACCCCAAGGTTTGCACGATATGCCTCAAGGTGTGCTAAACCCCACCCTGACGAGACGTGTGTATACGTGCGTGCAGAAACAGGGAAGAATCGGTTTCGTGTTTGGTGCTGATTCTGTATATCGTAGTTGTGCTTGCTTGCTTCTGTTTCCACTTTGCCCCCGAAGAAAAGGATCCGTTTTGATTGATTATTCATGTACAAACGGTACGTACTTGTTTAATTTCGAGACAGGAACGGTACCTCAAGGCGAAACCGTCCGTGTTTTTTTTTTTTTTTTTGTGTTTGGTGCCCCCCCCCGACATGCAGACCACTGCTTTTGCTTTTCCTTGCGTCTTGGTTTCTTCTTGTTCTCTTTTCGCATCAGACGGGGGGGGGGCTGAAAACAACTAGACGGGCCTTTGATATTGTCCCGGTTGCTGATTGGCGGCGGCTTCCGGGTTCCGGAGGACATTTGGTCGGCATATGTATAGGACGATGCTCAGGGTTCGAGCGACGGAAGGGAGCCGAGGGATAAGTTGCCCCGCAAAGTTCCGCAAACCCAACAAATGTGTGCGGCTTATTTTTTTGGTGTGATATCGATGTTCTGGTTGTTGTTGCTGCTGCTGGGGCCGCTACTTTCGCTTCTGCTGCGACCGCTGCTGATGCTGCTGCTGCTGCTGCCGCCACTGCTGCTGTGCTATTGATTTTGCAGCCGTCGTTGTCACATTCAGCGACCGACGCTGTGTCACATTTCCCCACGCGTTCGCTCCTTCCTCTGCGTCTGTCCTCTCCCCACGGTGTGCGGATGCATGCTCGATGTGTTCGCCCCCACCCCCCGCCGCTCTTTTTTTCTTCTTTTGTTAGTTTCTTTACGTAATTCAATCTTGTTTCGTTTCACTTTGTTTTCATTTTCATTTTCGTTTTCACCACTTTCCACAGGTTTTCAGCGACTACCTAGACGAGATGGACAAGAGCTCCTGCCTCCTCACAAGCCTACCCACCCCAGTGTTCTGGTACGGCCTCATCGTCGGGCAAGAGTTCACCATACAGCCGTCCAACCCGGCCGACCTCCTCCTCAAGGAAGCGGCGGCGGCGGCGCCGACTGTCATCAGGCTAGAGCGCGTCGGGCCGGCGAAGAAGGGGGGCATGCGGACCGTGTCCTTCACCGTCGGGGGCGCCGTGCAGAACGTGGAGGTTAAGGACTCTGTGTCGGGGGATGACTTCGAGGGGCCTATGGCGGACCCGGGGAACCCGATGGAGGTATGCCTCTCTGTGTGTATGCGCTGTAAAGCGCGCTTCTGTGAACGTTGTTTTGAGCCTTTTTTAGTACGCTGTGCACTACTGTTGTACAGAAACCTATGGTGAGTGTGACTGTATTTCCAAGTGATTGAGCCCCCACAAGCACCGGTCGGCCCGATGGGCTAGTGGTGCCCTCGAATGCTGCTGAGGGTTGGTGCTGGAGTTCGGGTTGCGGCGTGGGTCGAACTTTTGAGATTGTTTTACGAAAGAAAAAGTCGAAAACGGAATCAGCTGCTCAACAGCGCCCCTACTGTTATAGCGCGATTCGATGCGAGTCGACGGGTGAAGAAAGGACCGAAGTCTTTTGTCCTCGCGATCAAAATGCAAAGCAAGAATCTCAGTAGGGAGGAGGAGGTAGAAGAGCCTGCTTTCGTGACCCCGGATGTGAGTTATGACCGACTATTACTATTACGGGGGACAATAGTAAATAGGACCTACGGTACACACAAAATCCTATATATTTTTTATATTTTCACTAACAATATGTGGTCCTATTTACTACGGTCCCCCGTAAATAGAAAGGAGGGCGCACATAATAAATAGGGTGGGAAAAAACCCAACAGGATTGCAGTGCTAAATTGGTGGCGCGTGCTATTACGAGGGACCGTAGTAAACAGGACCTACTGTACACACGAAAACCTATATATTTACCTATTTTTACTGACAATATTGGGTCCTATTTACTATGGTTTGCGGTTCTACGATAGGGGTGTTAATGTAGCACTTTTTGCCTTGCAAGGCAACTATTTCTGACTGATGGGGCGTATCGGCTAAGGAGCTAACCAACACGCTTTGTTTTTACAATCGTTATCGTGACAGACAGACCTAGCTGGTAGGCGATGGGATTGACTTATTTCTCGTGGGTGTGAAGGTGTGCATTTTTTTTTTCTGTTTTCGAGGGCAGTTTTTTTGGGTAATGCAGATCTACGTAGAGTGCCAGAAAATTGCAGATGCGCCCCTGCTGTTGCTTTCGTCGTGGTTACCCGCCCTTACTGATGCGTGCTACGATAATCGTGGCTCGTTTCGGCTATAAAGCGTTTTCTGGGTAACGGGAGCTCCTCAGCCCAAAGTCGTCGCAATGTCCATGTTGTTTCGCAAAATGACTTTTTTTGGCCATATTGTAGGAGTATTCATCGGGGTGCACTCGATTTTTTGTGAGGTAAGTTTTTGGGTGACTTTTTACCACTACTGCAGTAGTGGCGCAGAGCTCCTGAACTGAGAAGCGCCAGAAAATTGCAGGTGCACCCCACCTCTGTTTTTGCTTTTGTCGTGTGTACGGATATATATATATATATATTTATATATATTATATATATATGTGTGTATGGATGTAAATATATTGGCTTGGCTGCGTGGGATGGGGTGTTCGGTGGTGTCAGGGTGGGATGTCGTGTGTTGCTTGTGGTTTGTTGTCTACTGCTGTAGTGTGTATTCTAAGAGGGTAGAGTGTCTGTGTGGAAGGTGTTGTCAAGTTTGTAAGGGTAGAGTGGTTGTTGTCAAGCGTGGTTTACTGTGTCACACATGCGTGTATTATAAGGGAAGACTGATGATCCGGTGTGTTTGGACCGCACTCCCGTTTCGAGGGAAAATTACTTGGAATTGGAGTCGGAAATTCATATATATATATAATATATATATACCTATGTTTTCGTGCAGTGCGGTACTAGAACGGTTAAGCGCGGGTGGGTTACTGTGCGGTGGTGTGTGTTGAGTGGAGGGACAGCAAGGGTTCCAGCCCGACAAGCGCACTTTTGAGTGATGCTCGGTTTTGGTGTGGTCAGTTGGAAGTCTCGTGAGGAAGTGTACGTGGTCCGCTTGTATGTGTGTGTGTGTGTGTGTGTGTTTTTGCGGCGGCGGCGGTTCTCGTGGTTGTGTGCGCTTGACTTGTGCAGTTTTGTTCAGAGTTTCGTATCATCATGATGCGCTAGGTACTATTTTGCATGGGCCGTTTGGATTGTGGTGGATGCGTGATACGTGTGATGATCGTGAAAGTACATGTGGTAGCTTGGTTTTTGTACCGGAAGTTTGGACTATCGTGAAGGTACACGTATTTGTGATTGACTGGTTCTCTTGCATAGGCAGTCAGATTGTCGTGGAAGGGGAAGCGATCTGCTTTTCTTTTCTTTTTGCGACGGCAGATTCGAGCCTTGTAACCTGCACGCCATGTTACATGTACGCACTTTCTTGTTGTACTACTGCTGTAGTGCGGAACGTTATGGGAGAAACCCATAGTTGTCGCGCCTGTGCACTCTATTTCATCGTGCCGAGATTTTGAGCGGATATGAACGCCTTGTGCTAAAAACAAAACCCGGGATTTAATTATTCCCATAATTATCACGACACTGCCCCCTGTATTTCCCACTACTACCTCCATCACCCGGCTTTCGACTCATACCCGACACGCCAGACCGACGCCCTCTTGAAGGCCAAACGTTATGGTAACCTGTTTGCGCCTGCCTCCGTGGACTATTGTACATGGTGCCGACTTTTTTCACGAGTATGAATGCCTTGTGCTAACACAACCCAAACCCGGGCGCCCCCCCCCCCTGCTCCCGCTCCGTCTCCAAAGGGATGCGTGGTCAATGGTCAAATGACTTTGGGCGAGCAACAAATGAGTACGCCCCTCATCGTTTCCTTCTCCCTCTCCCGCCGTTTATGGCCCTCTTATTCTCGTGTGTCTTTTTTTTCTTTTTCCTTTTTTTTTTTGTTTCTTGTCTGGCAATTAGGTTGGCTCCCCGATGCCCGGCGTGGTGGAGAAGGTTTTAGTTGCGGCGGGAGCGTCGGTATCAGAGGGAGAAGTTGTGGCGGTAGTGTCCGCCATGAAGATGGAGGTGCAGGTTAAGGCCACGTCGGCCGGCACGGTGGCATCGCTGGCGGTTTCCGAAGGGGGCAAGGTGATCGAGGGGGCCCTTATCGTCACCCTGAAGCCGTAGTTGACGTATTTTTCTCTTCGTTAGGAGTTTTTGTCTCTCCACTCTTGGTTTTTCGACACTCACTTGTGGTTGACGCACGCTGTGTGTGTACTACTTCTGCACACCAAAGATGGTTGTTATGGTCCTGAACGTGGGTTGATTGTGATCAACCATTGGGGGTTAGGGTTAGGATTACAGTAGTTAAATCCGTGTCGTCGAATGAGTGGTAGGCTGAGCACCCCTCGATTGAATCCCACTGCTGTGCTTACTGGTGGTCCGACTACTGCAGCTCGTGCTTTTTGGTGTGTTGGGTTTTTTGTTTCCCCTGTTGTCCGTTTTTGTTTTGTTGTCGTGAGCCGCTGGGGGCCAAAATCCAAGCACAGGGGCTTACCTACCTGCACTTTCTCTTGCCATTCGAAAGCGAATGTGGGTGTACTCTATGTGGCTGGTTGCAACGATAGGTTGGCCGGGGCCGATGGGTGGGTGGGTGGGTGAATGGGTGGGTTTACCGCGTGTATGTATGGTACTCTACTCTAGGGCCGGATGGTGTTCGCTGTCTCGGGGGTTGGGTTCTCTGAGGTGGACTTTGATGGTTGATTCACGTGTGCTGTTTTTGTTGTCGTTTTTTTCTCCCGCGTTTTCAATTAAGCGCTGGGCACGATCGGTCGGTGACGGAAGACTTGAGCAGAGAAGATTTAGGACGTGACGCCTAAGCAAAAGGCAGGAAAGACATTCGGGTGCGCTTCCTTTTCTTTTTGTTTGTTGTTTCCGTGGGCTGGGCCGGAGCGTCGTTTGTTTTTCGTCGTCCGCAATGCACCGCAAGAATTTTGCCGTTCGCCCCATTTGACGTTGTCAGGCGTATACATACATATGTGTGTCCACATTGTCACTGCCTCTTTTTTTTTTGTCTGCGCGTACGAACTGTACTACGTGCGTGCTGATCTACTTGCCGTGTTTATTTAGCTCTTGCTGAGTTTTTAGTTTTCTCGAAAAAATTCAAGGTCCCCGGTACGAAGGACTTTCTTGTGTGCGCCCCCCCCCCCCCCCCCCCCCCCCCCCCCCCGGCCTTTTCTTGGTGTGCCACGTTTTGCTACACACCTACACCAATAGATGGGCAGTAGGTCTATTCGATGGGCAGTCGGTGGGTTAGATGGGCAGTAGGTCGGGCGGTAGGTTGGAGGTGCTTGAAAGCTCTAGTCGTACGGTTCGAGTAGACCACTATATGCCCCGACTTGATGTTTCGAGTCAGGCGAAAGCGACGAATTAATAAGCGACTAATCATCACACCTACATGTTAATAACTGATAGCAACTGATTGATTGATTGATACCCGGTACCTGATACTAATACTACTATCATATAATAAATCTCAAGCAAAACAACTCACTTTACGAGTTGGGAAAGCGACGATTTTTTTATCATCGATCACCTATCATACTGTAGTAGTGTTGATATTGATAGTAATACTGATACCGTTACTATACCATACCTGGTACTTCTCAATTAGTCGTAGAAGTCGTGTTTCACTGGCGGTGTCCGGCGAAAAGTCTTTGTTTTCGTCATGAGATGGTGGCTTTTAAATTTTGCTTCGCTTTCCGGCAGCGCGGCCGCGAAAAAAAAAATGAGGAAAAAAAGTGTACTCCGTTGAGAACATTGTTGAGGGCCGAAGTACGTGGCAACAACGAATTGTGTATATGTGCTTTTTTTAGGCCGCAGTGTATCATGATGATTTATAAATACAGACCTTTTAAGACATAACACCACAAAAGCGTCAGCAACGACAGGAAGTACAATATCAAAGCTATCGGCATATTTCTGATGTACTTCCATGTGATGCTCCCAGTATTTAACTACATGCCCCTTTTTAGTGCTCCGAGGGGAACATGTCGAAAAACCATATTTTTTTAGAGCAGTCGAGTGCAGCATCGATCGGCCGTACGGAGCAGTAACAAGCAACCCCGGCTGCTGAGGCATACGAGTAGGGGATATATGCTAGATGTACACGGACTACCATGCACGGGGATATAAGGGCTGTGCTTGTCGAATACGTTTTTGAACTACAGGTTTATCATATTTCCTGAATGTTTTTTTTTCGCACAATTTCGTTTTTTTCCACATTTTCCTTTTTTTTTTTCTCGCCCCAAAATACAATGGTATGTGAATGCTACACATAAGTACGTGTACAAGGGTTCCTGACATTTTGCTCTCCGTTAACTTTCCAAATTTCAAACATTTCCCTGTTTTTCCATATCTTGCTCTTTTTCTCGAGCAAAAAAAAAGAGGAATATATGGAAAAAAACGTTCTGCGATATAAACGGCCCTAAGCTTCGACTCGTGCGCGGTATGATACATGATACATTAATACTGTCTCTACCGCGCACGCTCGACAATAACAGATACCATGACGCAAGTACTATTACGGGGGTCCATAGTTGACAGGACCAAATATTGTTAGTAAAAATACCTAAATATATAGGTTTTTATGTATGCCATAGGTCCTGCTAACTATAGACCCCCGTACTAGTAGTGCAGTACCACAGCCGCCCGCGCGCCAAGAGGACCGCGAATAAATGGCGATGTTATCGAACCCACATGCACAATGCCTTCTCTTCGTCACCTACAAAACTACTGTACCTGGTAAGCCATAGTTTGTACATACGTTGAATATCGAAACGTGATTTATGGAGATGACTGTTTTCGCTGTCAGGGGTACTGTAGATAACGGTAAAAATGAGTACTATTAAAACTTGATACCACAGCCATATCTGATTCCTGGTTGTACCAAGATACCACCGACTACGGCGGTACTGGTACGCATGATATCTTCTCTTATTATGAGGCCTCTGTAACCATGGTGCATATACATATTGCCGAAGAATGTGCGGATATTGTTTTCGCGCTAGGGATATTGATTAATACTATAATAACACCCGGTATGAAACAGGGAAAAACCGAAAATAGGTACACGTATAAAAATTGAGCCATTTATAGGTACACTGAATATTGCACTCATGAAAAGGCTTTCTGACCCTTCCTTTGATTGGCCAGCGCCCGATCGTACTTATGGCTGGCTCGAAGGTTCCAGGTGCACTTCTCTTCAGTTCCTCAAAGTTTGGCTCCACCTATTTTTGGCTCCAAGTTTACCTATAATTGGCTCCAAGCCGTACCTACAAAAGAGGGGAGCTTTTCCAAGTCAGAAAGCTCCAAGTCAACAGTCCAGCTTCTTACTGGATTCTTGGTCAGTGTGCGGTACTCTGTGACAATACAGCATTTACCCCCGCAAAACGCGATTTCGCGAAATTATCGTGTTTTCTTCTGACAACTCGGGTCACCTGGTCCCAACGGCCCAGTGGCCGTGTCTCACTTTGGCTAGAAAAGGGTTCAATTGAGCAATTTATAGGGATACTTGAAGCCAATGACAGATGGAGCCCGACTTGAGTAGACAAAGAGACGTGCGCCTGGAACGTTTCGGCCAACAATAGGTACAACCCAGGGCTGGCCTATAAGAGGGAGGGCCAGGAAGTCTATTCCCGAGTGCAATATTTAGTATACCCATCGAGGGCTCAAAATACATAGGTACGCCCATTTTTGGCTTTCACCCGGTATACAAGCAATACCTACTGCCGTAATATTGATACTGCTCTGCACACGGTCTGTACCTTCGCTATAACAGACAGCATGCTACCTCTATTAATAGAACCGTTGCGCATATCACAGTATACGAAGTAAGTTAAGATCAAAGGTCGGGGCACTTTGTATCCCTGGACAGATCTGCCTATCGAGTCGGTACTCGTTGGTGCTCACGCGTGTTGTTTGCTTAGATAGAAGAGCAGCTTTGTTCCTTTCGTGCACGCGGAGACTGGGAGCCAACCTCGTGCCTAGGAAAACCCTTGATTTTTCATTTAAGACACGCTTCCCAAGTACTACAAATACGATCCCAATACCTGGACCCAGGTAATTTCCGGGCTTTCAGCCTCATTCAAAGCAGTACCATATCACCAGCCCACTCTGATGAGCCATATATGAAGATTCATGGGGGATTCGTGGAAACGCCGATTCCACAAGCTAGAATCATTGAGTCGAAGATGCGGCTCCTCAAAACCCACTCCCACACCTCTGAACGGCAAGGTACGTCAAAAAGAGAAAGAAAGGAAGCCAGGTATTAATCGTCAACGAAAGCCATCGCCAAGCCACTCGCCCCAGCATGTCAAGGGAGGAATCTTCCAGCCCCGTCAGGTCGCCCAGCGGGCTGAGGACCTACGGCTCCTCACCTCAGAGCAGCACTTGTCGTTCGGCCGCGCAGACTTGCTTCCCGTCGGGGTCGCGGGGCGCGACGAGTGGTTGCTCAGCAACGTCAGGAGGAGCGTGAACGCCTCTAGTCCCGTGGCTCCGACTGCGAGGGCGCGCTGACGTTCCCCTAGGCAAACCCCGCGACCCCGGAGGGTGCTGTGGACTTCGAGTCCCCCGTATGATCTTGGCGGAATCCCCGTAGTAGGCGTGTGTGCGCGGCGTTAGATCAGGCAACCCGCCGCAGAGGCAAGCACTTCAGCCGGTGTCATAACCGACTGGCTGTTGCTCAAGCTTCAGCTCTGAGAAGAACATATGAAAGAAAATGGTGCTCAAGACCAGTGTCGATTATCGATCTTGTCCAACCAGACAGGATGAGGAAGAGGAGGAGAATGCTCGTTTATAAAGGATAGACCACTGAGCTCAAGAGTCTTAAGGCCCCCAGCATGCGCTGAAAACGTGAAAAATAAACGTCGAACAAAAAACTTCCGCTGAACTCGAAACGATATTTCGGGGTTCTGCCGCATGCCAACCCGAGACAACTGATCCAACGGAGTTCCACCGCATACTACTGAATCGGCCGTTCTTGACTTGCACAATAATCATGCTTACACGGGGGTCAGCAGCAAAAACATATCTCAGGCAAAGCAGCAGCACTAGCAACGGAACAGAACAGCAGCAAGACATACATAGCAGTAGCACCAGGGCAGCGGGTGAACAGCGGCATCAGCAGCAGCAGCATATCATGCACACCCAAGGCTGCCCCTGGCACAACAGTCGGGGCTGGAGAGCACGGTAGAGCACGAGGAAGAAGAAGCACGACGTCGTCGTCGTACCTCGTCGTAACCGGTACATGTTCATTTTATAAATTTTGAAATACGTCAGCTGTGAGTTCGACTGATTAAATAGTTGATACTCAACTTTGCAAGCTGCGTAATACATGTTCATTGTGAAGGACTTTAGTTTTTTCTTGACGGTTACCCGATAAAAAAGAAAAACGCTTTTACAATACTACCGAAACTCCACGCCTCAAGTGATACTGGTGCCCAATGGCAATGACGAGTACTCGTCATTGCCATTGCTGATGCCTACTGGGAATGACTTCATTCCCATTGATGGCAACCATTGCCATTGCTGCTGCCTGCTGCATGAAAACAAAAACAAAACCGTAGACACCGTTTGCACCTCCACCACTGTACCGCTCCTCCCGCGGCGTAGATTCATCCGATTTGGTCGAAACCAAAGACCCCGTCTTCTCTGCCTCACGGAGCCTGGTAGCCCGGCGTGCACAGCAGCCGAAGAGGCTCGTGACTCTCGTTTCCCGACCATACACTAGCCTACAAACCTCAACATTTTGGCGCAAAACTCGTGCTTTCACACGTAAAATAGCCCGAATCGGAATTTCGACACTCGTTTCTAGGACGACCAACCCTCAACGCACAAGCAACGGCGGAGCATGAGACCGGCCACCCCAGCCCATATTCCCCACACTCTTGCCGCCATGAGCTGTCGAAAGCCGCGGAGGGTTCGACCTCTCCTGTTTCGGTCAAAGGAGAAGAAGCCCAATCTGTGCTGGCATCGAAAGCAGAATATTTTTACCGTCACGAGCGAGCAGAGATGTCGGTTGACGGCACATATGCCCCTTGACAGGCAGCCGTCAAGGACATCCCAGTGCTCAAAATTAATTGTTTTTCAGGAGAGGGTTTGACGGGTCAAAGGTAGGCCAAACGTAGGCCTGGCGGGGCAAAGGTAGGACGACAACCAAATTCTTTGGCCACAAAACTGCGATAAATCAAGTATCGACCACTCAACTGGTCCAGCTCACAGCTGACGTATTCACACCCGACCAGCCGGCAGTCAGGGCACGGCGCAAGCACGCCCGAGGCCGCGCCCGACACAGTCGGGATCGGGGATCACGATGAGGCAGTTTCGTCCCGTGAGGTGAACCTCATCTCGCGCTAGCATAAACAACGGACAAAAATACGTCCAAGAAACGCTGAGGAGCGCTTAGAGCACAGGGCCAACAATATCGTATATCTAAACAAGGCGCTTCGCTCAGGAAGGAAAAGTACATCCAATCACGCGAAGCAGACAGAAGGTCGATGATCGAATATTATTTTTTCTGGTTGTTGTAGTTGCAAACTGGCGACTTGATAATGCCAAGAGTCACATGCCGTACGTACATACCCCAGGTAGGGTACTTATTTTCTTCTTTTTGATATGCTTTATGTACCTGGTATGTACGAAAGAGAAAACACACAGCATGGCACAGCAGCAGCACCGCAAAAACAATGAAAATGAAACCGAAATTTTGCAAAGAATTGAAAATCCCCGTCCCCTCTCATGTAATAATTTTCTGCCTGATTGAAACACCTTGCACCAGTCAAAAAAGAAAAAAAATGAGCATCAGAGCTTCTGCAGCCTCGTACGCCACCCGCCTCTCTCGCGACCACCTCGCCACCGATTCGGTCCGGGTAAAGCTTTCCTCCCTCTCTGTCACAGTGAACCCCGTCGCCCGCCCCGCGTGAAGCCCGGTGCTCACCGTGACCCTCGTTCGCCAGCTCGACAATGTTGGTGCTCAAACTGCGTACGTCTCTCTGTATAGTTAGCTTGGTTCGCAAAAATAAGCACCGCTTGAATCTTATCTTGAAATCCCGAACGACCCTTACTATGGACTCGTACATACTCAGTCTAATTTTTTAGATGGAGGCCAGACAGAGCCCATTCATGCTTCTCTCGTGTCTTGAGGCAAGCACGATGCCTAGGCACGAAAACGGCGACCGCGCTCCTTGCAACCCCCCCTCTACCCGCCAGCATTCGCCGACAACCGCCACGGCGCCGGGCTCGCCCGCGGTGCCGTGCTCCGAGTACACGCACGCACACGAAACGAAAGAAGAAAAAATGAAAAAATAACTGAAAGTACAAAAGAATTTTCAACGAGCCGGTGAAAAAAAGCGAAAGAGAGCCTGCCAAAACGCTGAAAAACAAAATCGACTTTTTCTTTTTTTCCGGGAAAAAAATGTGGCACGAGAAGCAAGCACGAAAAGAAAGCAAAGAACGCGAAGAAAACAAAGATCGTAGAAGCGACCAAAAGTCGTGGTAGACTCGCTGAGCGCGAGGCAGGTGCTTACAATCAAGTGATTTTAATAAAAGGATAAACGTAAGGTAGTTTATATCTAACACCTGGTACCTGGTAGTTGATGGTTTATGGCGGTTGTCCGTCAGACGTCGCCCGCCCCGGATATGCAGTAGTATGTGTCCTTCGATGTGTCCTTCGACGAGCGCAGCCCTAACCCTGTCACGATTACGGTGGATATATTAGGGCGTCTTGGAAGGGAAGGAGGCTCATTCATCGATGAGCTAGCGGCGAGTGTTATCGGAGGAAGGGATGGAGGTGCTGCACAAGACTGGCTTTATCTGTAACAAAAGGAACGCCTCCTTCCATTGATAAAACGATCGAGTAAAAATACTCTACCGTACCACCCTGTCCGGAAATACAGGAATGGTTTAACTATAAATACGAAAATAAGCGGTTCTTACATTTCCGGACAGAGTGGTAGGTACGTACGGGTACATACGGTAACAGCACCATGCAGATTTCTGGCGCGTGGTGAATGCAGCCTTGGCCGCGAGGCTCAAGCCTAGCTGCACGCACAGCAAAAACTTGCCCGTGAGCTAGAGGTGGTGCGCACTTCCACGGAGGTGCAGGCAGCGCCGTCGACATCCCGGTCTCGGCAAAGTGCAGTGTAGCAACACGCAGCCGATTGTCGATGCTCTGTGAGGGTATGTTCTTCTTGTTTACACGTGCCCATCAGCAGTAACCCAGGACCACATACTGCGACCTGATCTGTACAACATATGTTTCACAGGGGGGCAGCTGCCGGTCGCCATTCCCAAGGCCCCCACAGGAATGCGCAATTCGTTCACGCTCTTGCGTCCGTGTCTACGCTGCTGCTCTACGCTCTGGACTTGTTTGTGCGCTGTCCTGCAGCACGTTTCGTGCATAAAGCAAGGCTGACTGTTTTTCAGCTATAGCTCAACGTCACAACATCGATGCCGGCACTGCCTTGTATTTTATTTTTGGTAGGCAGCATCATACAACGGATTTTTGGTGGCAAAGTTTTTTTTCCCAATCACGGATTGGTTAATTTCCTGAAGATTTTCCCCCCCCAGATAGCGACCATGCGACATCCTTTGTTTTTCTTTACGTACTAAAACGAATTCATTCCCACCCCTATAACTGCAATCTTTTCCGTGACTGCAATAGTTCGTGTGGGATTGAGGGAGAGGTTTTTGCTTGTCGCCGGGATGAGATTCCTCTTGCCATTGCTGTGGTTGGTGTAGGCCAGGGAGGTACGTTCTGGTTATTTTGGTTCGGCACTGTCGTGTAAAGAGCCAGGGAGGGTGTTCGTTTGGTCTCTTTAGATGACAGTTACGTACCCGTTGGTACCATTACCTATTGTGGATTATGTGACTCTTGACATCTGGCGTTGTAGGTGGTTAGGTGATGACGCACAAGGCCCACTTCTTCTCTGCCCCTACTCTGTGGGAGGCCAATGATACATCACCTGAAACACCCATCCATAGATTGCCATGCAGTCTGGGCTGCCGCTGCCCGAGGCTACGAACATGGGGAAGGAAATAAGGTCGATGATTCATTGCTCGGGGATGCTGTAGGCCGGTGATTCCGAAGCATCTGCATGCAACGAATGTGCCTATCTTTTTTCATGAGGGGAAACGCGATATTGATGAATTCCGTCACTCGGCTAGATTTGTTTGGTAAGACCAACTTTTATGGGAAAAAATTGAAGCGCTCCGAGAACTGGGTTGTTTTGCCGAGAACCCGTGATTTACTAGACGGGACTGTCAAAAACACCGGTTGACTCCTCAGGATGCTCCCCTTAGTTTGGTTCCTTTAGTTTTCCGAGAGCTTTCTCGAACAGTTTTCCGTTTCTCCAGAGTCGTAGTTGTTCGTCCATATTGCAAGTTCTGATAACATCATGATTTTCATAAAAAAATCTTCAAAGATCCATTATTTCTGGCCCCAGTTCTGGCAAACAATCTTGTTTTTGACCCCCAAGAGAAAACTGATTGGCTGCTCTAAAAATTAAACTATAAAAGGACTCTGGAGAAACGGGAAACTGTTCCAGAAAGCTCTCGGAAAACTCTGGGGAGCATTCTGAGGAGTCTACGGGTGTTTTCGGTTGTCCCGCCGAGTAAAAAACGCGCATATTCGGCCTAAAAACTCAGTTCCTTGATAATATCAGAGGTCGGGACACTTTGTACACCAAGACAGGTTTGCCTATCAAGTCGGTACTCGTTGGTACTCACGTGTGTTTCTTGCTTAGAGATAGAACAAGAAGATTAGCTTTTCCTTTCATGCACGGGGAGACTGAGAGCAGAGCTCGTGCCTCGCTGGTAAAACCCTTGGTTTTCCGTCCAAGATACGCCGCTCAAGTAGTACAAATACGATCTCAATGCCTGAACCCAGGAAATTACTGGGCTTTCAGCCTCATTCAAAGCAGTGCCATTACACTAGCCCACTCTGATGAGCCTTATAGGCAAGCTTTTATGGGGAGTTCGTGGAAACCCCGATTCCACAAGATAGAACATGAAAGAGTCGAAGATGTGGCTCCCCAAAGCCCACTCCCTCACCTCTGAACGGCAAGGTACGTCACACAAGAGAAAGAAAGGAAGGCCTATAGCCTTACAGAGCAGGGATAAATCGTCATGAACAGCCACCCGCAACATGGGTCGGCCGAGAAAGTGTCTACGGAAAAGCGACTGTGAACACAGAACAAACGAGGCGGTCCTGTTCTCCAGTAGTAGCAGGTTGTTGTCAAATTTTATCCAAACCGTCCCCAGCTCCCGAGCGGGGGGGGATCGGTTACTTGGACGAGAAGTCAAAACATCCTGGAGCCCAGAAATAATGCCTGGAGCCCAGAAATAATTTCCCAAAATAATAGATGGTTTAAGGCGCAATAAAGTTAAATGTCACCCTTTGGGATCTGATTGGTAAAACGTAGGTTTGAAGTCAATAGAGTTATTTGTTTATTCATAAGAGGAAGTGCATTATTGGTGCAATGTTGTCAGGTGCTCACTGACAGATATGATTAGTAGCATTTTCATGTTTGAAAGTCGTTGAATTCTATTTGTACCCTTTTATATGCATAGATGCGTGTGTGGATGGTATCATTGGAACAATAAGCGCTGCACACTGCCAGATGGCAGATGGAATATCACCAGTAAAAACCACATCAGGTCCCGCCGTCCTGCCTACGATGCCTCTCCACCTGTAGACATGTTGCTCCATATACTCGGACATATATACAATGTGTGCCTCTTCGTGACCACGAGCTACTGCTGTACGTTTATTGTTATAAAGGATAGTATCGACAAGAGATTGGTGGTATTCGACGAACTGTCTGTGTCATCTTTTCAATCTGAACGAATAATGCCCTGCACACTCATTGATTGATTGATTGATTGTCCGAAGGCAAACGCAATAATAGCAACAACAGCAGTGTGCGTACACAAATGAAAGAATACAGCGTTGAAGGCAATGAGCCAATCAATTAAGTATTTCATCACTTTCTTGATTAGGTTTGATTTGTATCATGAGGCATACACATTCGTATTAAAAAAAAAAAACGTCACCCTTTCGGATTGGATTAGTGAAACGTTGGTTGGGAGTCGGTTGAGTAATCGAACAGTGGGACCGGATCTTCGGTCCGCGTGTGGGGCCCTCGACGTGTCTATAGAGTCCGAAGTTCTTCACAATCTCTGGAGACCCACGGGGAGAAACATTTTCAGGTTGGACACGGGGAGCTTCAACTCTTCTTCGTCAAAATAACGCTGAAGAGGGAGGGTGGAAAAATTGTCGAACTCGAGACCCATAAGCCATGTCCTGCCGACGACGCCATTCGATAATGTTTTAGTCTGCTGGGATACCGATAAAAAGGTTAACCAAGCGCCTACCCAAACTAAAAGCCTTACAAAACACCCTGAGGCTATTACAGGTTGGCGAATTAGCGTGTGTACCAGCTCAAAGCTGGCGTGTAGCTTAGACCCGATTGTCGATGGCCGGACAACGGTCTATGAATTGAGGCAAACGCGAAGTCACGACTGATACGGAGGACCATAGTAAATAGGACCTACGGTACACACAAAAATCTATATACTTAACTATTTTTACCAACAATATTTGGTCCTATTTACTATGGTCCCCCGTATTAGGTAGGTGAAGTTGTACGAAAAGCTTCAATAGGAGAGAAAACGACGACATGGTGTGGTGACCCCAAGCCACGATGCTGATTATGTCTATCAGACAGAGCTCTCGAAGAGCATGTTGTTGGACGACACAGATGAGGAGAGAGAAGGAGGAGAGGAGGAAAGGAGTGAGCTACAGCAGCAGTAGCAGGGCTCGTGTGCTCGCAGCTCAGAATATAAAAGAGTCATGGCCCCGACATGAAAAATATCCAAAGGATGTCACCCCAAAACTCCATGACGGCCCTAGGCTATTCCTCGGAGCATTCCGCCGGTATTCCAGGGTAAAATGGAGATCCAATCCATGGACTCAGATTTGGCACAAATAATGGAACCATTGATTATATCGAAATGTCTCGGAATTTGTATCGAAGCGAGGTCACTTCTTCCTTTCGCTCCCGAAACCTCGTGAGCTTTACGAATCGGTCGCGAAAGTCTTGAGAGTATTGGAGAATGCCGCGAACCACGCGTTCAACACCGACCCTCTCGGCAGCCGCGGCGGCTGTTACCGCGCTCGACACCACGAACACGTGCGGCCCGTCCTTCTCCCCACGCCCCCTTGGACCGACGATATGGAATGCGGGGAGGGATGGGAACCAATTTGTGCCGAGGTTCGTGCGCCGGCATGTGGGCTTCTGGCACGACATCATCCTCGACGAGCACCCGCTTCGAGACACGCTAGTGGCGCACTTGCGCGACGGAGTGGATCTTCACGATCTTTTCCTGAGGGAATATCGGGGTCCGTCGAGCGCCTGCCCGTATGACGTCGCCCGTTTTCCCGGAGCGGTGTTCCACAACCATATCCCGCCACGGTTCACCAGAACCGCACTGGCGGGAGCCACCTTTAGGGTGGGCCACCTCTCGGTCGGGCAGCAACGGCCAGGGACTTGGTTCGGTTTGCGTTTTGCTCCACGTGTCAGGAAGAAAACGTTGCACAGTTTAATTTCTGCTTTAAGTGCGGCGCTCAGCCGGCTCGATCATTGCCGGCCCCGCGGTATCCGGAGCGGGTGCCTGTGGTTGTGGATGTTGATAAGATGCAAGCACGTCGACGCCAAGTACTGGCGGCGATGGAGGGGCGCCCCGGGCAAGTCCGAAAGAGCAGGGTGGCCGATGAGTTTAACGCGTTTGTGCTCGTGGTTTCGGCGGGGTCCCGGGGTTGGCAAACAGCTACCCCAGACGATGTTTTTAATTTCCTCTGCTTCCTTGACACGCAAGGGAAAGGCGCCAAGATGGTGCATGAAGCGTCTTGCCCCGGTGTGGGCCACGCGGGCGACGATACGTGCCTGACGGGGTCTTCGTGTGCTAAACGGTACGCGGCCGAGTCTATTCGAAAAGGTTTTGTGTCGAAGCTAAAAATGGCGATGAAAGAAAGCGGGCAGGGAGAGGAATGGGACCCCGTCCGCCGGGTAGGAAATCCGTGCTCGAGCCCGTTGGTAGATTCGTACCTTACCTTCGCATCTGAGGAACAGAAGCAGGTCGGGGTTCAGGCCAATCAAGCCGTGCCGATGCTGGAACACACACTCATAGATCTGCTGAGCGACGTGCGGTTGCGCGCTCAGGTGGCCAGCTCTCTGGCTGAGCATATTTCACTGACTCGAGATATCGCCTTGTATTTTTTGGCTTTCTATTCGATGCATAGGGGTTACGATCTTTCCTTTACCATGGGTTCGCACGTCTTGAGACTCCCAGCGTCTAAGGGTTTGATCTTCAACTTTTAGTTTGGCAAGACGCTGCGGGCCTCTAGTGAGGCAGTGATAGTGTTAGCGGACCTGGACTGCCCGGCGATTTGCGCCTTTCGAGCGGTTACGGCGTACATCTCGGCTGCACAGCGGATTGGGTGGGACTTAAGCACTGGGCACCTCTTCCCCGTTGCTACGGCAGAAGGTGGCCGGGGCCGTCTCTCTCTATCCGCGGCCCGTATGACGGCGAACCTGCAAAGCTATCTGCGAAAGGCAGACCTGCCGAATCACTTCACGATGCACTCATTTCGAGTGGGAGGCTCGCTCAACAAATCCCTCGCCGGGACGGCTGTGGACGAGATCATGAAAATTGGTGACTGGAAGACAGAGTCAGTTGCGAAGTACTACATCGGGGCTACCTCGAGCGGACAAGTGCGGGATAGCAAGAGGAAACGTGGCCAGAGCTACGCGGACGCTAGCGAGCTACCGTTGTCGCCGGAGTTCAGAAAGGACTTTGCGGCGTGTGCGGGTAAGGACCGAGTTCAGGGGATAAATTTTTGGGTGAGACAGTTCTGTTCCGGACCAGCGGTCAACAAAACAAAGGCAATCTGAAAGGAGGCGTAACGAAGTATGGGCGGGACCACAGACCGGCGGAGGAGGCCTCATCCAATCCAAGACTTACATTAAATGATCCACGTTAGTTAGAGAGCCAGAATACCTCAGTATTATATTCGACCGAAACTATCAGTTCCGTTTCAAAACATCCGACACACGTACATACATACATACACACGTGGATATTTCCATGATACTCAATACAAAGCTTTCTGTAGGCTACTGCACAAGCTCTGGTGTGTGTACTTTACTTACTGCCTTGTCTTACGACGAGTAGCATGCTGTGCTATGCTGCTCTCTGCCTACGATATGAGTATTGTAACCATGCAAAGCTACCAGGATGTACTCGTTACGTGTACAAGTGTATAGAAGAAGAGTATAAGAAGACCTGCTTGCTGTTGGGTACTGATACTGTATCACATGAAAAACGTGATACGGATTACTACTCTTAGATGGGTAATGCGTACGCACTGTAGTAGGAATTATGTTGTACCAGGTAACCCTGTACTATCAAGCAGCGACTATATGATACTGACTACCGCTGAAATAGGCGTCATCTCGATGCGTTAACACACATTGAATTGAACTGATTTTCGAAATTCAACCCTGTGTACCAATGTACCAGGTGCTCGTTATTTCTGCACAGGATGATGTACTTGCGAAAATGCATGCAACAATGTGATATTAATAATAGTTGCTGCGAGGAAAATATTCAACATACAATACGTTGCTGAGAGCTAAATTATAATCAATTATCTGCTGCGATACCCGGGGGGCTACACAAAACAAGCGGGTGTAAAACATCCTGCTCTGTTACTCTGTACACGTTTCTGCATGTGTTATGCAAGTTTAGCTTTCAATCCACACTACTAGAATCATTAGTAGAGATTTCTACATCCCAGTCAGCTATAACGACACAGGAATAATACAGTAGATCTTTGTAGCCTCGTAGTCCAAACCCGTGAATTGTTCATCTTTCCGCAACGAGCATAGGAGGGAACAGACTATCATTCCTGCCGTCCGAAAAATAAACAAAGGCACATATATTATTAATGCTGCCAACTTAAAGCTGAAACAAGACCACGGAATCAGTATCTCTCTAGGATAAGGAATCAGGAGGACACTGGGTGTACTGATGAAGCTGGGTAGAAAGGACGATTTAATGTGAAGACAACAACAACAAGACACACTGGTTTTAGAGAGACATCGATCACCTTTCGTGTATGCTAATCTCCCATTTGGACTCATCCTGGTGGCGGGTTCTCCATACGCCCTGAACTTCTGGAGATGACGTCGCCAAATTTGCTATATACCAGGTATTCACTTCTCAATCGATATACTAGTTCGACTTGGTTACAATGTACCCTTACTTAGTATTGACAGCGATCATGCACAACACCAGCCATCATTACACTTTGTGATGTTCTCACATTATTATTAATAATAGCTCACTTCCCTGAAATCCTACCCGTGGTCACAAAACAGGCTGTAACACGATGCATCTCGATGGGAGAAAACAGACATGTATGAAGTAAGACGCGCACAGCAGTTACTGTAGTATCATACCAGTCAGTCCGAAAGCGAAGCGGTACTAACGAGCTGTGGTATACCATCCCGTATCTCTTGCAACCAAATAACACCAAACCAGGGTCATATCCATGGTATTGTATGTATACTCGAAAAAAAGAAAGGAAATAGGGAATAAGGACGGGATACGCTGCTACCAGTCAACGTGAGAACAAAACTCTAGTGATCACTTCGTTGACCAAACAATTGGATCTCTATCCGCTCCGTACAAATTGAAGATGCGACACTCTGTAGCTAAGGGAGATAATGGAGCTCACGCTTCTAATGGCTTGAGTTTGTTGGTGTAGACGCCGGTGGTCGTGCGATGGGCTTGGTCCGTTATCCTTTGCTTCGGATGTAAGGCTCAAGTTGTTGTGTTGAAGTAGGAATGATGAGTATCTTCCTTTCCCTTAAAATTGAATGTCGTCTCAGCTCCGCCTCCACTGTCAATCAAGCAGTCAGTGTCTGCTTCTTGGTCCCGATGTCTATCGGATCTCCGTCCAGCAAGACGAGGAAGCCTGAAGTTGGGGTGCGGGTGTACACAAAAGCCGAAGTCGCCAGTGGTAGCTCTTAGTCGTCATGTGTTGATTCCGCAGATCCCGTTCCGGGGTTACCCGCGGTTGTCCTTCCGCTATCGTGAGCGTGTGGACCTCCTTCGTCTAACGGTTGGTCTCTGTGTTCTCTATCTCTTGGCCCGACCCGATCCGACCCGCGAGATTTAAAAAGTTGTTGACCCGTCCCGACCCGACCCGTGAGAATTGAAAATCTTCTGACCCGACCCGACCCGACCCGCGAGATTTCAAAACCTCCTGACCCGACCCGACCCGACCTGCCACCTATGGATTGACCCGTGAGACACGGGTTTCATGCGGGTCGGGTTCTTGACCTTGACCCGCGAGACTAGTTATCTTGACCCGCAGGTCCGACCTGCGGATCCGGCCCGTTAGTCGACACTTCAAAAACAATTTTTTATTATCATTTTTTGTGCCCACAAGCGATATGTGGCCTGGCTGTAGTGGGTATAAATATATGCGGGCATGCGTATATGGATTTGGCAGTGTTTGAATGTTTGAATAAGATACCAGAGGAGTATTATAAGGTATTCGTACGAGAGAATCCCTTGGGTAAGAGAGCGACAAGCATTTTGGGTGTCGGATCTGCGAGCCGGATGCATGGGTCCGACCTGCGGGTCAGCAGAAAAGAACTCGCGGGTCACGCTGGCCCGACCCGCGAGTGATCCGTTTCTCGCGGGTCATGACCGGACCCGACCCGTGAGCTTTTCATCACCTCTTGACCCGACCCGACCCGACCCGTGAGAGTTGAAAAACTCTTGACCCGACCTGACCCGACCCACGACCTGACCCGACCCACGAGATTTGAAAACCTCTTGACCCGACCCGGCCCGACCCGACCCATGAGATTTGAACACTTCCTGACCCGACCCGACCCGACCGGTGACATTTTGAACACCCCGTGACCCGATCGGCGGGTCGGGTCATGACCCGTGAAAGCTCTGGGAGTCTTTTCGCGGGTCACGGAGTGTTCAAAATGTCACCGGCCGGGTCGGGTCGGGTCAGGAGTGTTCAAAATGTCACGGGTCGGGTTGCGTCGGGTCAAGAGGTTTTCAAATTTCGTAGGTCGGGTCGGGTCAAGAGTTTTTCAAATCTCACGAGTCGGGTCCGGTCGGGTCAAGAGGTGATGAAAAGCTCACCGGTCGGGTCAGGTCATGACCCGCGAGAAACGGATCACTCGCGGGTCGGGCCAGCGTGACCCGCGAGTTCTTTTCTGCTGACCCGCGGGTCGGACCCGCGCATCCGGCTCGCAGATCCGACACTCAAAACACTTACCCAAAGGATTCTCTCGTACAAATACCTTATAATACTCCTCTGGTATCTTATTCAAACATTCAAACACTGCCAAATCCATATACGCATGCCCGCATCCATTAATACCCACTACAGCCAGGCCACGTATCGCTTGTGGGCACAAAAATGAATAATAAATTGCTTTTGAAGTGTTGACCCACGGGCCGAATCCGCAGGTCGGACCTGCGGGTCAAGATAAACAGTCTCGCGGGTCAAGGTGACCCGACCCGCATGAAACCCGTGTCTCACGGGTCAATCCAAAGGTGGCGGGTCGGGTCGGGTCGGATCAGGAGATTTAGAAATCGCGCGGGTCGGGTCGGGTCTGGTCAAGAGGCTTTCAAAATCTCGCGGGTCGGGTCGGGTCAAGTCAACACACCTCAAATTTCGCGGGTCGGGTCGGGTCAGCCGACTCGACCCGACCCGACCCGACCCGACCCGACCCGTGAGGTTTGACCTGACCCACGAAAAGCCCTGGTTATTCTCAGGGGCCTCTCCTCGATGACGGCACGGGGTGGTCCCTGTTGGAAATTTGCGTGGTTAGGGTTCCTGTAACAGACGGTGGTACCGCCGGGAATTGCTTTTATACAACTGCAGCTCGGAGTGTCCGAGGCTAACGACCCACGATATAAACTACACTAAGCAGAGTTCCTGCACCCCAGCAGGTGTGGTGCTGTGGGTTGTGGTGAAGTTGTCTTTTGACAGCGTACCACAGCAGATACTCGACCGTCAAAATCGATATTTTCGTATCTCCTAGGCTCCTCCCCGACGGATGGTCTTGTCAGAAAATGGTAAAGTCAGGGACTCCTTTGGCAGACAACTATTGCTTTTGTCGGGAGTTTGCTTGCAGGCCACTGTTGCTTGGCGATTCCAAGGCTCACGATCCACGTTAGATGAATTACGCCTAGCAGAGCTCCTAACCTCAGCGTGGTCGGTTGGGATGAAGTTGCTTTCGACGACGTACAGCGGTACTACTCGAGTTTTTGGGTCGAGATTCTTGGGCTCCACACTTCGTGTGAGAAATGTAGCAGGGGGTGAGATTTTACACACTACCAACAACGCGGTGATGCTCGCTGGATATCTCGACACAGCCCTAACTACTGCATGTTAGCACAGCAGTTGTTCGCGAACGCTTCCCTATGCGGTGCTCTCTGGGTGCACGCAGTAAAACTGATACCGCCCTCTTTTTCGTTCGAAGTTGAACGTCGTGCTCGTAGATTTGAAAGTCCGCACAGAAGGTTTCTTGATCACTTTCCCTGCCAAGGCCCGTAGAAGCTCGGGGTGGCGATCTTAAACACCGTGCCCGTAGCTGGTCGTGCTTACGCGATGCGAGGCTCATAAGCTATTGCAGGTTGGCGAATAGCGGGTGTACCAGCTCAAAGCTGCAGCTCCCGTGAGTGTGCCAAAAAGCGACGACACATTTTTTAGTGTCCTTCTTCGGGGCGGACCTCATCGCTGTGGTGTACAGCTTAGACTCGATTGTCGATGGCCGGACAATACAGGGTCTACATAATTTGAGGCCATCGCGAAGTCACGACTATTACGGGGGGCCATAGTAAATAGGACTTACGGTAGACACAAAAGTCTATATATTCACCCATTTTTACAACAATTTTTGGTCCTATTTACTGTGGTCCCCCGTAAAGGTGAAGATATACGAAAAGCTTCAGTAGAAGAGAAAACGACGAGATGGTGTGGTGATCCCAAGCCACGATGTTGATTCTGTTCATCAGACAGAGCTCTCGAAGAGCACGTTGTTGCAGGAGACAGATAAGGAGAGAAAAGGAGGAGAGGAGTGAGCTAGCAGGACTTGTGTGCTCGGCCCAGAATAAAACAGAGGCATGGCCCCGACATGAAATCCAAAGGATGCCACCCCAAAACTGCATGACGGCCCTAGGCTACTCCCCGGAACATTTCACTGGTATTCCAGGGCATTATATTCGACCGAAACTATCAGTTCCGTTTCAATATCCGGCATATGTACGTACGTAGATACCTCCACGATACTCGTGATAAAGCTTAGGTTATATGCACAACCTCTGGTGCGTGCCAACGTGTACTTTACTCACTGAGGTAGTTACCGGGATTTCAGCCTCGTTCAAAGCAATTCCACAATATTACTGCCTTGTTTTACAAGTAGCTATGCTGTGCTATGCTGCTCTCTGCCTACGATATGAGTACTGGGGCCTTGCAATGATACCAGAATGTACGAGAGTGTACACAAGAGTGTACGACCTGCTGTTGCGTACTGATATACTGTATCACATGAAAAACGTGATACGGAACAGATCACTGCTCCTAGATGGATACTGTCCACGTACTGTAGTGCGAACTATGTTATACCGGTACCAGGTAACCCTGTGTATAGATGATTCTGATCACTGCTGTACTAGGTGTCATTCTTTGTAGAGGTTCCCTCCCTGGAATGGCGGGATATTCGAATCGAGACAGGATATACGAGTCGATGTCTCAGAAATACGCGGTTCCAATTTCTGGGTTTTGGGGAGTCGGGGGCTTTCTTATAATACTACGCTCTCCTTTGGCCCTTTGTGGGCTATTGGATCGGGTTCGAGTTGCTTCGCTTTTTTTGTATCCTGCCTACCCCCCCCGCTAAGCGCCGGAGCTGGTCAGAGTAATCGGCCCACACTCATTTGTGGCACAGGACAGCAGTGTTTCGTGTTGATTTCTTTTGCGTCCTGCCGATCCCCCGCCAGCTTGGGGTCGGGGGCGATTTGGGTAGTGTGGCTATACTGTTCACACTACTGTGGCACAGGATTGACTGCGTGACTTTCTGTGTCATCATTTTCGGCGATCCAATATTCGTCCTGCCGTCGATGCCATTGTAGTCTATTGAGCTACTTGGTAAAAGGTTAAACAGCAGTTGACTACCCAAACTATAATAAGCCTTACAACAACAGTTGCACGATGAATCTATGGATGAATGGGTCAAACGTGAGACGGAGGACTGACGGGGGGGGGGTGTACTCGATAGGAGAGATGTACTCGATCTCATGCATGGCCGTAGTCGCATGACCATAGACCCTCGCACCCCTACAATGCCGGGACGGAGCATGTCGGGTTTTCACCGACCAGGCAGACATTGCTTGCACCAAGCGCGAGGACTGACGGGGGGGGGGGTTGAAGGGGAGGGCGGGGGCTCCCTCTCCTACCTTTTGGTGAGAAGGGTATTTGGTGCGTTTGTGCATCATATCGAAAGAGCGCGGCGCATTCTCGCGACCTTGTCGTTGTGTCAATCAATAGTATTAATACTAACTTTATACCTGGTATGCGCGAATTATACATGATGTGCGTTCGATCTATTACTACTACTGCGGTATGCGCGAAGTATATCATTATGTGTGAAAGCTGTACTGCATACGAAGTGAAGTATGTATGACACCTGGGTTCGAGAAGGGTACACGAAATGAATGCATTTATTTGTCGTCATCAAAGTCATTATAATAGGGCGTATGAATGTGTGCATGCCATGTTCAAATATTCTACGTTCCGACTTATTGTATACTCACATACAACAGTAGAAGCAGATAAATTTATTTGAAGCAGTTTAGCCAGGGTGTACAGTGGTCGCAACAGTACGCAGTAAGCCACAGCAGCGTGTAGCAGCAGTAGTAGCATAGTACTGCTGTTGTTGTAGAGGTAGCATATTGTATGTGTGTATGTAGCTGCCGTGTGTAGGGTGTATGATCTACATGTTGATATATATGATCTACACGAAGAGCGTCCCGAACGGGCGAGAACGTGTGACGTTGTTCCCCGCACAGCTTCTGCTGATACAGCACACCACAGCCGCGTGGAAAACTCTCGGGGAATTGTTAGACTCTTCGATCGGATCGATCAACAAATAGTAGCATCATTGTAAATAACACTACAGCAATAACAGTAACAGTAATGATAATAATACTATTAAATAATATATACCTGGTATGATAATAAGATAGTAACTTAGTATCTCGCACGGCCACACTGCGGCCGCATCGCCACACCGCATACCGCGACCAAGAGGGAGATCCCTCGATCTTCCATATAGGTACACCTTATCAGTTATTACATGCTGCAAGCAGAGTTGCCACTTTCTACACGTGTAATTCCATGATATGAAACCAACAGAATTGGATGGAAATGTAAGGGCCGCTGGTGTGTGATTGTCAGTGGATCTAACGGTCCTTTCATTTCCGTCCAGAATGGTACATGTTTTTACCGTGCATGCAACAGTATGCAGCATTATGGTAGTAGTACTGTGCGGGTATCTGTATATCTTTATACCTGGTACATATATACCGGGTATATAGTTATATATATATAACCACACCCTGGACAGTATAGACAATAGTCCAATAGTCTATTAATAGCTTCCTATTGCAATTGACTGTCTATTGTGGTCCCTAATTTCTGTTAATTGAAAGGCGTCGAGCTCTATTATCCAGACAATTTCTATGTAGAGACTCCTACCTCGCCCTATTGTCCAGTCAATTTCACTTTATATATAGGCAGTCTCCGCAATCAATGGTCCGGACAATTCCAATTAATGGATCTTCTCCTAAGTAAATTGTCCGGCCAATTCCAATTGACAGACTCTCTCCTGAATCAATTGTGCGGACAATTCCAATTGATAGTCGGCCCCCCGAAATAGTTGTCCGGACAATTTCAATTAGTAGACTGACGCCAAAAGTATTTGTCCGGACAACTCCGATTAATAGACAGTCTCCCAGATCAATTGGCCCGACACTTCAAATTTGTACAGTCTCCAAAATCAATTGTCCGGACAATTTCAATTAGCAGAAATCAATTGTGCGGGCAATTCCAATTAATGGACGGTATACAAAAAAAAAACAATTATCCCGACAATTTAGACTAATACGACATTTCCAAAACTACTTCAGACAATGCCATCATTGGTGGGTAGTCTCCTAAATCAACTGCCCGTACATTTAAAAACAACAGTGCATACCGGGTACGGATTATTTAGTTTCGTGAAACCTTTTTTTACGTAATGATTTACATCTGAGCACATGGGCCAGGCGGTATCAAAACTTCCTACGTGCGGACATAAAATACGAAGCTAAAGTTGAGGTGTTTCGCCCTTTTCTGTTTATGCCTTGGACAATAGACCTATCAATAGACTATTGCCACTACAGCAGAGTCACGAAGTTGTCTATTAATTGGAATTGTCCGGGCAAGCGTGAGATGTCATAGACTGTCTAGCTATTGAAATTGTTTAGACTATTGATATATTGCATACTGTCTATTAATTGGATTTATTCTAACAATTGATATCGGGTACTGTCTTAACAATTGGAATTGTCCGGACAAATAATTTTGGAGACTCTATCAATTGAAGTTGCCCTGACAATTGATCTCAGAGACTGTCCATTGTTTGGAATTGTCTGAACAATTGATGTTTGGTGCTTTTCAATAATTGGAATTGTCCAGAAAAATGAGCTCAGAGACTGCGTATCGATTGAACTTGTGCTGGCAAATGATTCACAGGCTGTCTATTAATTGGAATTGCTTGAAAAATTGATTTCGGGTGATTTACACTAATTGGACTTGTCGGGGCAACTGCTTCGAGAGACCGTCCATTAATTGGAATGGTCCGGACATGAGTTTCGGAAGCGATCTACTAATTGGAATTGTCATGACTATCGAGTTTAAGACGGCTCTGTTCTTTGAAAGCTGGCAACTACTTGCAGAGTTACATTTGATTTGGTCAGTATATACACAGCAGTATCACCATGCTAGTATTGCCTCTACAACAGGATCGGAAACTTCCCTCTATACACAATCATTTGCAGGGTCCTTTATTGTGCCATATTACGAGCAATATCAATTCAATGGGGAGTGTCTATCATAATACAATAACTACTCTGTAGGTACACGGCCATAACATTTATCGGGCAATTGATTTCTTGCGCGGCATCTGAAATTACTTGTGCGGACAGTTCCAACTACTTTTCAAGCACCAAAGTCCGTTTGAACAATTCCATTTAATTGACAGCACCCGAAATCAATTGTGCCGACAATTTCAGTCAATAAGCAGCAGCCGAAATCAAATGTTCAGACAAATCCAATTAATAGACAGCTCCCGAAATCAATTGTCTGAACAATTGCAGTTAGTGGACAACATCCGAAATCTATTTTGTCTGGACATTTCCAATTATTAGATCAGCACCCGAAATCAATTTGAAGAATAATTCCAATCAATAGCAGCCTCCGCAACCAGTTGATGGACAATTCCTATCCGTAGACAACCCTCGAAACCTATTGCTCACACAATTCCAACTAGTAGATGGTATTCGAAACCAATCGCCTGGACGATTCCAATTCATAGACAATCGCCGAAATCAATTGTCTAGCCAATTTCAATCAATGGGCAATCGCCGAAGTCAATTGTATGGACAATTTCAATCAATAGGCAGTCGCAATTGTCAAGACAAATCCAATGAACACGCATCCTCCTGAATCAATTGTAGACACAATAGACTATTGATATTATCCAGGGTGTGCTGGCTCTATACTCTGCGGCTGCTTGCCGTGTCCCTTTCGTTAAGAATCTCTTCGCCCGTTATCTCTCGCAACGCTGGTGATGATGTAACAATGACACTACTTGTAGTATTTTGAGACAGGGCGGTAAATAGCAGCAGCGGTATACAACAGAATCTTGTAACTGCTGCTGTGTGTTGAGTTCAAGGTCGGGACATTTTGTATCCCTTGTCAGGTTTGCCTATTGAGCAGGTATACTCGCTGATATTCACGCGTGTTGAATGCCTAGATATTGAAGAAGAGCAGTTATGTTCCTTTCGAGCACGATGAGAGACTGAGAGCAAGGCTCGTGCCTCGCTGGGAAAACTAATGGTTTCCATTTAAGATACGCTGTTGGTTTATAAAGGATAGACCACTGAGCTACTCAGTCAGCGCTTCTTTTGTTCGTTATAAAGGATAAACCACTGAGCTACTCAGTCAGCTTTGGCTTACAGAGGATAGACCACTGAGCTACTCAGTCGGCTCTTCTTTTGTTCGTTAATAAAGGATAAACCACTGCGTTACTCTGTCAGCGCTGACTGAGTAGCTCCGAGGTCTATCCTTTATAAACGAACATGCGGATCCCAAGTACTATAAATAGTACGATCCCAACACCTGAACCCAGGTAATTACCAGCCTTTCAGCCTCATTCAAAGCAATACCGTAACACTAGCCCACTCTGATGAGCCGTATAAGCAGAAGTATGAAAATTCAAGGGAACCCCGATTCCACGAGCTAGAACAGGAGTCGAAGATGCGGCTCCTCAAAACCCATTCCCACATGTTATGATATTGCTTTGAATGAGGCTGAAAGCCTGGTCAATACCTGAGTTCAAGTATTAGGATCGTATTTGTAGTACTTGGGAGGCATATATTAGATGGAAACCAGGGGTTTTCCCAGCGAGACACGAGCTCGGTCCTAGTCTCCGCGTGCACGCAAGGAATAAAGCTTCTCTTCTTCCATATCTAAGCAAACACACGCTAGTACCAAGAAGTGCCGACTTAACAGGCAAATCTGTCCAGAGATGCAAAGTGTCCCGACCTTGAACTTAACAAGTGGCGTCGTCGGCAGGACAAAATGGCTGGATACAGATGGCTGAGGGCTCCTGGAAAGAGTAGCAACGCATGCCGCACATCATGGGCCTGGTGGTCAGCCTTCGGAAGGCGCACGACGCTTCCCCGATCACCATCCGCTGGCCCGACCCCTGTCAGATATTACGCTTTAACAGATTCTCTACACGTGCTGAAACTGATTGGCGAAGGTTGTACCGCTTTTGGAATAGGTTGCGCCACATATATGTGTAACGTATCTTTCAGATATCTACGAGTAGAACACGAGTACAGGCCTTGATTTGGTACGATCTACAGTTCTTCGTCTGCTTTCTCTGAGATTTCGACGTGCATCGTCTATCTTTTTTTTGGTTGCGACGACTAACTCTCCCTAGCGGGCCTACTGCATTGACAACAGGACGGCGTGACTGCAGGTATCATCGTATTGGATTTATGTTTCGTGAAGTTAGGTGAAGAAAAGACAATCAAGATATCGTGCAAGGTCCTTCTCTGTTGAAGTGTATACTCGTGGTATCTCTCACATATACACACACCTAGTCTACAGCTGCACTTGGATCCGTCATTGCTGTCTGCTGACACACAGGTACCACAAGACCCCATTATCGCAACAGGTTATGAGCCTCGAGATTAAGCTAGAACCTTAGAGTCTATTTGTCACTCTCTTCTTGTTCTTTGTTGTTGTTCAACCAAAACGGCTGGAAAGTCGACGGAGTTTAGTCGAACACCAGTCCTACGAGATGCACCCAAGTTCAGCGGCGAGCAAGCACACCAGATCGATGTAAGGAGAAACTGAATGACGTTCTATTTTTCCACAGCAGTAGCCTCCGGGACATATTGCAAGGGAAAGTACGACCAGACAAGTACGTGCTCATCCCAGATGATGTGGCTGTTATCCCGACGTACGTTCGAGTAGAGACAAGATCTACATACGAGGCAATCCCATTCCAGAGCAGTGGAAAGGAAACGCCGAGAAAGAGGCCCGGTGGGAAGCAGGTCAGGATACGAGCAGCAGCAGAACTTGCAGGACCAGTAACGCCTGCTGCACCAGTCGCAGGTTCTGTGATTGGACATGCTGACCTTACCTTGCCCAATTCCTTGGGGTTACAAGGGAGATTTCAGGCCGTCGCGGGTAGGACGCCTGGAACTTTGTTTTTCAACAACACTGAGTGCGATTTGTGGAATCGTCAGAATGACGAACTATTTCGCATTCTCTATCATACATTCAAGAATGGTGCACACAGTCTGCTGCAACAACTTCGTCCAGTCGATGGAAGTGTAGACCACGGCAGCGGTCAGGAGGCCTTCAGCATCCTACGTAACAGGTATGAGGGTAGATCCGAGGCGCGCGGGCGTAACCTTCTCACAGAAATGCAGAAGTGCACCCTTCAGCCTGGCGAGGACCCTGATGTTTATTTCGCCAGACTGTACCGCCTGAGTGCAACTACAGCAAGTTGGCTGCACGGTAGATGACTACCAACTTAAAGCCAATGTTCTATCAGGACTGTCCGCAGAGTATATTCCCATGTTGAACCAGCTACGCACGATGCAGTCACTAGACTTGACCATGGTGAATGACATGCTTAGGGAAGTGTATGTCAACGATATCTTGCCCAACAAAGTCAAGAAGGACCCTCTCCGAGGATGTCGCAGCGAGGCTGCACCGACCACTACGACACAAAAACACTCGGGCAAGGAGCGAGACGTGAGTGAAGTAGTCTGCCACAATTGCAAAAAAAAGGGTCACTATGCGAACAAATGCCCTACCAATTAGCTTCTACCTGGGGACACCACCACGAAGTGGTGCTCCCTACACAAGATGAGGTCGCATTCAGATAACGAGTGCATGGCTCAAAAAAAAAGCCCTCGAACAGCTCTCCCTATTTCTGCACTACCAGCGACTATCTCTCCTGCAGCAGAGGCGTGTTCGTTTACCTTAGTAGCATGTTCATCTGCATCGTCTATCAAGACGGAAGGGCTACAGCTACCAGTCGACAGTAGCTGTTCATCTCATATGATCGACCCCGCGAAGATCACGAACGTCGACCAGCACCTTGGCGAATACCAGGAGCTTCAACCACCGAAAATTGTGTATGGAGCCGGCTCGTACGAATTGTTAGCCACCGGGAAGGCGAAAGTCACTATAGGTGTCGAGAATACTGCAGGCAAACAACACGAGGTGAACATGTCTGTTTTGTTGGTACCTGGTCTTGATGTCGTTATCTACCGTCTTCGTCGGCGGCGCTAGCGAACGGGGTAGAAACGACAATATCTTCGTTTCCTACACTTACGGCAAAGGGGGAAATCTTCCCCTTAAGAGCAGACCATAATCTGTATTTTCTGGACGCGGTCTTACCAAACTTACCGGGCGAACATGCCAACGTTGGAGAAACGTCGAGTGTAATGTTGTGGCACCGTCGCTTAGGCCATGTCAACTCCCAAAGCATAAAGAAACTGGCGAACGAGCAAGGCACTGGAATGGTTGTAAATAACACAGCTTTCCCCGTTTCAAACTGTGATACATGCACCGTAGCGAAAAAGCAAGCAGCAGAACCACCCAACAGTGGCGCTTGTTGAAGTGACACAGCCTCTAGAGCTAGTGTACACCGATCTATCCGGACCTCTAAACCCAGCTTCTGGAGCAGGCAATAGCTATGTGGCCAAACTCACTGACCGCTACACGCGCCTAAAGTCGGCGTATTTTCTCAGCAAGAAAAACGAGGCTGTAGACGCCTTAATTAACTACACCCAAGACGTGGAGATTCCGTCTGGGTATCGACTTCAACGTCTTCGCTCGGAATACGGGGGCGAGTATACCGGACTGGAGTATCGAGAGTACTGCCTCCAGACCGGAATAAAGCAGGAATTTGCGGCAACGAATAAACCGCAACATAACGGGATTTCAGAACGTGAGTGGGCGTCTCTGTGAAACATGACTAGATGTTTTCTGGCCGAGGCAGGTGTTTCGAAATTTCTCTTGCAGGAGGTCTTCCGCATGGCAGTTTATCTAGCGAATCGTGTCCCGTCCACCTCGCTGGGAGGCGAAGCGTCTTTCTCGATGTGGCACGGTGGAACACCTCCATCACTCAAGCACCTTCGAACCTTTGGTGCGCGAGCGTTCGTGCATCAAGAACGATGCGTCAAGAAGCTAACTATGAAGGCATGGGAAGGGCGCATGGTAGGTTACGGGTATTACTCAAAGACATACCGCCGGATCTGGGAATCTGGAACCAAGATCGTCGAGTCCCGAAGTGTTACGTTCTTCGAGACTCTATCTGGTAAGCTCAAAGCTCCTGACTACGATCACCACGACAGCGATGGCGACACCTTTCTCGATTTGGGGTCGTCATCTATATTGCTTGGTACGCAGGAGGAGATACCAGAAGCAGAAAAAGACGCCCAACAGGACACCGATGTCAGCCAGAGTAGGGGCACATCAAGCGACAGCGACGACGAAAGTGATAGCGACGTTGACAGTCAACCATTCGAAGCGGCAAAAGCTAAACGAATCGCACGCCAACTGAGGCAACTCGGAGACTACAACGTGGGACCTGAATCGACTACGCTTATTTTATCGTCCATCCGCTCACTGAAACACCTACCACGTCCGAAGTATCGTTCACGCCAAGAAACTATCGGGAAGCTATGGCATCAGCTCAAGCTTCGGAGTGCCAAGCATCTATGGAGGGAGCTTGCAAGCATGTCGAAGCACGGTGTCTACTATTTGGTTCCTGCACCTAAGGGGTGCAAGATTATCGGTTCGATGTGGGTGTTTAAGGTTATGCCGGGTGGTCTCTACAAATCTCGGTTCTGTGCACAAGATTTCTCTCAGGTAGCTGGAACAGATTTTGGAAGCACATACGCCCCAGTTTGTCGCATTCCGAGTGTCCGCATTGTGTTGCGATGGCTGCCAGCCACGATTGGAATGTGATCCAGCTCGATGTACAGACAGCATTTCTTCAGAGTGAGATGAAAAAAGAGGTATATGTGAGACAACCGTTAGGTTTCGAAAAACAAGACCTAAATGGACAACCATATGTCTGCAAGCCAAAGAAGAGCTTGTATGGACTCAGACAATCACCCCGCAACTGGCACGGAACTATCCACCATGAACTTATCGCCGAAGGATTCAAGGGCTGCATGTGTGACCCCTGCATTTACGTCAAGAGTGATAACTCGTTTAAAGTGTTCATTGTGTTGTATGTCGACGACTTACTGGTGACCGCATCGTCAGAGGTGGGTATTTCCAAGACCAAGGCATTCCTGATGAACAAATTCGCAATGAAGGACCTGGGAGGTGTTTCTCTCATTCTAGAAATGCACGTGCCTCGTGATCGTCTGGAAGGCACTCTGGACATCAACCAAGGCAACTATGTCAACGCAATTTTGCAGCCATATGATTTTGTCGACAGCAGATCGGTAAGCGCACCAGGCATTGGAAAACCCCTGGACATGAAAGTGGGACTCTACTGGACGATGTCAACAAGCAGCTATACCAAGAAATCGTGGGCAGTCTCCTCTATTTATCGACGTGTACGCGCTGGGGCATTGCCTACTCTGCAATGCATTTAACTCGGGCGATGAGTAACCCGAGGGATGAACATATTATGGCGGCGAAGAGAGTACTCCGTTACCTTAAGGGAACGCCGGATCTCCGCGTGAGATATTCGAAGGATTTCACCCTTCACGGGTATTCTGATGCAAGCCACAGTGACGATCCAAACAACTATCGCTCCGTTTCAGGTTATTTATACATGTTTGCAGGAGGATCAGTTACGTGGAGCTCGAAGAAGCAACCGGTGGTTGCACTCTCGTCGTGCGAATCGGAGTACATTGCGCTAGCATAGGCGAGCCAAAAAGCCGTGTATCTTTCTGATTTATCGAGTGAACTAACGTTTTCCTAGTTTTCTTCTGTGCAGATGTATGAGGACAACATGGGAGCTCTCCCACTATCAGGTACAACAGCATTCTCGTCAAGGACCAAGCACATTTGTACGAACAAGATCGTCGTATCCCACGTCAATACGGCGGATCTGCTAGCTGATATTTTAACGAAATTCTTGGACTACCCGACGTTTAAGGCCATGCTGGACAAGATAACCAACTTCTCTTATAACGAATCTACAAGATCATCATTGCCATCTGCATAAGCACTTGTATTGAGGGGCGTGTGTTTGTTATTTTAGTTATTTATGTATGCGCTTCGTAAGATATGCTGTTAATACTGTATGTTCAATGAATTATTTTGTTTCAGACTTTGTGCTCATACGAACGCATCTCAAGTATTTGTTATTCACGATTTCTACAAGATGCACTCGGGCATGAGCTTCTGAAATCAACGTTCTGAATACTTGGTCTTCCTAACGACAACGCTTGCGACGCTCACCATGATAGAAACCTCGAGACCTAGCGAGGGGGTAGGAATGCCTGGTGACGTCGAGCGCTCGCTGGGACCTTTGTTTATTGTTATTTTGAAGTCTACGATTCAGACGCGGTTTATGTTATCACTATTCGTACGGTTTACGATTAGCCATGCAGTCTTCTGTTCAGCTAGGGGCGTGTCAGATATTACGCTTTAACAGATTCTTTACATGTGTTGAAACTAACTGGCTGAGGTTGTACCGCTTTTGGAATAGGTTGTGCCACATATATGTGTAACGTATCTTTCAGATATCTACGAGTAGAACACGAGTACTTGCCTTGATTTGGTACGATCTACAGTTCTTCGTCTGCCTTCTCTGAGATTACGACGTGCATCGTCTACCTTTTTTCTTGTTGCGACGGCTAGCTCTACCTAGCGAGCCTACTGCATTGACAACAGGACGGCGTGACTGCAGGTATCATCGTATTGGATTTATGTTTCGTGAAGTTAAGTGAAGAACAGACAATCAAGATATCGTGCAAGGTCCTTCTCTGTTGAAGTGTATACTCGTGGTACCCCCCACATATACACACACCTGGTCTACAGCTGCACTTGGATCCGTCCTTGCTGATTGCTACACACAGGTACCACAAACCCCATTATCTTAACAACCCCAAGTCCTATTTCGCTCACCGCAAGCGTCGGGCGCACGCCACCAACCAGGCCCACCAGAACCCAGGAGCGAGAGATGGCCCTGAGCTGAACCACGACAGCTCCCACCGCCCCGGGAACAACCGGGTCTACCGGCACCCAAGAGTTGGCGGAGGCTCTGCGTCCCAGGACGACAGCTCTCACCGCCGCGCCGGCGACCGGGACCACCGGCGCCCAGGAATTGGAGTGGACTCCGCCGGCCATGACAGCGGGTCCCACCGCGGCGCAGGTGACGCGAAAGGCAGTGGTACCACTCGACGCAACGGGACTGGCGGTGGGGGGAATCGAGGGAAGGGGGGCCAGAGCTCGAGCGACGGGCGCAACAGGCACAGGAACCGCTCACGGGGAGACCCTTGTCGAGCCAGCTCCTCCAACTCCTCCACGGACGGCAGCACAAGTGCAAGCGGCTCCTTCGCTATCTGATGTCGCTTCTTCAGCCGAGCTTTTTGGCCACCTGACCATGCCCGATAACCGCCCCATGACGACGCTACTTGTTAAGTTCAAGGTCGGGACACTTCGTATCCCTTGTCAGGTTTGTGTGAAGGTGTTACCTACTGACCTATAGGGTAAAAGATCGATCGATTACCCAGCCCAGGGTAAATTTTCCTTATAACACTCTCCCCCCCTCTGAACGGCGGGATCTTTGGGGCGTCCGTACCGTATATGGCGGTACGCTGACCTACCCGCTTCGTTTCAATACCTGGGGAACCAGGGAGTTGTGTCTTTAGACCGCACGCGCAAGCGTTTTCTATAAGAATAAATGTTCGAAGTGAGATTCGAACCCGTGTGTGCCCTCGACGACGTCAATTGTGAAGGTGATATCTACTGAGCTGCTTCGTATAGGGATACAAGATTAACCGATTACTGTTATGGTATTGCTTTGAATGAGGCTAAAAGCCCGGTACTTGGGAGGCGTATCTTAGATGGAAAACCTGGTTTTCCCTGGCGAGACACGAGCTTGGTTTCCCGTCTGCGCGTGCACGAAAGGAATAAAGCTGCTCGTCGATCTAAGCAAACAACACACGTGAGTACCAACGAGTGCCGGCTTAATAGGCAAACCTATCCAGGGATACAAAGTGTCCCGACCTCTGTGCCGTCGTCGGCAGGACAAAATCGCGGTGATCTACGAGACGCACTGGACAGGACTATCCCGTCCATCCTGGGAACGGGAAATGGACCTCCAGCTTTTCTTGTCGCGAAATTTTGCTCTACCGGGCCGGCGCCCCAAACCAGCACCGCCAAACCAACCGCCTGTACGGCCGGATGAGGATCGGCGCGGCACTACGGGAGCTTTCTCGGAGTAACGGCTAGCGGTTTCTGGCACCCGGCTATGGCTGCGTATCGCACGCCGTTTGGCTTCGCCGATACTGCAACACCGTGCTTCCCAACGGGGCCCACGTTTGGTACAAGGGCGGCGATGGTCTGTGGTGGCTCGGGAAAATCAGCGCGACTACACCAACGGATGGAGTATATTTGGTTCGATTTTTGGACGACCCGGGACCGATCAAGCTTCCTCTTTCTCCGGCGCGTTACACGATTTCGACGAAAGCTGTACGAGGTCTTGGTGTCTGCAAATACACATGGCTAGCGCGTTCGCACGGGAGGTCCAGCGTACCGTAGATGAATCTCGAGGCGCCGCCGTGGATAGGTATTTTTCGCTTCTCGGCTGCACTCGATATTTTTTTCCTTTGCCATTTTCCTGGTCTTGGGGGGGGAATTTCTACTTCTTGACATTTTCCGAGTTTTCGGGTCTGGGTTTTTCTGCTCGGTGTGTTCCTGGTTTGCTTTTCTTGGGCCGGGTTGGGGATGTTTTTTTGCGTATTTTGTCCTGCCTATCCCCTCGCTCAGTGTCGGGGCTGATCTCGGTAATCGGGCAACTCACTTGTGGCACAGGACACGTTTCCAGAGTTGTAGGCTGGGTTTAGGTGGCGTATTCCGTGTTATTTTTCGTCTCGTGTTAGGTGTTCGCATTTCGATTTTCCGTAGACACACTTTCTCGCCTCACCCACGTTACGGGTGGCATGGCGATGGCTTTCGTTGACGTTTTATTCCTGCCCCTTAAGGCTAGTCTTTCCTTTCTTTCTCTTTTTTGGCGTACCTTGCCGGCTTCGCTGCCTTGCCGCTCAGAGGTGTGGGAGTGGGTTTTTAGGAGCCGCATCTTCGACTCATGTTCTAGCTTGTGGAATCAGGATTTCCTCGAATTCCCCATAATTCTGCTTAGGGCCACTCCTAACGAACAAAAAAAATCACGATTCGTGATATTTTTGTCGTGAATCGTGATTTTTTTCACGACAAAAAAAATCACGATTCATGACACCATTTTTTTTAGCTTTCCCTAAAAAAAACAAATCACGATTCGTGACATTTGTCGTGTCTCAAAATACGCCTGATCAAGGCACTACGCAACCCACGTGCACCAACGGTATCCGACCGAATCTCGCGAAACGAGCTTGGCCGACGGCCGGTGAAGTTGGAATCTCGCAGGCTGGGTCAGGCTTCGGCCCGTGATTCGAGTATGTCACGGGCTGGGCCAGGTTCGGACGGCCCAGCCCGGCCTGGCCGTGCCCCACTCTCGAGAGTTTGTTCCACACCCCCAAAAAACGTTGGATTTGAAATATCAGAACTTTAACTATTTGAAAATATCACGAAACGCGACGTTTTTCGGCTTTTTTCGTTAGAACTGAAATGTCACGGATCGTGATCTTTTGGCATGCCTAAAAATCACTAATCGTGATTTTTTTTTTCGGTTCGTTAGGAATGGCCCATACACGGCTCATCAGAGTGGGCTGTCAATAGTGTTATGGCAATGCTTTGAATGAGGCTAAAAGCCCGGTAATTACCTGGGTTCAGGCACTGGGATCGTATTTGCAGTACTTGGGGGGCGTATCTTAGATGGAGGACCAAGCAGGGGTTTTCCCAGCGAGGCACGAGCTTGGCTCCCAGTCTCCGGGTGCACGAAGGGAATAAAGATGCTTTTCTTTCATCTCTAAGCAAACAACACACGTGAGTACCAATGAGTACCGGCTTAATATAGGCAAACCTGTCCAGGGATACAAAGTGTCCCGACCTCTGATCTTAACATTACCCAGCCCAGAGTAATCATTATTATATCATCTACGTGCTGAGCAGGTATACTCGTTGCTACTCACTTGTGTTGAATGGTTAAAAAATAGAAGAAGAACAGCTGTTGTGGTCCTCTCGTGCACGATGAGAGACTGAGAGCAAGGCTCGCGTGCCTCGCTAGGAAAATCACTGGCTTTCCATCTAAGCTACGTCGTCCAAGTTCTACGGTAAACATATACTATCATCCCAATACCTGAACCCAGGGTAAAACATATACTATCATCCCAATAACCTGAACCAGGGTAATTACCGGCCTTTCGGCCTCATTCAAAGCAGTACCACCGTAACAACATTGTAGTGATCGTAGATGTTTACATGTGTTATGAGGCTTAGATTGGGTGGGCGATTGGTTAACCTTTTACCTTTAGCCCAACGGACTAAGACCTTAACAAATGGCGTCCACGGCAGGACATGGGTCGTTGGTCGTGAGTTCGAATCTCACATCCACCATGAAATCGCTTTTTTAAAGAAAAGTGAATTTCCTCATGTCAAGAATCTGAAAAAATACTTCTGGATCCCCAGAAATTGGAACCGCGTGTTGTTGGTGTCACGCGTCGACCCGTATATCCGGTCCGTTCCAGGGGGGGAGAGTGTTATGAGGCTTAGATTGGGTGGGCGATTGGTTAACCTTTTACCTTTAGCCCAACGGACTAAGACCTTAACACATGTGTTCGTGACAATATTTTTCCTTATACATTCCCAGACAGTGGTATACGAAATGCAATGCGATGACCATGTCTTCTATAGTATATAGGGTATAGGATCGTTGAAGTACGTAGTACTGCTTGCAGAATTCCAACCCTCTTAGGACGTCAAACGGGGAAAAATAAAAACGAAGGGTTATTTATTTCCTGAATTCGGGAAGACGAAATCCGAAACCACACTACGCATTCGCGAGGCCCGATCTCTCCTCTAAGTCTTATAGAAGGGCTGCCCGTTCTGGCGAACTTCCTTATTAATAGATGTGCTGCCCCAACAGCAAATCAAATACCAGGTAGGTAGGCATCACAATTATATACCCCTGGTATGCAAATATTAAAATACTTAATTATTTATTTTCCGAATTCGGGCAGGCGAAATAAATACCAGGTAGATATTATTGATAAAAGGGGGGATGATGATTGGATCGAATGTGACAGACAGATGATATAGTATTCTCAACCATATGTGGGTCTACGTCGAGCTTCATCTTCATTCAGTTCAAAATCCATACCTGGTACTTTTTTCCGAGACAGAGAGAAGAGGATTCTTGCACTACAGAATTGTTGGAGCATGATAACTGCGACCACGGACTGCGTTGTATATTTTGGCGATGAGTTAATAATGCGAGAACAACAACAAACAACCCTCTGCATATCTGATCTAAATAGGGGGACATATCGCATATCTTGGGTTGGACATAAAACAAGCAGTGCTGCTATTATTACTGCTTGTTGTATTGTTCTACCCACCTGTACAGATAGATTCTTCTGCAGGACGAATATATATACCAGGTACGATCTACGTGTACGATCTACCGTACGTAGATGATTAACTAACACTGCTGTAGACTAATTCTGCTCCAGCATGCTGTAGATCTGTCGTGTTATTTTATTTACGGTGGTCCATAGTTAACAGGACCTATGGTACACACAAAAACCTATATATTTACCTATTTTTTCTACCAAATTTTGGTCCTATTTACTATGGTTCCCCGTACGTATTAGTATCACATCAGACCAGGTTCGCCACACCGCTGCTGTGGAATGTTGTTGAAGTTGCATGTCGGGTTGCGGTAGGAAGCGGCGTTTTGAATTTGAATAGATCCAATGGTTGAAGGGTGTAACGGAATAAAGCCCATTCGGTATATCGACGCACCACAACACGAGCAGCCAGCTCTATCATCTACTATATACGAGGTAGATAGGGAAATCAACGAACTGCGAGTAGACGAACGAGGAGAGAGAGAGAGCTGGCCGTCTGTTGTACGACGAGCGTGTCTCGGTACAGAGGTAGTGCGTCACGTACTGCTGTTCTCGTACAGCAGTACAGGTAAGAGATCAGTAACTTTCCATTTAAATTTCATTCAGTTTTACGTGAACAGTTGTTTTGTGGCACCTGGTTGGCATGCCACCCATCGTCGAGAAAAAAAAACAACAGCAGCAGCAGAAGACGGACGGTGGGGTCCCGCGGTTGTCTACAGGTTTTAGCTAACTGTAGTCGCAGACTCGCAGTCTGTACTCTGCCGGGCTGGTTGGGCTTGGTTGCGGTTCACATCGCATCGATCCGGTGGCTGCACTCTCTTTCACGGAGCTGCAGCAGAAGACCATCGAGAGAGAGGCTTGAAGGCAGTCGACCGCTGCCGAGGAAAAGTTCCACGTACACCTTACCTATACCTGGCGGTGTTCTCACAAGAAGCGGCGACGGGTCTTTCTTGTTGTTGAGCACCTGGTCGACGCAGCGAGAGGAGAGAGGGAGAGAGAGAGAAGCAACGACAACGACGACGACGACGACGGCGGCGTCAACGATACAACAGAACAAGACTACGACTGATTGCTACCTTGAAAGCAGGCAAGTCTTGTTACTATTTTGAAACAAGCATACCTGGTCGTAATAACTTCGTTGACTGCTGTTTGTGTTGGTCGTATAGATCCTGTGCATATCTGGCTGTAGAAATAATATGCTACTACCGCTGTTGCTCGTAATACATAGCATAGACAGATGGAGCAGCTCGTAGCTGTTGTTGATGTACACGCCATCGCCATCGCACGCAGAGAACCGCTGCATAAAGCAAGCGTGATCCAAGCCTATACAGTACCTTCTCACCGCACGTACGTACACAGCCCGCCCTATCGCGAAGCCGCACGTAGGTATGTGCTATGTGATAGGCTTGCAGCAGCAGCAGCAGCAGCAGCAGCAGCTGTAACAGCAGCCGCAGTTGTGATGGCAGCAGTGCAACCGCGAGCGCTCGTATAGACATGGTGCCGCGGTTACCGACACATGTCATATTTACCGTACTCTGAAGCCTACAACACGTATACATATATCCATGTCTGCAGCAGCGACTTTTGTACGTATGTCCATACAATAGTTATCATTCGTACGTACGGCTACTGCTGCTGTAGAAGCGACTTTTGTGTACGACAGCAGCACCAGGTCCACTGCTGACTGCTGTTTGTACACACACGTTGTGACTCGTCGCGCCAAGCAGGGTGACAGCGAAAACAGTGCTGCTACTCCGCAGTGCTTCAGGTTCCAAGAGTTCCTGATAAACAGAGGAAAGAACGTACGCACAGCTATACTCGCAGTAGTATCATCGGCATTCGATACACCTCGAGTCGGCCCATATCACACGCTGTCAGGGCCCATGTACGTGGTACATTACCTGTAAAAAACGTAGACAACATGTTACCACACACCAACTTGGACGGAAATATAAAGAGCATTTGGCTTCATAACGACACTTTACATTTATTTCTGTCCCGAGTGGGTCTACGATTGCTTTTCTACTTCGTCTCCCCGATTTCTCCCCGATTTGAAAAAAAATATAACTCTCTCAAAACAAAATTCGTCTCCCCGATTTAAAAAAAAAAATACCAGTAGCTTCTGACATGTTCCATTGAGAGAAACATTTAGCACTCCACAACGTATTTAATAATTTACGAAAACACTCCATACATGCATATCTAGGCAGTAGAGTCCCCCCCCCCCCCCCCAGATTGGTTGTTTCGCAGCAAATTACCCGACGGCCTGTAGGTAGGACACACACCCATGTCCAGCCCAGGAAGTGTATGCTGCGTTTCAGGAAGTATATGGTATACCAGCACTGACTATGTACCAGGTATGCCCGACCCGTACGGCTCACAGGGTGCACGTGTGTGTATGATACGTCAAGCCGCGTGTCTCCGTGACATGCCATGGGTCTCCTCTACCCTACAGCAGGATTAATAGTACCTTTGTCTTCGTCGTCCATCTTGTAAACCTGGTACGAATATGTTTCCCGACCCTCCTGCCTGGGTTTCCTCTTCCTTTTTTCGACAACAGACAGTAGTATTAATGGTCTAGTCTACTATTTTGTAGAAGTACGAGTACTACTATAGACACCGCAGTAGTGAATAAAGTAACTGGTATACATCATACACTCGCACTTCGAATATGTTTTTAGGTATCGAACTGTAACAAAATCTCTCGGTCGCGTGTTCGCTCCATGCTCGTTCCTGGCGCTGGCAGGTCTCGTCGTGGGCGGATTTCCGTAAACCGCACGAATCATGGCGCTCCAACACTATCGGGCAATGCAGGTACTTATTAATAGTGCAATACGAGTACGCAGGCATCATGTGCATGCATATATATATATATATACGAAGTATACGTGTGGCGGCCCGGCTGCTGAGAGATGTAGCCGCGGCGCTGCCAGCCTCTTACATGCCTCTGGTAGTTCTGTCACATCTCGCCTACCAGTACTGCCCAGCTTGGTGAACTTGTTGGCGCTACTAGCTGTAGCTGTAATTCGCGATGGGTTTTCTTCCGATTCTGAACGGTAAGAATCGTTATCAATGCAAAGTAAAGCTTCTCCGAAGTGTTTCGTCCGTGTGGTACGTATGGTACGTTTGGCGTGATACGTTGTATCATTGTGCGAGGCGTTTACAATGTACGAACTCGAAAAGGCTGCAACGACTCGACAAAGAAAGTTGTCTGTGGCGTTACAAAATACACGCGCCTCAAAGCCTCTTGAAGTTTATAACGAAAACTGCCTGCCCTGTACGTACCGCCTGCCCAGCATCGAGTGTAGCTTGTTCCACATTTTGGAGACAAAAATGGTTGACAGACACTGGCTTGCGTACGATCCGAATTTAAACCAACCCTGTCAAGCCCTAAGTTCGACGCGAGTCGAAGAGCGAAGAAAATGCCTAATTATTCCCGCGATAAAAATCAAGGCACATGCCGTTGTGGGGAGGGGGGAGGAGCGCCCGCTATGTGGCCCAGGATTTGGATTACTACTGTGGGATGGAGCACGAGAATATATAGGGCAAGGACAATAGCATGGGTGGAGGGGAAAAAAAACAAACTAACCCGATCCAACCCAACCCAACCCAGCCCAACCCAATCCAACCCAACGCATCCCAGCCCAACCCCAACCCAATCAATTATTGTTTTAATTTCAAGTGGTGATCCTCTTCGTCTCATACACAGAAGTCAGTGCGCGTCAACCATTTTTTCGAATGCGTGGTAACCTCTGCTACAGCAGTAACAGTGCTGCCCGCCCAGTGTGTACACACCGTATCAGTCTTTCTTTATTTCTAGGGTCGTCCCCCATAGGTATATATCAATCACCGCACAAGCATACGCAAACAGTTAGTACTCGTATGTGCGATGAAAAGAAAGTAGACGAGTTTCTTTCACGCATTTGTTCTGCACCACACACACAACGTGCCAGCTCTCCCGACTTCTCCAAGTTTGATTTCGACACGGCAGCCAAACCACACGCCCCATATCACATGCCGTACCGCGCCCTCGCTATGCCTTCTCCGTCCTTCGCCACCTCTCCCCCTCCCTCGCCACAGGAGAGCACGGACCTCCACAACAGCAGCACCCCCTCCAGAGTCAGACGGACACAATATCGGACGTCCTCTCCTACAGCCCAACGAGCGACTACCTCTTCCTCGCCGGCGTCAACAGGGGCTGGGAAAACCGCCTGGGAGTCGGCCAAACGCCCAAAAACCACCAGCGTCCACTCGGCAGCCGCTACCCCCGCTCGGGTCGAGAGCGTTCTCGGCCTAACCGCCTTCCACCGAGCCGCCGCGCCATCTGGCGGCGTCTTCTGCCTGGCCGCCCAAGCCGCGAACCTTGCAGGCCTGCAGGTGGCCGCGAGAGTATGGGGGCGTGGCTGGACTTCCCAGGTTTTCGTACCGCGCATGACGGCCATAGCGGCGAGAGGAGGCAACCTTGAGATTCTCCAGTGGGCGTGGTCGGAGGGGTGCCATCTCAGCGCGCACCTCTGCACGCACGCCGCGGAGGGCGGGCGGCTTGACGTCCTCCGGTGGGCCAGAGAGCGCGGGTGCAATTGGAACAAGGATACCTGCAGGCTGGCCGCTCTGGGGGGACACCTGGGTGTGTTGAAGTGGGCGAGGGAGCACGGTTGCCCGCTGAACGAAGAGACTTGCAGGTTTGCCGCGGAGGGGGGGCATCTCGGCGTCTTGCGGTGGGCCAGAGAGGAGCAAGAATGTCGGTGGAACGCGGAGACGTGCATGCTCGCCGCGGCGGGCGGGCACATGGAGGTCCTGCGGTGGGCGAGGGAGAGAGGCTGCCCATGGGATGCGCGCACTTGTAGCTCCGCCGCGGAGGGGGGCCACTTGGAAGTGCTAAAGTGGGCGAGAACGGAAGGGTGCCCGTGGGACAACGAGACCTGCAACTTCGCCGCGCTGGAGGGGCACCTGGCCATGCTGCAGTGGGCGAAAGGGAAGGGCTGCCCGTGGGACGAACGCACGTGCAGTTACGCCGCGCTGGGCGGGCACTTGGAGGTCTTGAAGTGGGCGATTGAGAACGGTTGCCCGTGGGATATCGATACGAGCGAGTGCGCTGCTCGGGGGGGGCACTTGGAAGTTTTGCGCTGGTCGAGGGCGAATGGGTGCCCGTGGAATGTCAAGAAATGCGTCGCGATCGCGAAGAACCGCCGGTACGTGGAGCTTGCAGAGTGGATGCTGCAAGGGTCGGAGTGAGGTGTCTCGAAAGGACCTCGAGCCTGTCGCTGCTGCTTTCTTGCTTTGACGGGAGTAAGTAGAGTGTCTTCAGTTGTTGTTGTTGTTGCAGTTTTGTCTTTTCTTTTGTTGCTGTTGCTGGTGATGGATCGGAGGGAGCTTTAGCTTTGTTTTTTGGTTTGTTAAATTGTCGCTGGTGTTGAATCGGCGCGGGGGGGGGGGGAAGACTTGGTTTTGGCTTGATCGCCCACTCCAGGCGACGGGTGCGGCAACCCTCGTGATGTTATCGTTTTTGTCATTCGACTTGTTGAAATAGTCATATACTCGTATTGCCGCGGTATCGTTCAACTCCAGTTTTTTGCAATACGCAATGTCTGGCACAGTGGAAAACTCTACGAGAAATCGCGTAGAGTATTAGGTAAACAAGTATATACCTCTGGTGCCAGGTAGGTAAGCGAGAAAGGGTGAATCGTGTTGGCTTCGTTTTCGTCGTGATTTGTTAGACTACACTGTACACGATCGTTGCATCCGGAAGAAGTATGTCCCCCCTTTGAGCGAGACAAGAAACGGCGCATCGCATCGCGTCGTTCAAGTTACTTTTTATTGCGTCCCCTTTTGAGTGAGACAAGACAAGGGCGCATCGCGTTGCATGTTTTACTCATTGTGCGTCGCGAATTACCGCACCACGTGGTGTTATACCATACGGCGTATAACATTTGCACCAGTACCAGTACACATGATGCCACAAGAGTGTGTTGCATCTCGCGAAGAAGTCATAGTCCGTCCCTCTTTGTTCGTCCAGCTTATCACCGCCAACACCAGAGATTCCTCCTATTTTCTGTCCGGCGGTACTGGCGGTATGCTTTCAACATGTTCAGCAAAAATCAGGCGTTGGTTTCGAGTTGCGAGGAGACAGAAGACCGCACCCAGCCGAGCGAAAACGTTGCAACTGGTGTACCATATTACGTGCTGCGTACTCTATTGATTTTATCACAAGTTTGCGGGGAATAATTTTTCTGTTTGATTCGAATCCCCCGATGCGATGGCTGGGTGACAGGGGGTGTATGGCGGAGAGAGAGTGGCCAAGGTCGGGTGCCTTTGCTGTGTCTTCCGATTTTCGAAAGGTGTCTTTCAATTGTCTTCGAAGTGATTGCGTTCACCGTCCTCTTTAGGCCTGTTTGTTCGTCTGTTTTTGTGTTGTTGATGGTCTAGCTATCCGTTTCTTCTAGTGAAAACTGTCCGCATTCAAAGAGGGAGGAGGACTGAGTGAAGATGGATTCGTCGTTATATTGTCAAGTGCGGCTTCCGTGAGTCCCAAGACGCCAGCAGATTTAAGTTGACGCTGGTGTTGCTGTAATTAGTTGATTGGCGTTCTATCACAGGAAGCAGTATCGACATAGCTCGGGGTAGTCAACCGAGGGGGGGGGGGGGCAGTTCCGAGTCCCATGGCCCCGGACCTCAACTTATTGACGTACAAATGAGAGCAGCACGGTTTCTATGGAGATGATGTTGTTGTCGTGGACTAGCAGTGTGCCCTGGAAGGCTCTCTCGATATAGGATGCCTCATTATTAGGAGCCCGCGGTTTGGCCCCTTGACTGACTGCCCGCCTACATGTGTTAGTGCCAAACTGAGTATTTGACGCGAGCCCCAAAGGCCTATCTCTTATTTCCAATAGCATGGTTGCTCTCGATGAAGCACACAGGTGCGTGCGTAGCGTCTGAAGATCATACGTCTACAAGCAAGGCGTGTGTGTAGGCTCGTGTGCACGTATTTTGCCTTTGTGGGGAACACAGGGTTCACGGCGATGGACGTAATTGCCGAGTCCTACCTGCCGTCTGAATAATGTTCGACGGGAGCACCACCAGATGATATTGGATCGTGAGAATTCAAGGAAGAAAGTTTTTTTTTTTTTTTCGTAAAAAAATGAGGAATTTGCTGAAACGCACCTGGCTGTGTATTCTATACAGTATGTTGCCATCATCAGCAGACGTGGCGAGTGGCGAGTAATAGGCCGGTATACTTTCTGTGCACATCGGGAATATCCTGCTCAACATGCAGACGCGGGGAGCCGTGCATACGGAGTACCCTACCAGGCAGACCTGAGAGGAAGACAATGCATCTATCCCTCAACTGGTGATCAGCGACCCCAACGCGATAATACGTAAATGATTGACCAGGTACCACCATGGGGCACATAAAATATATGCTCGAGGATTCAAAACGGGCCAAGTCTCGGAATAAACGGCCGAACGTCTACTGTAGAGCTTGGACGTCTCGCCATATCAACAATCACCTGTTTTTAATTCCTACCGGTATCAGGTGCTTTGACTGTGACGATTTCCATTCTTCTGGACGATTATTTAGTGACGCTTAGTGATGCTTAGTGATGTGATAAAAAGGTTTCGTGCACCGACCGGTGACTGCTGTACACGGCTATTGGAACCCACAAAACTACAGCTCCACTGTAGTAGCTTACGTACGCACGCACCAAGTATGTGCGATGTTTTCTGCGAAACAAATTCCACGTTATTATTACACGTTATGACACTTCGTACGATGATCACGTGGATGGGTGAGTGAGTGATGCGTGTGCTGTTATTAGGGTCATTCTTATCGGAGAGCTTTTTTTCCATAATTTCCATATTTTTTTTTTCGCCCAAGTTTTTAATCTGCCAGATTTTCCTGATTTTTTTTCTAAATATGTGAAATTTAACAAACATGATTCTTGTGCTTCTGGAGAATTTCACGAATAGTCTGAAGAATTTCACGAATAGTGACAGAACGCCTCCGTATATTGATACATATCTCCAATTATTTCCGAAAAACTTTGGAAATTTTGGATAAAAAGCTCTCCGATAAGCATGAACCTTACAGCAGTAGATGGTTTTGAGTTGTCTGCGTGCGAATTTTTTCTAACGTTCAGACGGGTTTGGTGGCGGTGATGGACTACTATTTATAGACGTTGAGAGAGCATCATAATCTTAAGCGCCAACAACAGCTTTCCCTCAGTGTTGTTGTAGTACATACACACCATCGCACCGCGAAAAAAAGAAAGAGTATGCGCCCGCAGATTTATTTACAGTAGTTTTCCGGTTGTTTGACAATACCGGTATATGATTCGATACAAGGTAATAGATACCTCGCTGTCCGGGAATATATTTTAACCATTTATTACTGATACCAGAATCCTAATGTGCCTTATTTTTTACCGGGCAGAGCGGAACCGATTTGAAATCGATCGAAAAAGTGTGGTTGATGGCATGGTGGTGACATGACTACATACAACGGAAAAATGACGGCGGCGGCGGAACCGATACAACCATGACGTCATCGTAGAATATCCTGTGCTTGGCCAATCAGCGGTCAACCTCGGGGAAGAATAGACGTAGAAAAGCATCGTATACACTACCTCCCCCACTCGCAAGAAAGAGCTCGCAAGAAACTCAGCCTTAGATTTCCGGAGAATTTTTTGGAGCGGTTACACTAAAGTAAGTGTGAAACACGCTCTTGCTTCAGAAATTTGGCCTAGACCACAGCAGTCATTCCGGCTTCTTATTCGGGGGCTGGTACTGTTTACCATATTAAATTCGGTCTGCTTTCAGAAAAATATGCAAAGCACATACGTACATATCAATATCAATACTTCGCACTCGTACCAGTATAACATCAAGGACTAAGAATGCCCCACACCCGAAGAAAACCACACGACAGAGCAATCGATCACAGCAACACCAGTAGTAAGTTCAGCGTAAAAAGCTGGTCAACAGTTGATTTCGATTCGGTCGAGCTTAACCCTTCTAGGACCGCAGTCCCGTTTCGGGGACAAAACACTTGGAATTAGAGTAGTTTGTCCCCAAAGCAGGACTGCAGTACTGAAGGGGTTAAAGTAATACATACACGTATACGTTTCGACTACAGACCGCAGGCCGTTTTCGGGGCGGGCTCTCTGGAAAAGAAAGGAGATGGGTGGCTAAAGGTTTCCTTTTGATCAATTTTTTGAAAAGTTTTTTGTTGGTGGTGGTGGAAAATCCCTGGCGGATCGGTGACATCCTCCGGGGAGGGCAGTGATGTTACTTTTCGGAAAGTGGACCTATTATGCTATCCACCGCTTGTCAGGGACACGCCACAACCGCTGAGCTGGCCGGCGCCGACCTCAGACTTACCCAAGTAAGGATTGCAATCTCTCTAGTCGCTGATTTAGTCAGCACCGCTGTCTGAGCAGGATTATGTCCATTGCGATTATGCTCGCCATCCGACAATGTGCAGCGTTATTAGATAATAATAATGTTGACACTGTCAATCGCAAAAAATGACGAAGAAGCAGAAAATGAAGATCAGTCTCGCCTGGAATAATCCGGGGTTCAAAACTCTCCGACGTCCTTCCTGCCATTTTTCTTTGCTTGATGGAAATTACGGAAGTATGCACCTAAACGTCATGGTACACACTTCCAGGCGAGAAGCGGCATAATCCCTCCGTTTCGGGGCAGTGCTGGCTGAAGGGATCGCAACCCTTGAGTAATCCGAGGTCCCGCCGCAATGGCCTGTGGACCCTGAATTATGCGTTCGCTAGAGAAACACCCTAACCCCTGAGCTGACCGTCAGCGCTGACTGTTAGCTAGCTGGTTGAGGTGTATCTCTATTGCGGGGGACCATAGTAAATAGGACCAAATATTATTAGTAAAAATAGGTAAATATATAGGTTTTTGTGTGTACCGTAGGTCCTATTTACTATGGTCCCCCGTAATAGTAGTACCATGACTTTCAGGTGTTGTGACCTGACTGTACCTCGGCGATATCCATCGAGCGAGAAAAACGGTGTTCACAAGAAGGACGACAGCGGGTGGGATTCAAGCCCCGGCAACAGAGAAGCACAAAGTAAATAGTGTTGTCATGTACCTCGTAGCCCCATCACTAACTATCATGCAGTAGCAGCAGCAATAGCCCTGCGTGTAGCAGTACGTAGGAAAATGTAGTATATTGCATTGTCAGCAAGAAACTACGGTATAGTGTAAGAGGTACGTAGGAACGATAGGAATCGTATTACGAGTGGCTGCACATTTATTTTCCTGTTAGACGAAATATGGGCGGGGAGGGGGGAGGGGTACTCGTTTGCTGCTTAACTTAGTCATTTGATCAATGACGTCGCATCCCTTTCGAGACTGACCATCGTTTTTACCCGTAACATAGACACCTCCAACACTTGGGTGCTCATTACGTAGGGGGGCGTACTCATTTGTTGCTTGCCTTAGTCATTTGACCATTGACCACTCATCCCTTTGGAGACGAAGCACCGCTCCTACACATATTAGAGACAACATCAAGAGTTGGGCGCTCATTGAGTTGCTTCCATGTATTACATAGAAACGTTTTACTAATCATGTCCCCCTTCCCGTTTCATCGCCTGTGGGCACCATCTATCTCCTAGGATAGGGATCGTCTTCTCGCTTCTATCTAGTGTACCAAAATTCTCCATTTCACAATTCGTCTATTTTCCTCATCCTCTTCTAACACACCCCTTTCCTCCTTGTACATTTTGCATTCTCCCACTATGTGAGTTTCCTCCCTATTGCTTTGTCACAAGGGCACACCTGTGCATCTACTTCCTCCTCCTCCCGGCTACTGGTATATCTCTTTCGTCCTTCTGGCCAGTCCAGCCCTCCTACACGAAATCGCAGTTTCAGCGTTTTCGCGGGGGGGGGTGTCCATTTGTTTCTTGCATTACGTATTTCACCATCATTCACCACTTATGCCTTTCGAGGCGGAGCAGCGTTCCTATTGCTGATAGGGAAATGACGGTTTCACCTCGGGAAAGTCTCGCCGACCATCAGGGTCCCACGACCCCACGAGTACGACGTCCGAGTACGGAAGACGAGTTTGTTGATGAGTGAGATCCTCTGGCGATCCACTGGTTACCGGTAGATGTCCATTACTAAGTCAGTAAGGGTATGTTAAAGAGTGAGATCCTCGAGAGATTCAGTAGTCACCGGTAGACGTTCAGTAGGAAGTCAGTAAGGGTATGCAGGATACTGACTACGTTGTCGTACATGGTGTCTACGTTGTCGTGTCGATTGTTCAGAGTTTTGTTTTTGCTCGATCTTTTGGGGTCGTTCGATCTTTTGGGATTGTCCTTTGTGGCTCGACGAGGTGTATCTAGCAGACACCACCACGCCTCATCCGGCCACTCTCAACGTCTGCTCCTCATCTCGAGCAGAGCAATAGCAAACACCACTGGACCTAGGGTCACCAGTAATATCTTCTTCTGAGCTCAGCTCAAACCACATCATCTATTCAGCCTAACAGCGGTTCAGGCGCTTGGCCTCTCTCTGTCTGGTGTCATACGCCAGATCTGAGGACCAACGTCCCAACGGATAGGGTGGACCGTAACTGGACCAAGCCCGGCGGGAAGGCTTCATAGCCTAGGTTTTTGTTAGGGGATGAGCTCGCGCAAGTCCCACACTACCCGGGAGAGATGACTCTCCCGGGTGGCTATCTCCACCGCACCTGCCCCTCTCGGGGGTCAGTCAGGTGGGGTCAACGTGCCCTAGTCCCAGGTTTAATAGCAGACTATCCTGATGTTGCAACGGGAACCATGGGTTAAATTGACACACGACACGAATTTTGAACGTGGAAGTGTGGTTAGCTTATGCTTTATTTTTACCAATCCGCCGGAGGATTAAAAAAAAAGAAGTCACAAGCCAATCATCATCAACACAGAGACACCTCTAGCATTTGGGCGCCTATTCCATAGCGGGGGGGGGGATGTACTCATTATCATGCATGGTCGTAGTCGTATGACCCTAGACCCTCGCATCCCTACAATGCCGGGACGGAGCACGTCGGGTTTTCACCGACCAGAAAGACATTGCTTGCACCAAGCGCGAAGCGCTGTGAGGTGTCCGGCGAGTCGCATGAATGGTGAGCGGCATCCTACTAAAAACCGCTTTAGAAGCAGATTTTCTTGCATATGGATGACAGCATCTCAATGAATTGATTTAATTTCTGGTGTGGCCACTTCCAGAAACAGCTATGGGTTTACTATGTAACTGCCTCGTGGGTGCCTCACCATATACACACTACGTGATACGATATAGGGGGGCAGGGATGGCGGAACGTCAGAGCACGGATTGTCCCAGGTATTGCTGTCTTCTCCTGTTGAGGTCAACCCTGTGATATAATTTAACGGGAAAACGTGTCGAAAACAAAAATAGGAGAACGGGGAGGCACTGCAGTACTTACAGTAGTAGTTTTTTAGTGTTTTTTGGTTGTTGGAAACATCTTTTTTCTTAGTGGTCCGGATTTTCCGTTATTTGTTGTCATATTTTTCGGTATTAACGTTCACACTACATAGTGAATGTCAGATGACAAATCAAAACATAATATATGACGAATGCAGCATCGTAGCACAGAACGACCCGTGTTGATGCTGGGTTATAGGTCGTGTGTCCGAAGCGCAACGAAGGGAGCTGAACATGCGACACAAACTAGCGGCATGATGACACTCTTATTGCTGCAAGCGCTTCCTAATACAGGTCAGTAGACGCATGATAAAATCGCACCGTTAATATTGCTCGTCGTGTTTTTGGTTGCTGTGCATGACTCCCAAAGGGGTTAACCCTATACACTCGCTCGGTCGGTTGTGTCCCGATATACCGCGGCCCATGTCATCACCACCTCGGCGCGTATCCGCACTTACCTCTCCCTGTTTTCTACAAAAAAAAAAGGAAACACACCTGCCTCGGACCTACTGTATGAGTGGTAGTACCGCCCAACGCTACAGCAGTAGTATTGGTAGTACCCAAACACTTACGTCGTACGTACGTACGTCTTAGTTCATTTTGGTATAGCGTTTTGTTCGACCTCGTGGCGACTTATAACTCGTGTCGTGTGTACTCAATGATAGATGTCGTGTGGTGATCCGACCGTACTATTGAAACGAAGCACCGGCAAAGCCGAGAAGTAATTCGGTGTATAGCCGATTTAACACAGCACCGAGAGTAATAACATGGTGGTCGAGCATCGCACTGTGAAGATATTACCTACTGGTCTATAGGGGTATCGATCGATTATCCAGCCCAGTGCAATCCGTATAACATTCTCCCCCCCTCTGAACGGTGGGATCTTTGGAGCGTCGGTACAGTATACAGTCGAACGCTGACCTACCCACTTCGTTTCAATACCTGGGGAACCGAGGAGATGTGTTTTTAGAGACGCACGCGCAAGCGTTTCCATAGAAGAAACGTTCGAAGTGAGATTCGAACCCATGTCCTCGACGACGTCAAGTGTACCGGTATTAACCCTACTGATCTATAGGAAAAAAAAAACCCGATCGATCACCCAGTCCAGGGAAACCCTTACAACACTCTCCCCCCCTCTGAACGGCGACATATTAGCCCAGGATAGGATAGTCTTCATAGCACTTTCCCCCCCTCTGAACGGCGGGATCTTTAGGGCGTCGGTACCGTATACAGCCGTACGCTGACCTACCCGCTTCGTTTCAATACCTGAGAAACCTGGAAGATGAGCTTTACACGCGCAGCAAGCGTGTCTATAAAAGAAGCGCTCGAAGTGAGATTCGAACTCGTGTCCTCGACGACGTCACATGTGAAGGTGTCACCTGCTGAGCTATAGGGGTAATCGATCTGTCTTTTACCCCTGTAGCTCACTCAGTGGGTGATACCTGCACATATTTGATGTCGTCGAGGACACGCGTTCGAAACTCACTTCGAACGTTTCTATTATAATAGAAACGCTTGTGCGTGCGTCTCTAAAAGCATATCTTCCTGCTTCCCCAGGGATAAAAACGAAGCGGGTAGGTCAGCGTACGGTCGTATACGGTACCGACGCTCCGAAGATCCCGCCGTTCAGAGAGGGGGAGATTGTTCTGAGGATTACCATGGGCCGGGTAATCGGTCGGCCTTTTGCCCTTATAGTTCAGTAGGTGGGTGATACCTTCACAGCACTCTAAAGCACCGACTGGGAGGTATTTTTAGTATTAATACTTGCTCTGTGTAGTGGCCGTGTCTTGTACCGACACGCACTGGGAAGGCGTGGCGGGGGTGGAGTGGCATCATAAGAAAAAACGTACGTTACATAATTCGGTTTCTCCTTCGTTTGTTTCGCGGTCCTTGTACAGACCGTCGTTTAATTTTTCGAGTGAGCTCGGATCCAGAACTAAACGCCCAGCTGCTGCTGGTATACACTCAGAAGTCTTGAAATAAATTGGTGACTAACGCCTCGAGTCATATACCTATAAGTGTACCTCGTAAAAAGTTACTTTTCGTTTTACTCGTGGTTGTTGGCCTCATTTCGAGGTTATCTGGTCTTCTGGTAGTTTTTATAAGAAACGAAGAAAGCACGCGTCAGCTGTGAGTTAGTTTTTATAAAAAACTAATAAGAAAGTTGTAGATGGGATACCAATTCCGACAAAAAAAAGTGTCCAGTCTCCTTGTTGTGACACTTCTTTCCTCCCAAGCGGCAGGCGACCGAAAATAAGTTTCACATTTATGTTTGCAACGAGTCGCACTCCTAGGTGTTCTTTGGTGCCTAGGGGTTGTGTCCTGTCGTTGTCGTCATCGTCGTGTCGTCGTCGTCGAGTCACGAGCCATCGTTTCTCGACGAGATTGTTGAACGTTGGTCGCGTTCGTGATAAAAAAAAATGCCTGAACTCTGAAACCGCCGAATCCGTCTGTGGTTGGAGTTCCATATCTCGCGAAGGATGTTGCAAGAAAAGGCTCAACATCTTGTCACGAAAGAAGCTCGCCACACAAACGAAAGATGCCGACCCTCCCAAGCTTATCCTCAGAGCGTTCGAGGTCGAGGCAACTTCCTCCACCGTCCCCTGCGGCTACACAATATCGCCGTCCTTCGAGTGGTGTGTGGGGTCGCCTCCGTGCCGGTGGCGGCATTCGCAGTCGAAGCAACAGCGACGTCGACAGCAGTTACGGTTATGGTCCGAGCAAGGCATCATCACTAGTGGGCGGAAGCTCGGTAGCACCGAGTAAGGCTCTGGGTGGCGGTGGTGGCGGTTGTGGCGGTGGTGGCGGTGGAGGCGGTGGAGGTGGTGGTGGTGGTGGCGGTGGTGGCGGGGATGAGGACGGGAAAAACAGCGGGCAGTATGACTTCGCGTTCAACAGGCAAGAAAAAGAACATGTCCTCAGTTGTGAACACGACATACTTCCGTAGCAGCAATAGCAGCGTAGAGCAACAACAGCAGCAACAACAGCAACATTGGCAGAGCAGCGGCGTGTTGTAGCCGGCAGTACGTAGCACCAGCGACGTACCAATGTACAGCAGTACGTATGGCGATGGGCATGTACGAGTATCATGCATCTTACTAATAGTGTTCCACCAGCACAACCAGTGTCCGTGTCGATTCTTCGATGTCCTGGAGAGATGCAAGCTCTGTGGTCACACAACTATAATACGCACGCAGAGATGCTATTAATATTAATATTTAATTAAATAATACTGCTGTACATTGGTATGCAGTCCGCATAGTAGACAATGCAGTGCCATCTCATCATATTATACTGGATACAACAGGCACGGCACACGCATTCTATGAAAGAAAGAAAACAAGAGAAACAAACGGAAAAAACAAAAACAGAAAACGAATCAAACAAATCAAAAGAGAAAAAGGAACAATAAAAGAAAAAAACTGCCGTGCCTACCCGCGGGGGATGTGGCAGGCACTTGACGCAGAACGAGCTATAGAGACACAGCACCACTACACATGATACGCAAGGCTGTTTCCTGTGTGGTTCGATTTCGAGCTTCAGATTTTTATTTTTCGATCTCGAAAATGAATGCCCCCCCTTATGCAGTCCGAATATGCTAAATCTAACCCGATTTTTTTCGATTTGAGAATCCGATGACCCAAGTCGTCAGATTTTGGCCAAAAATCCGACGACCTGGGCCATCAGATTTTCGAATGGAAAAATGGCATGGTAATTCAAGATGTTATCCACGAAAGCAAGCAGCAGCAGAACGATCGATGAATCGAATGGTGACACAGCCGGACAGCGACGTTGCGTCGCGCCCGACATGCAGTCGGCGGGCGGCTCTCCGTGGTCGTGCTACAGTCGGCTTTCGCTGGCTCGGGCCTACCAGTAGATACCAAGAGAAGCGCACTCGGCGCGCACGTCTCCGTGGATACGTACTCCTAACTCGTAGACTACAGCAGCAGCAGCAACAGCAATCAGTCGCATTGTGTGGCAATATTAAATACCAACACAGGTTGAGTTCTAGCGCACTCGGCGCGTCTCTTCGCCGCCAGACCAGAGGCAGTCAGCGTGGGCTCGGATGCTTGGATCCTACGCGCAGTGCAGCGCCTCAGCGCGTCTCTTCGCGGCGCCAGACCACAACAACAGCACTTGGTCTCGGCGTTTGGTCGAATTTCTCCTCGCACAATGTATCTGTTTTTTTCGCATCTAGGAAGACTGTTTCGATTTGCCAAGTTCACATCTGAAAGTGCGACATGGTCAAAATCTGAAGCTCAAAACTCGAGCCGCATAGGAAACAGCCAAAGACTAAGAACCAAGAGAAATAACACGCTAACCGATGGACGAAGCACCCTCCAGGTAGCCGCAGCAGTTTGTGGTACGAGTAGCGTAGCCAGGTTCTCCCTACTATTTAATAGTCGTTCTGGTACCTTGCTGCTCTGTCTGTCGTCTCCGTCCTGCGTTCGTCAACTATGCCCAACCCCCAGAGAGGATGCGTCAGACTATATGAGACAAGCAAAGCGGGCTCGTCATCCACCCATGCCGCAACACTCGTTTCATAAGGACAAGAAAAGCAAGAGAAAACAATAATAAGAAAATCACGGGAGGATCAAGGGCGAAAAGAAAAAGAAGACGAAGGAAGACCACGTTCGAACCACCTGTAGCAGCTGGCGGCACGAGTAGCAAACCTGATAGACATCTTCTACTTACTAGTCGGCCTGGTGCCTTGCGACCCTGTCTGCCGTCGCCTTTCTACTTTCGTCCACCCCGGTTTCCTTTCTACTCCTGTTACCCCCCCCCTCCCCGTATTCTCTTGGTAGGGTTTCCTTCCACTCATTCTGTTCCCTCCCCTCCCCCCATTCCCTTGGGCACCACGCACGGCGGATGCGCGGCCCTACCTACTCAGCTGTGCCTCATCCGCGTGCCATCTCACCATGAACCGTTCGGCTGCTTCAAGGACCCCCCAGCACCACTTCCCCGCCGTTTTCTACAGTGGATCACAGCGCGGTCTCAACTCCAAACACCGAGGGGGAGTGTTCCGTTGACCCTTTGGTGACTCGGAACTCCCCTAGGTCTTCGACTATGCATCTATGCCAAGTCTTGAATTGCTGTCCGCCAGATCTCGGGTTCTCCCCGCCAGCCATCGTCCCGAACATTACCCAACTGGGTAGTCGCTCCTTGCTTTGCCGTGCCACGCCCCCCGTGAAGAAGAGCCGCCGTGATTGCGGATGGTCGCTTTGGTATTGTCGCAACGCGTCATCTTGAGGGCCTTCGCGTACGAGAGGGTGGCGTGGTCAGTACGAAGTCGGCGCTTGGTGGTGAGCCGTTCGAGGAGTGGCAAAGTGTTTCGCTCTGAGGGTCCACGTCACACACCCGTACAGCAGGGTCTCAATCACCTCGGCCTTCTGCATGCGGACTTTCAGGCTAAGCAGGGCGGTCGTCCTATCATACAACTCCCGGCCGAACCGTTTGAGGCGGGCCCGCATGAGACGGATCCGTCGGTCGATTTCGAGCGGGAGGTCAACGTTTTCGTGGATAATGCCGGTTAGGTATAAAAACTGGGCCGTCTGTTTTTATCTCTGTCCTGCTGCTTCGATGACGAGCGGTGGGGCGAGGGTTGTCTGGACTGGTGTTCGTAGAAGCATTGTTTCTGTCTTGTTTTCCGATACCGTGAGGCCTGCTGCTTCGAATAGTACAGGGTCAGCGCGGCAACGTGTATTGGGTATATACCACCTGTACCAGTTGCTCCTTGTTTAGTTGTTTTGTGCGCTCCAGCTTCGTTTCTCGAGGAGGCCGCCTTTCATCGCATCCTTTCGGCAGCACGCGCTTCTGATCTGTAGCTTCACATGCTCGTAATGCAAGTAAGATTACCCGTAGGGATATGGGTGACTTGAAATGCCGAAGGTGGCAAGTTGAAAAAGGGGAACACAGGCTCACACATTCCATACATATAATGTCAGGTACACAATACACAGAACCACCTTCCGTGGCTGTCACAAAGAAAGAGCTTGAAGTGCGGCAGCGGTTGCATGCGAGCCAGGCACGCCCACTGTTCGTACGCCGGCCTCTGTGACCGGGCGCGGTGCTAGGTTTGGCACACAAGAGGAGCCAAAAATCAGATCTCCTGCCGAGCACAGATTTCCCCTTCAGCACTACATGCGTACAAAGGAAGTCGCTTGAAGCCCGGCTGCTGTTGTGCTGTTGTACCGTGGCTGTCTCAAAAGGAAAGAGCTTGAAGCGCGGCTGCTTTTCAGGAAATTATGTGGGTTTCAATCGTCTTGCGCGGCTCGGCGAGGCGCAATTAAACCCCCTGTAATAGAGCCAGCTCGCGTGACTTTGTACGTCTAGAGCACGCGCACAGATCTCGGCCTGGTCTCAAAACGTGCGTCATGGCGTACCGCCGGGCCTGCTGTGCGCCCCGCAGCCGGAAGCGTTAGAACCTCCCGCGACCGTCGGATAAGAGCTTGTACATGTGCTAAATAAGGAAATGAATTTGGTACTTGCGCTTGTTACAGTAGTAGTCTTCTATACGGTGCAGCTGGCGATGGCCCGACCATTCTACGAACGTACTCGTCTGCACGAGTGTACCAACGCACGAGGCCATATGTTTGAGTATAAAATCGTACAAATATCATACGGTACGAGTTCTCAGCAACGGTTGTGCTCACACGCAGGAGACTGTTACTACGGGGGTCCATAGTTAACGGGACCAAATTTTGTCAGTAAAAATAGGTAAATATATAGGTTTTTATGTATACCATAGGTCCTATTAAATATGGACCCCCGTAATAATACTCGTATATCACCCGCTCTCGAGTATTTTGAGTCCACGAGTACAAGGTATTGCTAGTAGTACCGATTATCGGTACTCGTATGTACGCACGTACGTACCTCATTTTTTTTGTTCGAAGTTCTGCTGTAGAGTAGACTAGAAAGACACCTCCGCTGTGAGATGGAGACTTTCGATGAAGGTCATATTTGCCAATGTCTGCGTGCAATACACAGGTTGCGCGTGCCGCGAGTATTCATATGAAGTACGGGTGTGTGACCTCGATATAGGTTTACAGGTGGGTGACTCCTCTGAGTGATCAATATTTTAAGTACGGCAGTAGTATGTACCAGGGTCACCAGGATGATTGTATGAAGACGGTCAACCCACCGGTGTTGCTGTAGAACTATTTCGTGCAGCCGAGGAGGTGGTGCGACGAAAGCCATACCTAGTATGGCACAAAGTACATGCATAGCATACCTTAGGCACACGCGTGTTCTGTGCTACCACTCGTGCTCGCGTGCGTGCAGTTCACATCAAACCGTTCTTTCTACCCGTCGACATCCAGCAAACCCAGGTGTTCTGTGCTGACTCTTCATGCTCGAGAGATACAATCTCTGTGGTCACAAACTGTGAGACGTAGATATTGCATCGTGACTGCGGCAAGGAGATTAGACAGTGCGATGACGTGTGTCAACGTACTGAGTAGGAAAACCACAACATGCACAGGCCAGCAAACCAGACGAAGTGCAGGAGAGAAAGAGAAGGAAAGAAAGAAGGGGAACCGAAAAAAGATATATAACGATATACAAATATGGGCTTGAGGAAAATGCGTGCGCAAAGCACCCCTCATATAACAACGTGTCCCTTTTTTGTTTTGGGCTGCAGTACCTTCGGAGGCGTGTCTCATCCGGGAAACGGGGCGAATCCGGCCCGCTTTTCTCGAAGTCCCACGCTTTGCGAGAGGCATGCAACGCCGTTGCCTTTTCTTTAGGATGCCTGTCAGAAAATTCTTGGTAGAAAACACCAAGGTATGTTGATACGGAATCTGTATACTCCGGTGGAATATTCATGCTGCTATTACGGAGGACCATAGTCAATGGGATCAAATTTTGTTAGTAAAAATAGGGAAAATATATAGGTTTTTGTGTGTACCGTAGGTGTTATTTACTATGGTCCTCCGTAATAGTGGTTTGACCTCGTTACGACGAAGAAGGGTCGATTTGCGTGAGTTCGAATACCGCCGAGGGACTGTTCGTTCCTTATGCAAAAAGTGACAATCGTGGCACTGATGGCGCCTAGATAGCAGCTTGTGTGTACACGACTCGACGTGACTCGACGAGGGAAGCAAATGTCTCGCGATAAAAACGAAATCGCACACCCTATCAATAGTAGGGGATACCTGGTGAGTAAGTCCCTGCTACCTGCTATGCTTCTCTACAGTGTGTGTGACCCCGGATCAGAGTCACGAAAAGGAGGGAGCTGGAGATGTAGGGCAAATATAACTTATACCACCAGGTACGATACACAGACTGTACGTATCATATGTAGCACACCTTGTATATAGATGGGATGGACGAAAGAAATGGAAAAAGTTTCTTCTGAGGCTGTTTCCTATGCGGTTCGATTCTTGAGCTTCAGATTTTGACCCGATCGCATTTTTAGGTGTGAACTCGGCAATTTGAAACAGTCTTCCTAGATGCGAAAAAATCAGATTTATTGTGCGTGCAGAGATTCGAACAAACGTCGAGACCAAGTGCTGTTGTTGTGGTCTGGCGCCGCGAAGAAACGCGCTGAGGCGCTGCACTGCGCGTAGGATCCAAGCGTCCGAGCCCACGCTGACTGTCTCTGGTCTGGCGGCGAAGAGACGTGCCGAGTGCGCTAGAGTCAACCTGTCTTGGTATTTTGTATTGTGACGCACTGCGGCTAACTGCTGCAGCTGCTGTAGTCCACGAGTACGTATCCACGCAGAGGTGCGCGCCGAGTGCGGTTCTCTTGGTATCTAGGCCCGAGCCCGCGCCAGCCGACTGTATGTAGTTTCGCCACGGAGAAACGCGCCAACTGCGCGTCGGCCGCGACGCAACGTCGCTATCCAGCTCTGTCACAATCCAACTCATCGATCGTTCTGCTGCTGCTTTCTGTCGCGGATAGCATCTTGAATGTAGAGACCATGCCATTTTCGATTTAAAATCTGATGGCCCAGGTCGTCGGATGTCTGGGCCAACATCTGACGACTTGGGCCATCAGATTTTCGAATCGAAAAATTCCGGTAAGATTTTGCATATTCGGAAGATGCTCTCATTTGCGGGGTCGAAAAATACGAACCTGAAGCTCGAAATCGAACCGCATAGGAGACGGCCCGAATCAGTTTCGGAATCGATTTTTCCGAAAAATGTTTCGCCTGTCTGCATGACTACTTTTTCGGGTGAAACGGTGGTATATATATAAATGTTCTACTATTTATGTATGTTCCTGAACTTTTGGTCCGTGAAGTGACGACACTTAAAAAATGTGGAACGACGCCCCTGGAGAAAAGAAGAACGGTCTTTCAGACACCTCTCGCCAAAACGCCTGCAAGTGTAAGTACCTCTGAAAAGAGCGAGCCCGGTTCGGTCGGGGTCCGGGTCTAAAACACGAAAAGTCAAGTGAAAAACAGAGTTTCGGACCTTGTATTCCGGCCTCGAAAAGCCTACAGTACAGCAGTATATGTACGAAAAGTTGTTCCATTTTTCTGCAAGATTGATATTTATTGCAAGACCGTAGGCGTGTTTGACCCGAGGAACGGGTGAATCGGGCCCGCCTTTCTCGAAGTCCCACCGGTCAGTTCGGGAGAGGAGGCATCCAGCATCCAGCATCCAGCGCCGTTTTGACACTTGTTTAGGATTTCGGTTTGAAAAATACTGTTCTGTCATTTCTTCTGAATCAGTTTTTTTTCGGAAGCGATTGTTCCGAAAAATCGCCTTTTTTTGTTCCGGGTGAAACTGGGTGAAACGTCGATATACTTTTTGAGAAAACGTAATACAGACAGCAAAATAAACTCAGCTGTGGGATCGAAAATTTCCAGTAGAGCCCATCAACGTATTCGAGAAAATGGTTGGCACGCACTTTGTGCGAGACAAGGAGGCTATTGCTATCTACCTGGTACCAGGTAAGGGTTAGGGTGGGGGTCGGTTTTTATTCGACTCCTATTACGGTAAGGGGCCGTAGTAAATAGGACCTAATGTCGTTAGTAAAAATAGTGAAATATATAGGTGTTTTGTGTGTACCGTGGGTCCTGTTTACTATGTTCCTCCGTAATACACGGCCAGTCCAGTGACGCTCAATCGTTTTTCTCGAACAAGAGGCAGGCTCCCTTCAGGATTTCAAATTTCCCCCGATGCTCATCTTGCTTCGCAAGCGTGGTGTGTGCCTGGAAATGCCCACCATGGGGCCTACCTGGGTTTCTATTAATAGTCCGAAATTGACGACACCAACCATATCAACTTCGAACCAGGCACCTGGAGAAGAGAAGAAGGGGTCTACAGGCAGCAGTAGGCACCTCTCATCTCTCACGAAAAACGTGCTGTAGGGTGTGTGAGTACTCTTGAGAAGAACGACGAGCTCAGGTCGGTCGGCCTCCGCACCCAAGCACGCGGATGCCCACGTGAAATCAGGATTTCGGGCCTTTTTTTCAGGGCTACAAAACCGCTTATAAGCTTTTACCTGGAACCGGTATTAGAGATGGCCTCTTGAAATGGAGGATCCTATCATAACGTCTACGAGTATTATAGTCCCCTTCGCGATCTGCTGTATCATATATACGTATACCATACTACTGCTGCCGTACACCACTGCCACTAGTTGGGGCTGCGTGCAGCGTACAGCAATTCGACGTCTGTGTTCATTGACTGCTACCGGGTACCTGTCGTATCGACACGGTACCATTGGACCCTATTCTTTTTTTTCTCGTTCCATGCATTTATGTCTGTGTGAAGCACACCCTAGGCAAGTTCTCGCACTCTTGTGACATGCCTGGCACGAGGTACCTGGCTGGTGATATGAAACGCTTCAGATTGTGCTTCGGATTGTGTTCCCCCTCGGTGAGGGACGTACATCCTTCATGAGGGCATCTAAAACCCGCGGTACCTGCGACCGAAGTATCACTACATACAGCAGTGACATGACTGCTCTGTAGTATCACACACACACACACCTTGCAGGCATGGCTTTCGACGAAATATTCGATCTCACGACTGATGTTCATTTTCATGTTCTGGTATATAGATATTCCTGGTATAAAACTACTCCTGTAACTTTAACCTTACTAGTACTGCAGTCCCGTGTTTGGGACATATTACTTGGAATTTGACTGGTTTGTCCCCAAGACGGACTGCACTCCTACAAGGGTTGAAGTCGTTTCGGCTGGTCGGTGTTGCTTGCCCGGCTACTTGCCTGGTGGCTACTTACTCACCCCCTAGCATTCAAAGCTTGTTTGTGTTCTTTCGTTCCTGCCAGGTCGCTAAGTACGAGTATATATAGCTGGGAACGAACTCCTGCTATGCTGTTTCTCCCTTTTTAGCCTGTGATAACCCCCCGGGATTTCAAGTCAACCATCCCGAAGGGGCACCTTGTATGTATATATATGGAATGTTTATGACGTGCCTGCCGTATCCAGTTCGATGACATGGCATTACATTGTCTACTCTGCTCACTCTGTTGTGTGTTCTTCGCATCAAACCGTTCTTTGTACCCGTCGACATCCAGCACAACAAATATTTTAATAGTATCTCTGTGGCGTAGTTTTGTGACCACAGAACTTGCATCTCTCTACGTGGGATTGGAAGAATCGGCACGGACACTGGTTGTGCTGGATGTCGACGGGTAGAAAGAAAGGTTTAATGTGAAGAACACGCACAGACACACCGCACTCGCGGTTGAAGAGTCAAACCACTCAAATTCCAAGTGCTTTGTCCCCGAACGGGACTGCAGTCCTAAAAGGGCTGAGGTGAATGAAGGACACACATACATACCTGTAGCCAAAGCAAAAAGCAGATTCGCAAAATACAGTTCGGAAATGTCAGTGTCACTCACCGCTCATCATTATGCATGGTTGTGTCGAGCGGCGAGAGCTATGCTAGGCACCAGGTTTGTGTTGTGGTACTACAGGAGTAGTGTGCCACGGGTACTTTTTGACTCTATATTGCGCCGAGATAGGTGCTTGTTTTTTGCTCTCTCGCATGGACTCGCTCCCCTCTGAAGTGATCATGAACCACGAGCCCAGATGCCCTGTTTGGACACATCGACCTAGTTCCGTGCAAACAGATACGGTGGCCGACATGTATATATATTTCCACAGAATGGCGTCTCAAATTGCCAAATCATCCAATAGAATCTCGGTTTTGTTGGGTTAGCTTAGCGCACATTTGTTTTTTTTGGGAAACAGTAGGTCTTCTTCCGTCGCCGAAAGCTCGAGAGCGCGAGGTGTCAACATTCCGCACCTCGAACAGATATATGATGATGTACAGATAGATCGTCTACATATAGATGATCTAGTTCCTCACCTGCCGCTGTGAGAGGGTGTTGCAGGATCTGCCTTATAGGGCAGATCCAACCCAGGAAACATGTCGTAGATCATGCAGATTTTACGGGTCCCAACCGGCAACGTGAGCTACATGCTGTAGATCATACAGGACCGGGAATATACGCTTGCCTCGAAAGGGTCTAGATCGTTTGAAGTGGGAATCCGTTTCCTGTCCGACGTTGTGCATCTTTTGACGGAAATCGACGATCGGTGGAAAGGCTGAACTGAACTATAACCCTCTGTACGGTAAAAACGAGGGTACGCATGAGATTTAATATCGGGGGAGGGGAAGGGGCGACCAACCACTGCTGTGACCACGGCTTTTGTCCGGAAGGCCGCACTCGTTGATGGTAAAAACATGCTTGCCACGGTGTGGATTGAGCTGGGAAGTAGAAACAACGATATCGAAAATGAGGAGAGAGTTTAGAAGTGCACGGGATTGCCGGTTCTGGGATTAACATCCTTGTTCATACATTATTACGGGGGAACATAGTAAATTGGACCTACGTCGGACACGAAAACCTTTATATTTCCCAATTTTTACTAACAATATTTGGTGCTATTTACTGTGGACCCCCGTAATAGTATGATTCTGCTCGGATGATCGACTGACTTGATCGCCACATCATTGCCGCTCATTTGTTTTTTGTCGCTGCGTGTCGATGAGGGGTCCAGCTATGACCAGGTGAACAAGCCTCGAGCCTACTGGACGGTAGCCGCAGACGTGGTCGCGAAAGGAGCCACCATGCCCAAGAAGCGCCTGGTACCCCTGCTGAGAGAGGTGAGGCAAGAGAGAACTGTCCAGCACGTCTCGCTTGTATTTTTATATTTGGTAGGTTTGGAATTTCCTTGAACGATAATCGTAAGCCGTATCTGCTAATTCTTCGGCATTGGTAGACATCACTCTGGAATTGTTGTCATGCTCTTTCGGGCGCGTGCTGTCTATCTCCCTTCGCTGCGCTACGGAGATACCCCCTTGATTAGCAATTACCAATTACGCCGGCAGTACGTGACCACAGACAGGCTTCTTGGCGTGACCAACGCTGTCATCGGCACTTTTTAGGCGACCCCTTTTCCCGTTTTCTTTTTAGCCCTGTTTAGGACGGCGCACTACTCACCTGCCTTTAGACTTGGATGCTTGTTTATGTAAGCAGCAGTACAACAGCAGTAAAGAGCAAGTATACTGCGCTTCCTTACGGGCGGACAAATTCCTTGGGATGCGACTCGGATGCATGCCTCTGTCCAGTGCAGTATTACGGAGGACCATAGTAAACAGCACCTGCGGTACACACTAAAACCTTATATATTTCCCCATTTTTACTGACAAAATTTGGTCCCATTTACTATGGTCCCCCGTAATAGTAAAGAGCACGTGACACGTGAAACCCTTCCGGTGTCGCAGTCCCGTTTTGAGGATAAACTACTTGAACATTTCAGCGCTTTATCCCCAAAGCGGGACTGCGGTCCTATTACGGAGGTCCATAGTAAATAGGACCAAATGTTGTCCGTGAAAATAAGTAAATATATAGGTTTTGTGATAGAGTACCTTGGTTGGTAGTCAATAGACCAACCATCAGTAGGGGCCGTTAAATATTATTGTTCCAGTCGGGTCGTACCCCGTTTACCATTTGATATCTGTAGATACGCAGGCTATTATTGTTCCAGTCGGATCGCACCCTGTTTACCATTTGATATCTGTCGATACGCAGGTTAGTATATCTGTAGACACGCAGACTGGTATACCTGTAGAACCTGATATGCAGGTTAGTAGGTTGTACTATTGAAGCTGAGAATAACGCATGCACCCTTACGGGGTGTTGTACTATTAAAGTTTAGAGTATCGTATGTTCCCTTATGGGTTATTGTACTATTGAAGCTTAAGAGTAACGCATGCACCCTTACGGGGTGTTGTATTACGGAAGTTTAGAGTAACGCATGCACCCTTACGGGGTGTTGTACTATTGGAGTTGAGGGCAACGCATGCACCCTTACGGGGCGTTGTACTATTGAAGTTGAGGGCAACGCATGCACTTTTACGGGACGTTGCACTATTGAAGTGAGGGTGACGCATGCACCCTTGCCAGTAGAATATAGCCGGTTGAAGCCAGAGGATTCTCCTGGCTTCAAAAAGCATCGGCATCAACAAAATCTCCACGAGCTCTTACCACCCTTGCACCAACGGCGGGGTCGAACGCGTTAACCACACCATGGCCCTGATGCTCGCCATGGTCGGAAACGAACTACAAAACGATTGGTGGGACTTGCATCTTCCTCACGTCGAAAGCGCCTACAACAACTCCGTCAGCGCCGCGACCGGGCTGGCCCCGAACGAAGTACACATTGGCCGGTTACCTCGCCTCCCCCTCACCGTGTTCGACCCCCCCAACATCGGCGGACATCAAAGCCTCAACCGGGACCAGCTCGCTTACATTGACCTCGCTACTGCTCGCCAGCAACGCGCCAACCGCGCCGTCCGGGAACTCCACGCGGTCTACGTTTCACGCCTCGACCGACGCAACGCACCCATCATGGACGCCCTCCGCCTTTCCCCTCCTTTCTCTGTCGGCGGTTGGGCATGGATCTACAACACAGCTGCCACTATTCGACAGGGCGCCAAGAAAGGCACCGACGCCACCGTTCTTAAGACCAAAATCTCCTTCAACTGGATTGGCCCGTTCAAGATTCTTGCCGTGGGCCCAGCACCAGCCTCAGCCGTTCCAGACGGACGGCCCCTTCACGACAAGCTCCTGTACTTCGACCTTCCCTCGGACATGCCGGGGCGGGATTCCAAGCACCGCGTCTCCGTCCTCCGCTGCAAGCCCTGCCGGAACCCCGACGACATCGACGATCTCCCCAAACACCTACCGGCCGACCTGACCAAGTACATTCTCAGCTCCTTCTCCACCAGGTCCCCGCCCTTCCACGTCACCTTCGACGATATCGCTCCACCGCCCGAATGCCTCGAGGTCGACCAGATCTCGGGACACCAACTCGTTCGTGGTCGGGGAGGCGTTCTCGCCGTGATGTACGAAACACACTGGACCGGGCTCCTTAGCCCTTCTTGGGAACACGAACGTGACCTACGGCTCCACCGACCCCACATCCTCCGCTATTGGTCGGGAAACCCTTCACAGCATCGCCAGACCAACCGTTTTATACCGCCAGATGCGCATCGGAGCCGCTCACCGTGAACTTTCGCGGTCCCGGGGCGAAATCTTCCTCGCTCCCGGATACAGCCTCGTACCACGCACCCTCTGGCTTCACCGTTTCAGCTCCTCACCTCTACCTGCCGGGGCACACCTCTGGTACAAGGCCCGCGATGGTCTCTGGTGGTTCGGCAAAGTTGCCCCGCCTCGACCGACACCTCCTCCACTCACTTCTACATCGTCCGCTTCCTCGACGACCCGGGACCGATCAAGATCAAACTCCTTCCGTCCCTCTACACCACTTCACGGAGCGCCACTCAAGAATCCTGGTGCCTTCAGCGTCATCAGGCCGGAGGAAACACGCGGAGTACTACGTAATGCTAATGCCCCCCCCCCCCCAACCACTCATCCGCCCGGCCAGTTAACAGTAGCTGATGGTCGACGGATGCGTTAGATTGTAGTGTACTAGTTTTGGGACCGGTATATTCTGTGCGTCCGCTGTCTTTGACACGCGTCCGCTTTGTGTGTAGATTCCATCTAACACCCCACGTTTCGCTTGTTTCGCTAGGACGCAATTCGCAACAGAAAGTGTTATTGTACCTCCAGGGCCTACCTTTCTGTTATACCTCCTTCTGCTTTTCCATAGGGGCGGTTTTTTCGGTCTTCATTTTTTTTCTTTTTCCATTTCTTCTTTCCAGGCTTCTCTTCTTTTTTTCTCTCTTCTCTTTTCTTCTTCATAGTCTTTGTTTGACAACCAATCCATGGGGACTTTGTTGTGTCCCTGTCGCTCTAGCTTCATGTAGACTTCGCTCTATATCAAGTATTTTTGCCGGCTTTTTCTCCCGCCTACTAGTTCGTACCTTACCTGGCTCGGTCTCTCTCGCCTCTCTCGTAGCTTACACCGCGTGTAGCCACGACGGGTCGCATCGGGCCCTCAGTTGCCGCCTCCCCCCCTCTTGGTATTCCTAGTTACGTATTGTACCACGACGAACATCCCGTTGTGCCTTCACTACTGCGTTTCCTTGACGTTCTCCATCTCTAGCACGACTGTTGCTCCTGCCAGAGGCGTCTTAGCCTCATTTACGAGGTGTGGGTTGGTCTATGATCTCGTTAATCCGTCGGTTGTTTTGAATAGCAGCATCTTCGACCCCCCTCTTTCGATTTTTTCTGATGTCTTAAATAGCCATCTCTATATCGTCGTGGGATCTGCATCTACGGCTATTCAGGGTGGGCTAATGTGATAGAGTACCTTGGTTGGTAGTCAATAGACCAACCATCAGTAGGGGCCGTTAAATATTATTGTTCCAGTCGGGTCGTACCCCGTTTACCATTTGATATATGTAGATACGCAGGCTATTATTGTTCCAGTCGGGTCGCACCCTGTTTACCATTTGATATCTGTCGATACGCAGGTTAGTATATCTGTAGACACGCAAACTGGTATACCTGTAGAATCTGATATGCAGGTTAGTAGGTTGTACTATTGAAGCTGAGAATAACGCATGCACCCTTACGGGGTGTTGTACTATTGAAGTTTAGAGTATCGTATGTTCCCTTATGGGTTATTGTACTGTTGAAGCTTAGAGTAACGCATGCACCCTTACGGGGTGTTGTATTACTGAAGTTTAGAGTAACGCATGCACCCTTACGGGGCGTTGTACTATTGGAGTTGAGGGCAACGCATGCACTTTTACGGGACGTTGCACTATTGAAGTGAGGGTGACGCATGCACCCTTGCCAGTAGAATATAGCCGGTTGAAGCCAGAGGATTCTCCTGGCTTCAAAAAGCATGTGCTCCCCGCCCCCCTCTCTCCTCACTCTTCTCACTTGCCCCTTTTGAGCAAGCCTTGCACCAATAAAACAAGAGAACTCCAAAAAGAACTAGGTCTGAGTTTGACCAAGCACAGACACCTGTGTCACACTTCTTCTGTGGATCATCATCCCGTGGAACCCTTACTGCTCTCCCACTCACACATCACAGTTTGTATGTATACCATAGATCCTATTAACTATGGACCCCCGCAATAAAAGTCTATTTCTGGGGACGCAGCAGTAGTTGAGATTATGCTTGACTGCATGCTTGTGTACAGCAGCAGTGCAGTATTAAACAGTACCAGGTATGTATTACTAGGCTCCCCTTCGAGGTGTGGGTGACTTGAAATCTTGGAGGTGTCGAAAGTTTGAAAAGGGAGAGAGAACTCATCATCAGGCGTTCCGATGTATTTGCAGCCTATGTGAGGTTTGCTGGTGTTGTGCCGATGCTGCTGCTGATGATGATGTTGTACCGCTGCTGTACTGCGCGGGTGCTTTTGAAATTCAGAGGAAGTGCGGGTTTGGAATCGTCCAGCTTGATGCGTTCAGCATGGCACGCGCACAGGATGCATCACACACGCATAACCACAGCAGTAGCACCGTTCGTAACTGTGTCACGAAAACAATACCTTGAAGTACGGCTACTGCTGCCTTCATGGATGCTACAAAGGCAAAAGCTGAAGCTTACAGCAGCAGTGTGTGGTGCCTGCACAAGTACACAGCAGAAAAAGCAGGTAGCATGTTGGCATAAAACAAGTAAAGCTGAAATTGCACCTGACCTCTCGGTTCCTACTGCTGCACGATGCACACACGCACACGCACGCTCACATACACACAGCAGCACCGTTCGTGGTTGTCACGAAGGGGAAAGCTTGAAGCACTGCTGCTGTACCGTGGCTGCCTAGCCTTTTGAGGGCTGCTGCGGTACTCGAGAAACAGCCGCAAGCAGCAAGTGGTGAAAAAATGGAAGAATGACAGCTCGGGGTTTCCATGGGCCTGCTTGGCTCTAGCTGGGCGGAAGCCCTTCCCGCGAATACTTGCCAGATATTGCGACTTTGAACGCTGAGAGCACGCGCCACGGAGCCCGGCCGGGACCCATACTTTGCGCCGTGGTGTACACGCGAGCCGCCTGCGTGCCCCGCAGCCGAGAGGGCGAGAAAACCCACGCAACCGGAGGAGATTTTTTTTTTTTTCCGGAGAAAAGGCCACTTGGTATATGTACTACTGTAAATGTCCCCCTTAGGACCGTGCTCCCGTGTCGGGGAAAAAAAATCTTGAATTTAGACTAGGAATTTTGTTTCGGTTCAGCGCCATAGTATCAGTAGATGAGCGAGGAAAGCCCCGCAGGGGTTAGTTCATAGAAGTGCTCCATCATTTAAGCACTACTCGTAAATGTTGGTATAGAATGCTCTCGGGGGCGATTTTCCGCGAGAGGGTTAGCTTTTGATTTTCCACCTGTAATGCAAGTGTGTCTTAGGTGGCCGCATCATTTTACGAAATGTTGCACTCTTCGGGCAGATCACGTTCCCCATTTGACGAGCTAGTCATGTCAGGGGCGGATAGATCCCTGACCTGTACAATCTGCATGATCTACTTTCACGGTGGACCATATCAAAAGCGATCAGGACCCCATCACATGCACGAAAACCTACCTGGTACGAGTATATATTTCGAGTATTTTACTCTTTTTCGATGGTGGTGCCTTTTGGTGATGCGGTGGTGATGGTGGCTATTACGGGGGTCCATAGTTAACGGGACCAATTTTTGTTAGTAAAAATAGGTAACTGTATAGGTTTTTATGTACACCATAGGTCCTGTTAACTATGGACCCCCGTAATAGTAATATTTGGGGCTGATTACGACGTTCCCCTGTAGTAGATCGTGTTGCCGAGGGAGAGGGAGCTGTGCGATCTGCTTGGTCTTGAACCTGCTTCCCGGGTTGGATCTGTGCGGTACAGACCCTGCACAGCATTCCTCACCGGCGTACCAGGTATATTGAAGTACTACACTATTACGGAGGACCATAGTAACTAGGACCTATGGTACACACAAAAACCTGTATATTTACCTATTTTGACCGACAATATTTGGACTTATTTACTATGGTCCCCCGTAATAGATGATTTAGATGATCTATTGTAGATTTGCAGATGATCTGTTTGGTGTGTGGCATGTTGTCCTTTGGTCTCTCGGCGGCAGTATGCTTGGGCACCTCCTCTGAAAGACGAAAATATATGTTTTTTCTTCACGGGCGTGTTTTTTTTTTTTTTCGGATGTCGTCGGTCGTCGGGCTCTTTCCCACCATCGCTTTACAAGAGTGCCGAGCGGACACCGCCGTGTTCTATGTATATACGAACCAGGTATGTAACCACTCAGATGACCGCGATTATAAGCTTTGTTTTGATACCCTTACGAGACTCCCAACGTGTCGTGTTTTCCCGGTGGGTGTGGTATCGTATTAACATGCAAGATAGCACACCGCACCTCGGATGATTTGGTCAAGAAGCTGCTATTACGGGGGACCATGGTAAATAGGACCAAATATTGTTAGTAAAAATAAGGAAATATATAGGTTTTTGTGTGTACCGTAGGTCCTATTTACTATGGTCCCCCGTAGTAATAATTGAAGGAGTGCCGAGCGGACACGACCATGTAATATATATACCACTGTCTGGGCGGATATATAAGGACCGTTTAGACATCAATATAAAGACTAAGCGGTTCCTGTATCTACGGCCAGAGCGGTATAGTAAAACACGCAAGATAACCCTCACACACCCTCTCGGACGAATGTCAAAAGCTCGTTTTCTCGACAACTACAACGAGAGTGGAAACGCCAAGCGGAGCGCGCGCGCGCGTCCATGGATTTTTTTTTTTTTTGCTAAATCGTTTTCGTTTTCGTTTTCATTTTTCCCCCAATCGTCATCAGTTTCGTATGTGTCCATGGAAAAAAAGCAGATAAAATATTTTCGTCTTCTTGTTCGTTTTCATTTTTCCCCCAGTCGTCATCAGTTTCGTATGTGCGTCCATGGAAAAAAACAGAAAAAATAATTTCGTTTTTGTTTTCGTTTTCGTTTTTTCTTTCCCCAATCGTCATCAGTTTCGTTGCGGACCTTGAAATCGACCCTGATGTTTTTGGAGAAAATCGCCCCCCTGAAATCCGTTCTGAGGGGCGTGCTGTCGTGGTTGTTAACGTTAATACGGTACGTACGGCTCCGTTTCTGTTTTGTGTGTATTCACCCTCCTGTCTGTGACTTGTCCCCCCCCCCCCCCCTCCCCCCCCGTAACTCGGCGTGCGTGAATCTTGGTTGATGCGGCGCAGCTGTGCATTCGAATAGGAGACTGCAATGTCTTTAGCGGGGCTTTTTTCGATGCCCTTCTGGCCATCATGAGATCGGCGAAGGTGAGGCTAAGACTGAGGGGCTTTTTTGGTGGTGGTGGTGGTGTTGTTGTTGTTGTTGCTATTTGTACTTGTCCATCACACAGCGTTATAGGCTACCTCAGCGGTAGTCGTAGTGCAATAGTAGCAACAGGGATAGCAGCAGCAGCAGCAGCAGCAGCAGCAGCAGCAGCAGCAGCAGCGACAGCAGTCGAAATAGTAGCATCAGCGCTAGTAGTGGCCGCAGCAGCAACAGCAGCATAAACAACGTAGCACGTAGCAGCAACAGCGGTAGCAGTACGTTACGTAGCAGTAGCAGTAGCAGCAGCATTTACAGTAGAGCATGAGGTCAGCGAACCTTTTCCTGTTGCCGATGGCGGCCTTAACCTCTCGGACGCGCAATGCAACCCCACAGGCACCTACCTACACAGCCAACTTCGGCAAAAGTCCAACATGCCCCCGACTGGATGAGTTACGTATCAGCGCTCGACGCTTCTTGAGGCACAATTCGACGAGCCAGTCCCCCCCCCCCCCCCCCGACTCGTTCATTCGAATTTGTCATCGATATGCATGAAAGTACACACAAAGTGTCGAAACCCGCCTCACAAGCGTTCTTAACATTCGTATCATAGGATGCAGCTCACCCTTCAAGCCCGCCTCGAAAGGTTGTCAGTAGGATGCCGCTCACCCTTCGTAGGACTCGCCCAAAACCCGACCCGCGCTTCCGCTCTTGGTGCAAACAATGTGTGCCTGGTCGGTGAAAACCTGGCTTGTGCGCCGTCCCAACGCTGCTGTAGGGGTGCGAGGGTCTATGGTCATACGACTACCGCCATTCATGACCATGAGTACCCCCCCCCCCGTCGAAACGCCTTTTAATTCGCGATTCGACTGTTCAGGAAGGAGACTGGGATGGCAAGGCGGTACGCTTGGTGCATTTTTTCGTGCGAGGAATGGTCACTGCCCAGGGGGACACCGAGGGGCGCGTGCTGGGATCCCATTGGGAGGGGGGGGGTATCTCGCCAAGGCAGATCCTCCTGGCTATCGAGTGTTTCAGGTTAGGCTAGCGGGTTGACCGTCTTATTCGTTATAATAGGGCGACCACGCGCATGTACATGTACGGCGAGGTGTGGGGAGGGGATGGGGTGCATTTTTTTTCCGCTGCCATTTTACGTGTTGGTCATGATATTTATTTACATCACGAGTTTATTTTTTGCTTTTGCTTTTGCAATTTTTTTTTTTTTTCGTTTTTCGTGCCAGAAACAGAGCGGCTTGTTTTAGGTATGGTTGCGCCGCCCCCCCCCCCCCGAAAAACGGCATGTCCTTTAGCCTTTGTGTTATCTTCTTTTTTTGTTTTTCGTGCTGTTAAAACAGTACCGAGTGTCCTTACAAGCAGTATTTTTTGTTCTATCTTCCTTTTCGTTCGTGCTATTATTAATAGTAGTAGTGTCCTTAGTTTTTTCTTGTTTTTTCTCGATACTCTTTTTCGTGCCAGAAACGGAAATGAGATGGTTGAGCCGCCGGTACGCTATATATATAATGCCTTTCGTGGCAAGCCAGCCCGAGTAAGACGCCGAACCTGTCAAGCTGATGTTGCCTACCACTATCTCCGACCATGTATGGACCATCGGGGGGGGGGGGGGGGGGGGGGGGTGGCTCATATGGTTGACATTGCTGTAGTACTCAAACGGTCGGTACATTTCCAAATATCCCCGGCTTGAGTTGTTTTCGCTCGATCGGCAATCCGGGTGTCTTCTTTCTTTGCAGCACAATGCCTGCCCCTTGCGTCTTAAATTATCCCTCTGTTGGGAAATTGCAATCCCTTTTTTTTTTTTTTTTGTCTGTGGTTCTGTTGTTGCTGTTGTTGTTGTTGCTGTTGTTGTTGTTGTTTGTTGTTGCTGTTGTTGTTGATGTTGTTGCTTTAGTTGTTGTTGTTGTTGCTGTTGCTGTTGTTGTTGTGTTTTCCCAGCTTTCTTCCTTGTTGCGCAAAACCGAACCGAAACGTCCCACCCCCCAGAGAGGAGACGGAGCACCGCTCAGCTGTTCGGCAGATGCCGGCTTTCCACACCGTGGCGACGCTTTGTCAGCTGGCCTCCGAGTGCGGGATCGGCGGCCAACCGTCCCCGGTGGACGTGCTGAGAGACACCACCCTCGCCCCGCTCGAGTCTTTCCAGTCCCAGGAGAGGCCGGAGAAGAAGGGCAAGGGCAAGGGAAGGGCCTACAGACAGGTATTTTGTTGTTGTGTTGCATTTTTCAGGAAATTTATCGTCTGGTCATTGTATTATTGTTTGCTTGGAATCGATACCTGCAGTGCGCGGGGGTCTGTAGGCATTATTCAGCGCAACTGGTCGCTCTGCTGTAGTGGTCAAAGACGCCTATTATTTCTGGAAAAAGGAGTACTATTAATAGTCGTATTACAGGGGGGGGGATTTTTTTTATAGAGGCGTGTGTCAGGCCTAGGAGCAGTAGACCTCTATTAAACCGGTTAAACCGGTGTTTCTCTTGAATCAGACTGGGTAGTGCAAGGCGTAATTTCCCCCCCCGCCCCGGTCTCCCTTGGCCTCTTCCTTCGAGCCCACGCCGACCCGAATGCCCACGCCCACCCCACTTCCTTATTTCCGTCGACTTTGTCTCTCTGCCTATAATTCTGCTTCTGCTAATAATATTTCCGCCGCATTTGCCTCTGCGTTTGTCTTCGCCGATGCCAATCATATTCCCGGTGCATTTGCCTCTGGCTCTGTATCGACCTCTGCCAATCATAAATCCCGCCACCTTTGCTTCTCTGCCTGTACCTCTGCCAATCGTAATTCCGCCACCTTTTCCTCTCTGCCTCTGCCTCTACCTCTGCCAGTCATATTTCCGCCGCCTCTGCTTATCTGCCTTCACCTCTACCCCTACCAATCATAATCCCGCCGCCTCTGCCTCTCTGCCTCTGTCTTCACCTCTGCCAAGCATAATCCCCGCCGCGTTTGCCTCTATGCCCCTGCCTCTGCCTCTGCCAATCATATTCCCGCCACCTTTGCCTCTCTGCCTCTGCCTTTGCCTCTGCTTCTACCCCTCCCTCTGCCAATCAGCGGCTGGAGGCTTTCCAGGAGTCGTTGCAGATGTCTGCTTCCATATTCTCGGCGATCCGCAGATGCCCGGCCCTGGCGAGAGACGGGAGTGTGTTGCCTCGGTACTGCTGGGCTGCTGCAGCGAGAACACCATCACGGCACGTCACGCCTTCGCGATTCTTGCTGACCAAGCAACGCACTCTCCCGAAGCTGTGTCACAGGTGGGTGTACCCATTCATCTCATGCCTGGCCGTAGTCGTATGACCGTATACCCTCGCATCCCTACATTGCCGGGACGAAGCGCGTCGGGTTTTCACCGACCAGGCAAGGCATTTATTGTGCCAAGCGCGAAGGGAAATCGGTAAGCGAAGGGAAAGCGGTCCTTGTATTTTCGCCCAGGTAGGTCGCATGTTTTTGCCGTGCAGGGCAAATATTTCTGACTCACGGGGGGGGGGGGGGGGGGGGGGGGGGGGGGGGGGGGGGGGGGGGGGGGGGGGGGGGGGGCTCTTCCAGGGCACTGGCAGCACAGACAACACCGCCCAATATGGCATGTCTTATCGTTAGAATGCCGTTCTTGTTTCGCGCTGTTATTCGATGTATACCCGGGCTATGGTCTCGTTCGTCTTATTACTATTACGGGGGGTCTATAGTTAATAGGACCTATGGTATAGATAAAAACCTATATATTTGACTATTTTTACTAACAAAATTTCGTCCTATTTACTATGGTCTCCCGTAATACCAGCAGATATATACGTGCGAACTTTTTGGATGAGATAGGAGACCTCCTCATGTCAGAAGCCTCAGAAAAAATAGCTACCTGGTATATTTTTAGACCCCGACCGTCGCACGGAGCATTGTCGGAAGATAGGGGGGGGGGGGGGGGGGGGGGGGGAGGGGGGAGTGGTATGAGATTGTGGGTAGGAGAGGGGGAAAGGGAGGGGAAGGGGGGAGAAGGGGGAGCGGTGGGAAAGGGGGAGGGGGGGGGGGGGTGGTCGCGAAACAACAGCGAAGGGGGGGCGGGGGGGGGGACGGGCGTACTCATTTGTTGCTTGCCTTAGTCTGTTGACCAGTGATCACGCATCCTTTCGAGACGGGAGGTACTCGATCTCATGCGTGGCCGTAGTGGTATGACCGTAGACCCTCGCACCCCTGCAATGCCGGGACGGAGCCCGTCGGGTTCTCGCCGACCGGGCAGACGGCGGGAGGGCGAAGGGGGGTTGCTTGCAGTTGCCCGCCTGCGCGGTCGGTATTATGTGCGAGGAACCCCCGCTTCGCAAGCAGCATGGCAGCATGGCAACATGGTTACTGCTCAGGCTGCTGGCCCTTTCGGGACCGCATTCCCTTTTTGGAGCACAAATTACTTGGAATTAAAGTCACACACACGGTTGTGTACAAAAAACAAGAACAACACAGCGGTGCGGCACTCAAATACTCGTATTAACGGGTCCAAAACGTCGAGCTTCCCCGTCCACACACCCCCGGCGCCTTTTGCCCCCGCCTGTCTTCCCTCTGTGGGCGTTTGTTTCCGGGTGCGCTTAATTGTTTTTTTTCTCTCTTCGTTTTTTCTTCAGACCCTCCTCAGCAAGGCGATGCTGGTGCCGACCACGGTAGGCATGCTGCAGGCTCCGGGGGGCGGCCTGGCTTCCTCCGGGAACGAGCCGAACCTCTCGGACTCTTTGGCGTGCGTGTACTACCTCCGGGCGATCAAGGCCCTGGCGTTCGCGGAGGCCCTCGACGGCACCATGCGTCTGGACATGTACCGCACCATGGTTAGCTCCGTGTCGGACGCGAGGCACCGCGTGGCGCTCGAGGCCATGCAGTGCCTCTTGAACCATCCGAGGTTTGTGCGTGTGTGACGTACGTTTATCTCCGATTGCGGCCGGGTTTTTGTTTGTATCGTTTCTTGCGGCTGCGAGGCCAGGCCGTCAATTTTTTTTTTTTTAATTAATAGCTTTTCCTAGAAAGTTTTTCTTTTTTTCAATCTGGCCTCAGCTGCGACAATATCGTTGATGTTCCTCGTTGATGTTCCTCGCTTTTAGTAATTGTCTCTTGAAACCATACGGAGGTGTGTGTGCCATCTTGGTATAGTAGGTCCGATTTTTATGTACAGTCGATAGTTGTTTTACGGCGCGCCGGGAAGGGCAAAGCGGGGCTTCGCTTTCTCGGCTGTAGATGGCGGTGGGAAAAAGTGGGAAAACGTTTGTCGCGCGTTTGGAGCGCGGGGCGTTGTTTGCTCTCTGAATGGCGTTTTAGAAAGTAAGCCTGGGGGGGGGGGGGGGGGGGGGGGGGGGGGGGGATGGTGAAGCTGGTCAACTTTTTGGCGGTGTGATGTGTCGTGCGTTTTCGTGCCCGGAAAACTCATCTCTGACGATTACGGAAAAGCGGTTCCTTTCGGGTTCCTTTCGAGAGGGGGGGGGGGGGGGGGGGGGGTGTACTCACTCGTTTGAGAGGGAGGGGTGCGTACTCATTTGTTGCTTGCCTTAGTCATTGGACCATTGACCATGTTTGAGAAGGGGGGGGGGGGGGGGGGGGGCAAGAGGGTCGTGCGGCTTTGGTTCAGCTGTGTCATTTTTGGTCAGTATTTTGCAGGCGTTTTTGGAGTTTTTCGTTTCTATGCAAGCAAGACTACCCGCGACGAAAATGACTGCACGCGGGGGCGGACTCTCGACGTGTCACCCTGCTCCTGCTCCAGGGGTGGGTGGGTAGGTGGGTGGGCACAGCCAGTCATCAATACCAGCCGATACTTGCGCCTCCACTGACCCTTGCCCCCCCCGACCCCTGCTGCTGCACGCCAACGCCTACGCAGGGCGTGGGAGCTCCTTGTGAACGTCCAGCGGCAGTCCCGAGACGCGGACATTTTCCGCAGGGTCGTGGACCGCATCAAGTTGTGCGTGGAGGAAGCCACCGCTCCCGCTACGGCTGCCGCTGCTGCTGCCGCTGCCCTGCCGCCGCCGCTACCGCTGCTGCTGATGCTGCCGGTGCTACCATCCCCTCGCTTGGCCGGTCGGACTCCACAACGCAACTCCCCTCCGTCGCTGGCTCTTCCGAAGTACTAGTAGGTCACGGCCGAAAGAAGAAGAAAGGGAAAGGTGGTGGCTCCAGCAAGGCGTTGGTTGATGCTGCTGGGACGGGCGAGGCGCAGTGCAACTGGGCGCTGGCCCATGCTGCGTGTAGGGTGTGCAGGGTGGTGGGACGCACGTTCCAAGGGCTATCAGGTGGGACGCACGTTCCAAGTGGCTATCAGGTGGGTGGATGGGTAGATAGGTGGGTGGGGGGGGCGGGGAGGGGTGTACCCATGGCATGCATGGCCGTAGTCGTACGATCGTAGTAGACCCTCGCATCTCTACATTTTGCCGGGACGGACCACAGGTCCGGTTTCACCGACCAGGCAGACTCTGCTTGCACCGAGCGCGAAGTGCCGGGGGGGGTGTACTCGATAGGAGAGATGTACTCGATCTCATGCATGGCCGTAGTCGTATGACCATAGACCCTCGCATCCCTACAATGCCGGGACGGAGCATGTCGGGTTTTCACCGATCAGGCAGACATTGCTTGCACCAAGCGCGAAGCGCCGTGAGGTGTCCGGCGAGTCGCATGAAGGGTGAGCTGCATCCTACTAAGAACCACCTGTGAGGCGGACTTGCATATGGATGACAGCTTCAATGAGTTAGTTTAATTTCCGGTGTGGCCACTTCCAGAGACAGCAATGGGGGAGTACTATGTAACTGCCTCTTCGGTGCCGTACCTTGAACACTACGTGATACGATCAATTCCCTTGTGCAGAGTAAAGGTTCTTTACTTCGCACAAATGATCTAACTAGACGACCAGCTGTGGGCGAAGGGGGGGAAGGGTTTGAGGGAGCGATGTTGCCTCACCCCGAGACACGCCTTCTTCGCGAGCAAGCGATGTCCTTGTTGTGTTCGTTTGGTCTTGTCAGCTTTTGCTTGCTCGGCGACACACCCTGACATAGCTGCGGACTGCTTCACCGTAGTTGTCTGCAATTTTTTTTTTTTTTTTTTTGCTTTCGAGGTTGGGTGGAATTGGTGGGTGGGGTGGCCGGGTGGTTGGTCGGCTCACCCTTTTTGTTCGTCCACGTATAAGATAGGAAGTGTTATTATGCGTTGTCGCGCTTTTCCGTGTTGTGCCATCGAAAGTATCCCTTATTTTCGCCTCTCGCAGCGCACAGCACACCCCTGTCCCTTACAGCACCAGCCAAGGGGGCGAGGAGGAGACCACGGTTTGCCCTCTTGACTGGCCGCCCACCTATATATATATATATATATATATAGACCTCTGCCGGTGGGATCTTTCGTGCATGACTTTTGGAGGTAACCTTCCTTGCATGCGTGTTCGGAGGTCTACGCCCGATTCGTCTTACCCTGTCGGTGACACCTATATATATATAAAACTAACTATATACACTAAAAAATCGTTTGGGCTGGTCGGTGTCACATGGCCGGGTACTCGCCCCGTTCTCACAGCTGTTTGTTCAATTTGTTTCGAGAGTATTTTTTTTTTTGTTTTTTTTTGTTGATGTTGTTGGCTCTTGCTCGGTGACTCGCACGAGGCAGCTGGTACCTGGTACATACGATGAAGGCACGAAAGCCTGCCGTGTTCCGTGTTTCCCCCGTTTTCAGCTTGCGGCACCCCCGGGATTTCAAAGTCAGCCAAACCACAATCCCGAAGGGGTCCTTTTGTACACTAAAACTGATCCCAGTCTGCGCAGGAAATATGAGCAACGTTTGGACGGTACAGACATACTAAGCAGCTTTTTTGTAAGACGCCGTCGTATGTGAGGTGAAAACAAAGGTCAGGTACAAGCTTAAAAATTACGCAGGAAGCATTTTATTTGAGGGGTGGGGGTGAGCGAGAATCCCGGGGTGGCCAGGGGACGCCTGGATACCATCCCCGTTTTTTCGTCATTACTGCCGGTAAGTGTTGAGGCCGAAAAAGACCTTGGACGTGCCCCGAAATGAGTATCTCCTAGTACGTTTTCACGTACAGGTAGTCGCGTCTACCTAACGGGACGTAGCCCCCCCCCGCCCCCTTCAACGCACCGCCCTACTATGGTGCCGGTTCACCCCAACTCGTAGCGTGTTTTATTTTAGCCACGTTTACGCGACGGCGCGTGTTCCCCCGGGCCCCCTTCAACGCGCTGCGCTATGTGCTATCACCATACCGCGTCACTCCCAACTCTTTTGAATAGCGCATTTTCTCCCGTACGTGTGGCCGCGTTTTTACGTATCGGCACGTATCCCCCCGCTCCCTTCAACGCGCCGCGCTACGTGCTATCGTGCTATCACAATTTATGGCGTTTTCACCCCCGGACAGTTACCAGACCATGCAGAGCCAAAACCGAGGCGGTGGTGATGGCGCCGATGGTAGTGTTGGCGGTTTTAGCATCGCTACAACCGGAAAAGCGAGCGCAACCAGAGGGGCTCTTGAGGGCGAGCGACCCAGCGCTGGCAAGGCAGGCCCGCGGCCACCGTCCATATGCATCCGGCAGGGCTTCGCCGAGGCTCTGGCCAAGGCGGGAGGGGGGGTGGGCGGCGGCGGCGGCGGTAAAATTGACACCACCTCCGGGGACGCTGGGGGGGGGGGTGGCGCGGGGTTCAACCTTCTTGGGCTCCCCCCGTCTCCGGCCCCACTGTCTGGGGTTGCCGGGGGGGCGTCTGCCTGGGGGGCTACTGCGGGGGGGAGCTCTCGCGGGTTGGGAGATATGATGGCGGGACAGGTGCGGTGAGCGTTTTGGTTTGTTGGGAGTTTTGGGGGGCGGCAGCTGTTTGTTTTTTTTTGGGGGAGGACGGGGGGGGGGGGGGGGGGAGGCGGGAAGGGCGAGGGGTTTGGGGGAGGCTGTTTAGGAACTGCTGTAACTTTCGTAGTAAATCAAATATACTTTTTTTCTTTTTGTGCTTTCAGCTACCGCGGTGAATATGTAAGTCCTACCGTGAGCATGCGTACGCGGCTTTATAGTAGTCACAGCAGCACAGCAGTAGCGCAGAATGTGTTTATGGGCTGGGTGCTGACATCGGCACGGTTGTCTCGAGTTACGCTTCCTTTCCACGCTTGGTGTGTGTGTGTGTGTTTTTTGAAGGACCTCCGCCTGTCTTCTCCGCTAACCCCAGCCCTTACTCCCTCCCCTAACCAACCCCTTCTCCTGACATTCCTGTACATAGCGATGGGACTCTGAGGCCCCATATCTTTTTCGTGAGCGCCTCTCCAACTGTTGCTTTTTCCGGCTGGCTGCCGTATCTCCCGCCTGATACCTCGCACCATCTGTTTTTTTTGCCTTATGCGCCCCCCCCCCCCCCCCCCCCCCCCCCCCCCCCCCCCCCCCCCTCTTTCCCCCCCCTATTCTAGTGCGCCGTAGCAAAATGAATACCGCAAGGCGTGACCCAATAACTCGAAGCCTTGCCTGTTTTTCCGATGGTTCGAAAACACTTTGTGGTTTTTTTACACAGCACGCCCGACCCTTGTGTTGTACACGCTGTGAGACAAAGCAGTGGTCATCGCCACCGCGTAACGGCCCCGAAAATTGCGGTTGTGAGCTTTTAAATGTTGACGCTGCGGGATAAATTGACAGGTGGTGGAAGAGCAGAACATCGCGGCGATCCGAGACCTGTGCCGAGCCTTGCAGCAGCACCGTCTTTTGGAAAGCCCTCACCTGCATGTGCGCAGCCTAGCTCTCGAGGTGAAACGGAAGGGGTGTTGACGGTCAGTGATGTGATCATCGTGTTTTCAGTGTTTCGTGCGTTTTGAGAGTGTTTTAGGTGAAGGTGTTGACGATGTCTTACGTATGTGGTTGGCGCCAGGTGTATGTTGGTCGTCGTGTTTTTTTAGTGTTGTGGGTGCGTCGCAGTGAAAGCCTCGGGCGGGGACGTATGTGTTCGTCGTGTTTTTTTAGTGTTCGGAGTGTGCTGGAGGTGAGAAAAGAGTTGACGGCGAGTGCACGTGGTGATTGTGTTTCGGGAGTTCTGAGAGTTTCGAGGAGAAAAGTCTTCACGAAGAAAGTGACCATCGCGTTCAAGTTGTTTCTCGCGAGTTGTTTTTGCACATATACACGTGGCACAGATGTGGAATGAGGTGAGCTTAAGCTCTTTTTTTTCAAGCTTTTTTTCCCCCCCTCACCGATCTGCCGGAGGATAACATCACACTATTACGGGGGACCATGGTTAATAGGACCTACGGTACACACAAAAGCCTGTATATTTACCTATCTTTACGAACAATATTTGGTCCTATTTACTGCGGTCCCCCGTAATAGGACATTTCATTATCTACTGTACAACATCTAGCTCCTCATCTGCCGTGGTGGGAGTTTGTGCAGGATTTGCATGTTACGGAGAGCCATAGTTAATAGCACCTGCGGTACACACAAAAGCCTACCTGGTATATATTTTCCTATTTTTTTACTATCAAAATTTGGTCCCATTTACTATGGTCTGCCGGAATAGTACAAATCCAGCGCAGGAAACATATGCGCTAGCTATATCGTGCGAATTATTCGGGTCCCACCCCGCAACATCAGCTATTGTGGATGATGCAAGATCGAGAATACATCTGCCTCGGTGAGGGTCCACATCATGATGAGCTGTCTGCGGGATAGATAACATACAATGTACCACTCTTTCCGGAAATATAAGCTACGCTTGATGTTCATATCGGAGTCCCAACGGGGATTATGCTCACAGGCAGAGTGGTGCTGGAAAAAAAAAGTTGTTGTGCTCTCGATAGAGAGGACAAAGTACGTTTGGTCCTCGTAAACGGAGTAGCAGCGTGTCTTCTTCGTGCAGCTATGGATTGCTCACCTGCTACGTACAGATACGCAGATTGGAGACCCCTGAGTTTGCCTTCGTTTTGTCTGCTTTGTTTGTTGCTGAGACGGTTTGCCGAGCGGAGAGGCCTGAGGTTTGGTGGGGCGAAACCCTCGCCCCCTGTGTGGGAAGTCTTGATGGTATTTTCTGACCACAGCTGAAACACGCATTTTTTCCCCCTCCCGCCCCTTGTTTTGGCATCCGCCCCTCCTCCCCCCTCAATGAAAAAAACCTTCAGGCGATGTTTCTATTGGTGCCGGACCCATCCCCACTCGACCCCCAGCTGCGCGGCCTGTGGGACTGGTTACAGCAAAAGGTGGAGCAGTGTCCGTCCACCCTTCCTGACTCCGTGCTGAGCGAGCTGGTGGACACGCTGCTCACGCGGGTGCAGTGCAGCGCCGCGAGCCGGGAGGAAGTCATTCCCATCGCCCTCGCCCTCACCGAGAGCTTCATGTACCAGGTAGGGTGGACTCCCCGTGCGCGTTGGAAACTCGCACCCACACACAAGCGCACGCGTGCACGGGCGTTACGCGTGAGCGTACGTGTGCGATGCGGAGTGGTGCAGGCGGGAGTGCACGCCGCCAGCAGCTTTCGTAGGTGGACTGCCGGGGTTTGTAGCGTGACATTGGCCGCGCTCTTTCCATCCGTGTTTTTCACACGTGTGGCGTGTCGTGGGGTGGCGCACATACACATGGTTTCGTTCATCCCATGATTTGGAGCTCCGAGAAATGTTACGTGACGAACGTAAAAATGACGAATGCTGTACACACCAAGCAGTCCGGATTGCTGCACAGGGGACAGGGGATGATCAACTTGGGGACCCCGAACTACGATGCAAAATGAACTGGTACAAGTATGACACGCGTGCGCCGCAATGCTGAGGGGTTCTCGCTGCTATGTGCTCACGCTATTAATAGACTGCTTGACACAAACACCGCCTTTTTGTTTCTATCGCGATGCCCGTGTCCCGAAGGGGCGGAGACAATCTTGCCTGTACCCGTACACTGCGGTGTTTTGGATGAATGGGCATACACATGTGCCGTATTGTATAATGTTGTACAGCTGTCAGATTGTGGTCCCCTATGTAGAGCATACCTATGGAATGCATCCTTCATAAGGTAATGTAAAACCCGTACCTGTAGAACACCCATTGGAAGTATCACTCGATGCTTGCAAAGATGATTTTCGACGAAAAATCCTGGATCTCACAGCTGAGGTGCTTTTTTTTTTCTTCAGTTTTCATCGAGAAAAAATATGTTCGTGTTGTTTTGTTTTTTTTTTTTCCTTTTTCGTTGCCGCACTCCGTACAGTTGGCAGTAGATACATCTTCAGTACGGCGGTTCTACCCGGGTTCATGCCGTAAGGTAGGGGGCTTTGTGCGAAGTTGGATCTCCAGCCAATGCACGCGGCATCGTATAGTTGACGCCAAAACTTCCTCCTCCCTCCCTCCCTCCCTCGCTCCCTCCCTCCCTTTCTCTCTCCTTCCCTGCCTCCCTCCCTCTATTCTCTTCCTCTCTCCCTCTTTTCCTCCCTTCCTCTCTTCCTCCTCGCCTCTCCCTCCCTCCCTCCTGCTACCCTTCCCCCCCCCTACCTCTCTCTCTCTTTATCCTTCTTACTGAACCTTTTGTTACAGGTCCCGAGCGAGGAAATGGGACGCTGCGTGCTCCGGGCATGGTGCCAATGCGCGGGGTACGGAGGCCGGGCGCGAGAGGCCGTGCTGCAGTCGGTGTACAGACTGCTCGACAGGTCAGGGACATACTCTTCGTTTCTTCGTTCACGTTGCGGAGTTGGTTATGCTCGCAGCCAACACCGCCTTGCAACGACAGAGTCCCGGCTGGCGAGGGATGTTTTTTTTTCAAGTCGTACGATACACAACGGATGTGTCTCCATCTCTACGACGGACGCATGCGGTGGACCATCTACTGCAGCTCCTCACCTGCCGTTCGATGACGCTGTGCAGGATGTGTGTAGTACATACAGATCCAACCCAGGAAACAGGTCCTGTTAATATGTCATGCAGGCTATACGGCTCCCACCCTGCAGCATGAGCTAGATCATTCAGCTGGTATAGATCAGGGATACACCTGCCGTGAAAGGTCTAGCTCATGATGTAGAAATTATCTATCTGCTCTGACCGAGGTGTGGATGTTTCTGACTTGTATTTGCGTACGTACACAGGTCGATTTTTGTTTTTTTGCTATTGTAGCTGCAAATTTCCCTCAGCTTGTTGTAGTTTTTTGTTCCCTGATTTTTTTTTTTCTTGCGCTCCAAAGCTACATGGCGCTGAGTTATTGCGAGATCAACCACATGGCCTGTCCTGCGACCGTGGACTGCATACTAATATGGTGATGTGTCAATGTGAGAACAACATAGCTCAATGCCCACGGTTAGTTTGGATGGTGTACGTCTTGGTGCCGCGCGGTGTCTGGTGTTGCCTTATGTGCCGTGCGTCGAGGAGTGTCTGTTCGAACCCTCCCCTCAAAACGTCCCCCTTGTCGTACGTGCGTACGTTTCCATCCATGGTTTCCCCCGCGTGTTGGCGTGTGCACTCGCCAGGAACATCGCCCTACCGCCCGAGAGGCTGTTCAACCCGCTCATCTCTGCCGCCAGCGATCATGTTAGCACCGGCAGTTCCAAAAAACGGGCGCCGCGCCATACGAGGGGGGTGCAGAGCGAAGACTGGACGCGGCAGCCGGGCGTGGCTTGGACAGTAGGTAAAAAGCTGCAGCAGTTTTGTGCGTCAGCGGTGTGATACGCGCTGTCAAACGCTGCCTCCTCCTTTTGGTATCAGTATAAGTGTGGCTGTTTGGTTTTTGTATCGTTTTTTTTTTTTTTGTCTTTTTTTTCCCGTCGAGACTGAAACGACTTTTTGTTTGTTTGTTTTCTGTTTTGATCATTTTTTTTGCGTTTGTTTTCCCGCTGAAAGGCGTGCAAGCCCGTTCAAAGGCCCATGAATTTATCTTGATCGTAGTATAGCGACCAAGATTACTTTGTGAGACAGTATCAAGCGCCTACCAGGTATCGGTAGGAAGAGCGTGCAGCGACACGATATGGGTATTATTAGAACCTGCTTCCCGCGTGTCCGTTCTGCTCCTTACATTGCAGTGCGGACACATCCCCCATTGTTTTGTACCCCAGCAGCCCGAGCTGCTTTGTTGGTGCGGGTTGTCCGTCGTCGTGTATGTATATGACATATGTTCCCCTCTGTATGTCCTAAAGGGGGTCATAATCTCGTTGATCTCTTTCCCACCGCCGCAAGACCTTCTTGACCACCTCATTTTTGTATTGGTTTGTTTGTAGTAATTTTTGGTATTTGTGCGTTTGTTTCCCGCGCTGAAAAGCGTGTATTTTAACTCGTTATTGTTGCCCCCACCGCCGCATAACCCTTTTCCTACTCCGGCGCATCCCGGTACGCACCCCAAGGCTCCGCGGACGAGACAGTTGCGTCGGGCCCACCCCCTTCCGGTGGCCATCCTGGAGGGAGACCGCTGTTGACGGTCCCAAGCGGCAGCGGCAGCGGTAGCGGCGGGTTTGTTAGCTTGAACGGCGTCTCGATGGTGCTCGGTGGAGAAGAGACGCCCCGCTGGGGCAAGGCCGGAGGGGGCGAGGGAGGCCCTGATTCGTCTCCGCGGTTGGATTACCTCAGGGCCAAAAGTGCAGCCACAAGGTACGTACGTTGTTGATAAATCCCAGGCGAAGAACGAAGATGATTCAGGCTTTTAGTATTATTCCCAGCAGAGTAGAGACAGAATGAGTGACCACGTGTGCATCACGCGAACTCACAGAAATAGCCACCAAGTAACCTATAATAGGCCGATATTCCGAATAGTCATGAAACTGCCAAAATGCTGAACAACTACATTCGAACACTCATGGACGCACACTCCCTGATGCTGAACAACCATATTCGAACATACGCGCGTATGATACGGCCGGGCAAAGGGGTTGGGGACGAAAAACTGTCTTTGTCGCGTATCCTGACGCTTTTGCTGGTGCGGTTTTAAGTTTTTAAGAAGGAGGGGACGCTCATACGAGATCATGATCAAAACGCCTCCTTAAGAGTAGAATATTGAGACCAGGGCGTTTGAAGCTCCAGCACCAGCGTTGCGCGATTCCCAGACGACCCCCACCCTCATGACGATGACGATGATAATGTGCTTTCACATTGTTTAATTTTCCTTATGTTTCGGGTTACTGCTACCGCGCGCCCGGTGTCGCCCTGCTCTCTTTGCAACCTGCTTCGCTTCGTTCGCCAACCGCCCATAAAACCTCAGGCTGAAACGCTCAGCGTACTGGTTCCTCGGCGAGTACTGCTGCCAGCTCACTGGCACCCCTACCGCTGCCGGTTCTCTTCATGACCTGGAACAATCGCCATCATCACAGACCATCCCTGCCGGCAAAGACTTGCTGGATGTTTTGGCGCTGTCCAACCCCCATCGCCCGAGACCGGCATGGGGAAAGGCTGGGAGTCTGGAGGGCATGGAGACCGGGGCGACGGCTGTGGCGCACCCTGTAGTATCGGTGATGAACGGGGCCACGGTGTCCATCCTCCTGCGCTTAAAGCACGCGGTCATGTTTGAGGACTTTCAGGTGTGTTTTCTTGTCGGGAAAGGGAGGCGGTAGTGTGCCATGCTGAGGGCCGGAAAGGTCGAGAGACCGCGTCGAGTCCGCGTGCGAAAGGGTATGTACATGCTAAATATGTTTTTTTGTAATGGTTCTACACACCACAGAGGTACTGTACTCGTAGTGGACTATTCTATCTGACACTCGCTTTAGCGATCGCTGATACTCTCAGTAGCTTTTTCTGTCATACCTGTTACTATCTATAGCTTTAGCGTAGTATCGTATCTGAACCTCTTGTAGCTTAGCTATCATACCGGACACTCTTAATGGCTGTGGCTGATTGCATAGTAATTCATCAGGTGGTGCGTGCCTCATGAAGCCTTCGTTCCTTTTTTTTGGCTGACCAAAACCCCACTTTTGTTCGTTTGTTTGTTCGTTTGATTGTCTCCCTTTCCCTTCGCTCTCACATGTGACGTTTCAACGCTCTTCTCTTTCTTTTCGCGCGATTCCAGACCCGACACACGTGCGCGTCGGCGCTCTGCAAGATCGCCCTCCGCCTCCCTGAGCCAGTCCGATTTGACGCGTACTGCTTCCTGAAAGGCCTTGTCGATACTGCCGCCATATTCCCCCTCACTGCGCCTCTCGGAGGTGCTAACGCTACTGCAGAGAGCGATTCCGGCCCCGGTGGTGGTGGTGATGATCGTGAAAAATTGCTGGCGAGCTACCGACAAGAACAGGAGGCGGTGTTGGAAAGAGTCGAGACTGGTGCGTATTTCGACAGTTTCTTGTTTATTTTCCGGCCGTTGTCCTCGTAGGTGTCGGTAAGTTGGAGCTGGTCCGAAGGAAGAGGTGGAAGTTGCGGCGAAAAAAACTGTTAATAGGAAGATGATATTTTATTGTATTTATCTTTTCAGCACGATCGCGAGTACAAGGTCCTGAACGTCGGCTCAGCTTGCAGCCTCTGATACGTTTTTGTTTGTTTGCCATGTCTCGTTGTTTTCGCACGGTGTATCTGACAACGCGGAGGGCCTTGTGTAAGCTACCAATCTACATGTGGTTCGCTTGGTACATCGGCACGCAGGCAACCGACACACGCTCGAAGCCAGTCGCCAAATTCTGGTTTACTAACAACGCCCCCAACCCACCGCCCCCCCCCCCCCCCCCCCCCCCCCCCCCCGCTGCCAGCCGGTGCTTACGGCATCGGAGAGGCGGTAGCACCCGTCTTGGACTATCTCACCTGCTTCTATTCATCGCTAGACGACGAGAACACGCGAGACGAAGCAAGGGCTTCCTTGGGGAGTTCCTCACCGGGGAAGGCCACTGAGAGCGGGGACGGCTTGCGCTCAGAAAAGCAGGAGAAATTCTTAGACCTGTACAAAGGCTTGCTGGACGACCAGGGAGCCGCCCCCGGGGCTTGATTTTTACGACAGCTTTTTGTGGTGTATGTGTTTTGCTTGCCATAGTAACTTGGTAGCTTTCTCTTGTATGTGTTTTTCCATCGTGGTAATATTGGTGTTTGTATGTATACAGATGGCTACGGGGTGTGCGGCCCTTCGCAATGCGTCCTTGAGTGTCGAGATGAACAACTACGCGACGAAAGTCGCGGTTGCGAGCGAGATCTCACTCTTCTGCCTGCCTGTCTGTCCTTTTGAGCCCTTCGGTCTTTCCACAGCTCGGGGCGTCTATCGTACTTTCTTGTTCGACTGCCTGGTACCTGGTATTTCCTAGCTGTTGTCGTGCGTTTCTGACATCTCTGGGGCTGCTTTGATTTGTTTCTATTTTTAGTTCTGTGCGCGATTTGCTTCAGTTTCGTTTTCTAGTATTTTTAACGTATTCCGGCTTTGTTTTATAATGCCCCTCCATAATTATTGGAGCCTTTTTTTTGTAACCACGCACTACAACAGGTTATGGCGATGATTTCTGTGAGAACAGCAACAAGTAAGACATACATTATTAATAGTATTTTGTTCGTATTTTTGACTTCGGCTCTTTTGTACGGTAGATGATCGGTGTTGTTGAAGAGTACTCCCTAATTGTCCCACAGCGCGGGGTTCTCAGTTGAACAAGGGAGAAACGGTGTAATCGTTCGGCCGCAGAACGTTGGGTTCACAAGGAGACGGACTGCGTGTTCCCTATTCGCACGAAAGAATGCTATGGCGGGAGAGGCCAATCTAGAGACGCAAGAAGCCATCATCATAGAGAGAAAGGGAGGCATGCACGCGAAGTAGCGCGCTGCAAACCTTGTACTTCTTGCTTGCAGCAACGGTTGACGTGTGTTGGGGCGCGAGAAATTTTGAGGTCCGCTAAAGTCCCATAGTATTACACTGCTACTACTATGGCTTCATGGAGTATAACCACCTGTTTGGTGTGGAACCGCAGTATCATTGCCATACTTCTATATCACTAATATCACTAAGCATGTTTCTACGAAAGGCAAAATCAAGAAGGGTCCTAAGGAACCTAGCTTGTACCTGTCCGTAGCATGTTTATTGTAGCGCAGCGTACCTAGAGATCATCCGCGGCCAACCTGAAAATTAGAGTTTAACTTGAACTCAATGGTGGCGAAAAGTCCAAAAATAGGTAATCTCCTCGTCGTGTTATTAATTATAGCATCCAAGCTAATCACTTGCGACCGAACGCGAGTGTCTCTAATTTCGACGGCCCTATTTTTAGGGACTTCCTTCGTTATCGCTGTCAGTTGGATCTACTGCTGTTCGTACGACCGCGATGATCTCAATAAAAAAAATACAACCCCCCCGTATCAAAGTCCGCGGACCATCAGCACAGCGGACCCAGCAGACCACAACAACGGCAACACTGGTAGCAGCGCAGACTCCAGGCCACTCTCGCGAACACAGGGCAGTGTCACGGCTGCAGGGCGGCGCGTCTCGGCTGCTGCGGGGCAATGGGAACCGCCCGAACCACGTTTGTTTCTGGTCTCCATACTTTGTTTAGTATGTATGGTGTTCTTCCGCATGTGTCTCGACCACAACGCTTGGGCTATCGTATCAGCGCGGACAGAGAGCACCGCGGGCTCATAATAAACACAGCATATCACGAAGCGAGACAGACGCCGCCGAGGGTGTGCGCACCCAGTGTCTTGGATGGGGACAGCTCACTGCGCTATACCTCCTGCTGTGCTCTGCTGGTCTCATGTACTTGCTGTTCGATGCCTTCTACAGGAAAATCTCTACCCCCGAAAAGTATTTACATCCGGTTGGGTACTTTAATCAGTTGTTTTTTTTATTCATTTGTTCTCAACACCTGAAACGCACAAACGCACAATGACGACAGTTACAAATATCCTGCAGCGGGAGTTCCTGGCGACATCTGCGCCATCTTTGAGCTGTACTCTGGGGGACAGCACGGCAACGCGTACCGTTGGCGCTGCATTCCATTTCATTGCATCAATCAAGTGCATTTTTTGTTGTTGTGCCATCCAACAAAAAATGTGCTCGCGTGTATACCATCCAAAATAAAATCGAATACCAGATACGTCTGAAACGCGAGAGTCCAAAATAAAATCGAATACCAGGTACGTCTGAAACGCGAGAGTCGACTAAAACAACCAAAACCCCCGAATACTGCTGTGGGTGCCTCCATTTGCAGTGCCGCCTTGCAAACGAACCCTGCAGAGCGACGAACCCGTGTTCAGAAACCTTTTGACCGAACGCTTTGTCCTACTGCTGCTGACGCCTCCCAACCTGACCCTAACCAGACCCGAGGCCAGTAGGGACCTTCGCGCGGCGGTTCGTGATTTTTCTGAAACCCCAAAAAACGGTATTATAGTTGTTGGCCACAATCAGAAAGTTGCCGCCATGCAGGAGTTTTATAGGGCGAAGTTGTAATGTTCCTTATGGAGGAGGACGCAGGAATATCGATGCTGGCGACGACCCGCTTCTTCTTGGTAAAATTCTTCTTGTTGCTTATCTCATGGGAGCTCAGTGATAGAGTGCGAGACCAGAGTGCAACAGAGGGGGCAGTCGCAGTGCCAGACTGTCCCCCCCTGAACATATGTGTATATACACCATGTAGAATCTCTACCAGACGTTAGGTCACTACAGCAGTTTAGCAGCATGTCACGTTATCTCATACTCGTATTAATAGTACAGCAGTATGTATCTATCTGCGTGTCTCCTCATAATGATACGATCTACGCTGCTACCGAGATGTTTTCGTCAGTAACACGTCACGTGCTCTCGTACTACTGGTGCGTATTGCACCGCCTTGTAGCTACCGACACGTAATATCATCTCAAACCGAAGACACCTCAATGACGCGTTGTAGAAACACCTGCCCTACACAGACCACAGGCAGACGCAGGCAACATACGTGTACAGCTGATACGCTACGTACTACCGCTACCACCGCGGTCTTGTGATCCGTCCCTGCCAGGCATTGGCGCACCGGCAGGCATCGTAGAATGATCGCTCGGTAATTCTGTTTTCTTTTTTCGACGGCTGGCTCTGGGCCGAATTCGTTAGTCGCACCATCGGAAGCACACCGGCGCGCGGTCTCACTTGGGACTGCGGGCATGGTAGCACCTGAGGTCGTTGGCGTCCTCCAAGTTTTCGCTCGAAGGACTGTGTGGTATGACTGGTCTGTCTTCACGAAAAAACGCCAACACACTGGGGAATAGCACGCGAATAAACGACCAAACCTTTTTTTTTTTTTTGCTAAACTTGGATGCAACAGGTTCATGAGCCTCGGCAATAGTACGGGCCCTAGACCCTGCAACTACCTTATGAACAGTAATTGTACTGCTCTGGCACTGCTACCTCGTATTGTAAATGCATTTTGCAGGATGAGTATGTAATGGACGTGTCTGAACACTCACACGCACGACTTCTATCCTGAGAACAACAACAGGATATCCTTTCACCGAGGGACAAAACCGACGCCTGATGCCCATGCACGCGAGGGCTTTTGCCTCTACTTGGGCTACAAAATAATGTAACTACAGCAGCACCTGCTGTCCGGGTATTTGATACCAGCAGGGCACTATTTTACGTCGCCTGTTGCCCATTTTTTCTACCCACTATGTGTTCGTATACGTACCGGCTACAGTGGAAACCTGCCTAGAAATGGCTGGAAGAAAAAGCCTCAGGCGACTTGTCCACTATTCTGTACGTACTAGTCAGGTCAAATTTTACCGAGGACTCAAAAGCTCAGAAGTGGTGACAAAATCGGGCTGGCTGAGCGGTTACACGAGGGAAAGTTGGAAACACGCTTGCTACTTAATTTTGACGACCAAGCTGTGGGCATGTAAATGCGCGGCAAATCAAACGTTCGTCCTCGTGCTGACAACATTCATCATGAGTCACACGCAGCCTAGCGAGCTTCGCAAATCAATATGACCGGGCCCGTTTTTGAACCGAAGCCTATACTATATAACAACGGCAGCGCCGAGCTACGTACCCGTGTACATATCGGGGACGCCGAGAAAGGAAACTTTGAACGTACTTTGGGGGCATCATCAGTTTTAACAATTCTGCTTACGAGATATCAACACTGGAAACCCAGCCCAGGGGATCTCAGCATCCCCTGAAATACAGCCTCCGTTGCACTGCTCCTCGCTGCTTGCTGCTGTGTCTGCCTTTGGTTTCCAGTTCAACCCCTCCTACTGCAACTACGTATTCCCTTGCTTTCCAGGTTGAGGTGCTTGCAGTTGCCATGCGTAGGTGAGGCAAAGGAACGGCTGCTGGTCGACAGCGGCTAGAATGATTGCACTACCGAGGAGTTATTATACGAAACTCAACGCCTTAGAACTATCATCTATAGAAGAGTTAGCCGTGGCACGGAAGGGGGGGAGGCACCGATTTTTTTTTTTCGCAGGTTCCTGGCATGAGGAGTTCTTTACCTCGACCTGAAAATGAAATCGAGGGAAATGGCACGCGCTATATTTCCGATGAACCCCCATGGGCTAGGCATATTATGTAACATACACATAGAAAAGCACGCACAGCTATTGGGTAGTTCCAGTCCCGCAGGTGATGAGTGCGATGTGTCAGAAAACGTTTTATTGGGCACTCAAGTATTCACCCCCCCCCCGCCCCCCACCGCGCTGTGGATGGCATAATGCGCTGTAGAGGCAAGGCCCATCAGACGTGTCAACAACCGTAAATTAATGTGTTTTGCAGGACCACGTGCGATGTTGGTCACTGGCGCAACGTGGCTCAACCGTCACCTACCGAGCGCCAACGTCAAGTAATGGATGACGAAAGGAACGGCACGGTTAGTGTCTATTATCCTGCGTAGTAAGCCGTAATACTTTGTCCTCGCACTGTTCGTGCCTAGCCTAGAGCAAGTCGCTACAAGTTGTCTTCGCCGGCGGCGCTTGCAGACAAACCAGGTGGAGGAGAAACTCATGTACCTTTTGTGGTTGAAACCGCTCGACACGAAACCATCAATTCACTACCATATTTAAAATCTGGGTGGGAAGATAGTGGTACACTGCTACTTGTCACACTACTTCAGAGCCTCTTCCCATCTGTCCCAGTGCCAGTGGGCTGAAGCCACGCAACATAATTTATGCACGCGAGCCATGGTCTGAGCTAGTCTGCCCTTCATGACATATTTTAGCACTGCATCGACAAGACCGGAATAATCGTCGCCGACATCAAACCAAGGAATTCAAACTAAAGTAAGGCAAAGGCCTCAACACAGGGTTTTTAGCAAGCATCTCGCTGTGGCACTATCCGCAAACGAGACGCAGGTATTCGAACTGCTACTACTGGTCTCAAGTTTCGTCCGTGCCGGCCGTGCAGAAAATCACACCGAAAATACCCTAATCCCCACACATAGTGCCGCTGTTTTTCACCCTAAAAAAATCGTCACAATCGGACCGATATGACACATATATAAACTGTACGAGCACATGGTCGCGCTACTGCTGCTGTTGTGCTGTTTTGTATCTGTTGTGGTCCAAAGTTCGATTCGTTGCCACAAACAACCAATATACAACTCAGCCCTAGGCGGCCAAGTTCTTGTGGAAACGTCGCGAAAACAGAGCAAAACCATACACACATGCACTTGGTACCTGGCACCAGTGCGTATTTTCACCGAGTTTTCACCGAAAGGAGGGCCCCAACTCCGCGGTCTCCGCGCGCTCACGCCGACCCTCAAGAAATCTACCAAAACTGGCAAAACAAAAAGCAACAGAACAACTTGGGGGCGTACACAACCATCGCTTTCCATCAAATGACTTTCCCCGCTTCTTTCTGAGGACGATGGGGGTAGCTAGAGTGCAGATATGTCCCTCCAGCAACCAGCACCGCAGCGATCCAGTGTGCCTGTCGGGGGGGTCGGGAACGCGAGGGACAAAGGCACATCGGTCGTGTCGGCAAGCGATACGCCTACAGTAGCTTCGATGCTATAGGCGGATCAACACGAACAAGGTGTGAGGCTGTTCGGCAGTGCGTTGCTGACATGAATTGGAATTGATTTTAACCCCATTAGGACTGCACTCCCGTTTTGGGGACAGTTGGGGACAAATTACTTGGATTTAGAATTATAATTTATATACATGTTTCTGTGCAGTGCAGTGGTAAAAGGGGTAAGGATTGATAGGGACGACGAACAGGGAAGTGGATACGCGGAGAAGGAAAACAAACACATACGTGACACTCGACGGATCGGAAGCAGGAAAAACCAAGACTGAGTAAATTATTTAGTGTGTTGGAAAGCTGCAAGGACGGGCCACGGATGATGGTGATAAAAAGCATGCAAGGTACCTGGCATATGATAAACACAGAACGCAAACATGCCACCAGTTGAAACAGCTCAAGGACACGAAGATACGGTTGAGCAACCCGCGGTATAAGAGCCTTCCAAGTGCATGCCACCGAGAGGATAGCCCTGATAGGAACCGCAGGTGAAGGCTACGTACCCAGACGCGGACGGTCCTCCGTGAAGGGGTGGGGAATGCCCGGGCAAGCACAACAGCCCACAGCGCGGTTCACGTCGTCAAGATACCCATGGGCATCTCACCGTGGGGTGAGAGTGACCCGGGTAGTCGTGGTGTTGGATACCAGGTTCCTGGTATCTAGACAGACCACTGTGCCGCTGCTACAGTAGCTTTCTGGTCGAGCGCTCGATTTTGTCTCAGAAACATATATTAACTCGTGCCAGCCTATCAATAGGGTGCTAATCATGCTTGCATACTTCCAGACATCGGACAGATCACCCATCTATCCCCACTTCATGATCTAGAACTTCTAGAACTTTCAGGGCAGATACATACATCCCCGGTTCCGTCGGCCAAGCTCACGCCGCAGAGGGTGGGAACCGTAAGAATCTGCACAACCTACAGCAGTAGCACATGTTTCCTGAACTGGGTCTACGCTATACAAATCCGTGCCCAACATCTCAGAACGGCAGGTTAAGATCTACCGTACATGATCTACAGTAGATTGTTATCTGCACCGATGTCTACATTGCCACTCTCTCCCAGTCCAGCGCATACCCTGAACCTGGTCACAAGGTAGACCTCTTCTCCACGCTAGCCTACCTTGATTCCTGCGTTGATGCTCGGCGAAATTCTGTTCGACAACTCCCAACGCTCGTCCACGTGGAGTGGAATTGCGCTTACTCACGGAGGGCGCTTTCTGCAAGGTTTTCCTATCAATGTCGGCCGCAGTCTGGCACACATCACGTTTTATTCGATCATCTATATGTTGTTGAAGCTCTTTGGTTCAGGTTACAACGCATCTATTTGGTGTAACACATATATCAGGATACTTACGAGTGCAGTTCTTGGTTGGATATCGACCTTAGTTCTTCGTCTGCCTTTTCCTTGGTTGCGACGTCCTTTGTCCGTCATTCCTTGCGTGCGACGTTTTTAGTCTGCATTTATTTGTTTGCGGTGTTCTAGATCTACAACAGCGGTTCTGCTTCCTTGACACAGGACGAACATCACCGTCGGCATCAAGTTTATGCATGCATGTGAAATGAGGTGAGATGGAGACATTAGCATATCGTGGCTCATCAAGCATCTGGTCCTGCTCTGTTGACGTGCAGCAGCGGTATCACTCGCACATACAGACGTCTGCCCTTATTGGCAGCTACACACTACCAACGTATTCCACATTATCTCAACAGGTTATGAGCCTCGTGGTGCGCCAGAGTCTACGTCTATTTATCCATTCTTGTGGTATTCTTGCATATCCTAGCATCCTACAATGGTTGGAAAAAATGGGATTTCATTCAGTCGAACGCATATCCTACGAGATTCGCCAAAAGAGAGCGGTGAACAGGCGCACTAGATAGACTGCAACGACAAATAGACGATGGCCTATTTTCCATAACAGTGCTTTTAGGGATTACATTGCGCAGCCGGAGAAGTGCCTGCTCGTCCCATATGATGCCCGGTACAACAGCAGTGCCAACGAACGTAAAGTTGCCATGAGCGAGCGGTCTTCGAGGCAGAGTTATATCCACAGTGGATCACAGCTCAGGATGCAGACCGAACATATCAGTTGGCAGAACTGGCAAGGACAGTAACGCCTGCTTTGCCCATGTTAGCTCCCGTTGGTAGGGCACGTGGGTGTCTCCTTGTCCGATATTTTGGGATCTCAAAGATATTTCAGAACCTAAGAGCCGCGAATACGGAGGAAATAAAGCTCCCGAAGAATCCTGAACGTGAATCGTGGGATTGTATAAACGGTGAACTCTCCCGGAACCCTACACCGATATTTCAAGAACGTTGCAAATGGTTAGCTGCAACAGCTCCGTCCTGTAGATGGAAGCTGGGCCTGCGGCAACAAGCACGAGTTTTCGAATTCCCGCGAAACGGCTACCAAGTACGAAGGAAGATCGCGAGCGCGCGTGAGCAACTTGCTGTCCCAAACCCATCTTGCTGGCAGAAATGCAGAGCTGCACCCTTCAAGACCGTGATAATCCTGATGTGTGTATTGCTCCGCTATACTGCCTGAGGGTACAACTACAGTAGGTTGGCTGTACGGTAGACCGCTACCAACTTGAACCGAACATTCTTCTCGAGACTGTCAAAAGAGTATGTCTCGATGCTAGTTCAACATTAGGACATGCTTTGCTGAAAATCCCGAGAGAGCTTCTTCTTAGCGTTGATGATCGTCTGTCGTGCGACCAACCTGTTGCATTTGATACCCTAGGCGATATCGTCGAGAACCAGACATTTCAGGGTCCTCACGATCTTGAAGGGTGCAGGCAAGAGACGCGCGGTGTGTTTGTACTAGACAATAACCAAAGTCGTTTGTACAGAGGATCGAGCTAATTGCCACGATACTAGCCCGAGAAGGTAAGGTGCTCCCCTCTAGATTATCCAGTAAGCGACACTTCGCCGACAACGAAAGGTCACCCCGCCAAGAACTTACTCGTACATGTCTGATAGACATGTTACATAAATAAGTGCGATGCAACCTGAGCCAATGAGCTTCCATACATGTAGAAAATAAGTTAAAAAGGCAATACAAGACAGCCACGACACCCTGCGACGAATTAGTTATCGTTCACGCGTGTGTGGCACCTTCGGGCCCATCTTATCGAGGACTTTTGTTTTTTCCAATTGGATTTGATTTTTTTTCCCAATTTAGTTTGCATCTGGTTGGCCGAAGAGTGAGTCACCAAGCAGGCATTTTAAAGGCAAATTAGAAAAAACGATTTGAGTCAAAAGTCTATTGGGACTTTTTTCATGTGATTTTTCTAATTTCAATTTGGAATTTGGGAGTTGATCAGCTTTGATGTAGCATGTTCATGTTGGGTCAACACCCCCGGTGGAGCCTAGGGTGATTCTTCGGTGACCACGATCGAGGCGATACAACGCGAACCTCGACGACAGGCGACCGGAGCAATACCCGTGACCACGGCCACAGACCATAGCATATCGTACCCCGGCGGTGGCGCCTCAAAAAAAGTCATGGCGGCCGCAAGCCCAATTTTTCGGCTTGCTCGCTCTGTCAACCATCACGAAAACCGAGCAAACGAGCAAAAAAAAACAGAGGATACGCTCGAGACCTCGATAGTTGCAACACCGGCTGCTGTTCCGCACATGGCGCTTGAGGGTTCCCTCTACCCACCCAAGACACCCTGAGAGTGATAGCTTCCTATCCTGCGCCACCAAAACGAAAAAGAGGCTGGCGGCGGCGCGCACGCGACAACGCAAACACCTTCGCTCTCGTCTGTTTGTCGGCTGGGCGTTGTGTGACGCGGTGCGTTATTCCAGGTTGTTCGGATTTCCTTTTTGGTTGACAATGAATGCGCCGTTTGCCGATAGGACACAAAAACGTTTTTTTTTTTTTTTCGAAATCAAATTAAAATTTATTGAAATTGAAATCTTATTTCCAAATATAAAAAATTAGCGTTCCCCGTTAATATGGGCTCTTACGCATCTTAGTTCGGTGAGCATCGCAGGTAAGGAACGCCCACCCAAGCAAGGCGTCCCATGACAGGGTACCGATAATGGCCGGCATAGAACTCGACAAGGGTGGAACGGTACCCAAGGCGGCTGCACCAGCACTATCCGGAGGGGACCAGAACTCCTAGCAGGGATGGCGCATCATCGACAAGACCAGGACACCACCAATCCACGAAAGGAGGCAAAAGCGTCCCGCGCGTCACTATCCTCGCAGAGAGGGGTGGACAGTTGAGAGAAGCCATATGAAACCAAAGCGCGGGAAGGGAGGTTTGGTGAAGACATCTGCATAAGAGTTCGCAGAGACTGTCGAGCTAGACCAAGCAGAAAAAATATGCCACATCGGAGGGCATCAGACCTCGACGGCCGCCGGGTACAGCCACGCCGTTTGGAGGAGGGGAGAAGACTCAACGGCGCACATTTCAATGATGGGAGGCTTGGGAGAACAATGGGCCCTAGGCGGCACGGCAGAGAAGGACAGGCTAGCCATGGCGACATGGGACCTCACGATGGTGTAAGGATGGCAGAAAGACAAACACAAAGTGGAGAGAGTTGCCCTGGATGGCGTGGCAGCTTGTCGCAGGGACGGGTGGTCCTAGTGGACATGGCACCCCACCGAGAGTGGGGGGAGCAGATCGCTGCAGCTGGCGGATCACCTGCAAGGCGTGGCACTTCACCGGAAGTGGACGGCACCCGATAAGTCGCGGATGGGCTGATCGGAGATGGATAGGTACAACGGGCAACACACGTTTGGGCCATCATGGAACTCCCCCTTGATAACTGTTTCCCATGGCGCGGTTTTCTCGGCAGCAGCTTCAGCAACGCTTGACGTGGACAAACGGCTGATGGCTGTCGAATTTGTAGGGATGATCGGTCATGAATTAAAACGGGACAAAGAAAATTGAAGTGGAAAAGTCGATTTTGAGGCAATGTGATTGGTCGCGTAGTCCGGAACGGAAGAGGTGAAACGCGTTTGGGCTGCTCCCTTCTTTCTCACACCGCTTATCGAGACAAACAAAAACGGCCTGGTTTGATTTTTGGGAGGCGAGCGTGAGACGAAGCTCATCGGATTTGTGTTCATCTTACCGATGTGAGCGCTGATCTCTCCATAAAGCGTTGCACTGCAGCGGTCACGAAGATGCCTCCAATCAACGCGAAACCTTTGCTAACACTTCCTGCGTGCTTCGTTACCTATCCAAATCATCGAGAGTCAATTGGAAACATCACGAAAGGGGGGGGGGGGGGGGGGGGGACGTTGAGGGTCGAGTAATGCTCATATACCAACTTACAGTAGGGTTTGTAGCAAGTGGCTCCTTGACCTTTCGGGGTATCCTTGACCGCAAGCGCAATGAATGACCCACGGAAGCTACATCCTTCAAGCCGTGCTTCGAAACGGCAATCGTCTTTCGCTACATATATATGTGTGGTGTACACAGAGCGTCCGCTCTGAACGCAACGAAAGCGCTGATGGCAGACGACCGATCACAGCAGCTTGTGGCAATGCATTGGCTCGATCACCCACCCGACCCTTGGATGGTCAAGTCGACAGTCGAATCGAGCAGCTCTGAACACTGACCCCTCTGGAAACTGCACATGTCAACGTTTTTGGGAGACAATTTACTTGAAAGTTGTACGGCATAGTTTTGGTAGTGCTTGCCCCGCCAAAATATCGGAACCCAAAGAACAACAACAACAAACAACAAAAACAACAACAACGAAAGCACTGTCATATACCTGACCGACCAGCAGACCACCAGCAGCCTGGCTGAGCACCGGCAACCAGGTCCACGGTGTCCACCCCCGGAAGAAATCCCGCCGCCATTCCTTTCCGAGACCGTCCGGCCCGCCAAACCAGTACCCCGACGTGAGCAGTAGCGTTCCGACGCCGTACACAGCTAGCTCCAGGGACAGCTGGGACGCGCTGCGACCAGTCTTCTGCAGCGTGCGCTGGGTCAACGCCCCGGCCAGCCCAGACAGTAGCGCCGCACCCACGACGGGCACCACTCCGAGCCAAAATCGCGTGTAATCCGCCGACGCCGCCACCGCCGCCACCACCGCCTCGTCAAGGTTTCCACCCGTCGCGGCGCCATCATCGTTTGCTACGGCTGCTGCTTCACTTGAGGAAGAGGCTTTACTTCCGCCTCCCTCGCCGCTAGCATTTAGAGTCAAGGCCGCCAGGAGCAGAAGGGACAGGGCGACGAGCTGCTGGGGCGACTGCTTCTTTCCCGTCACGAGGTACAGGCACAGCGCCGCGAAGAGAGTCTTGGTTTGGTTGAGGAGATTGAAGGTGAGGGAGTCGAGATTGACGTAGGCTACCTGGGACAGACAGTTCTGTAGGGCGTACACCGCGGCCGGGAAAGCCGCCGTCGCCAGGCTCCTCTTCAGCGTCCACGACGCGAGCATAGGCCTGTTCACGATCGTCGCGGGGATCGCGTGACGTTGTGCTGTGAGTTGTGGACATTTCAACCGTGTGGGGTGTAAACGAGGAAGAAATCCAAACGCGCCGTGCGTGTTATTTCAACGGTCACAAGGAAGGAGTGCCTACCAGGTACCAGGTATCTAGATGCTGTATCAGGTACCTCGTAGGATATCATATTACGAGTACAGCATATGAATATATAAAGCTGTGGTGTACCTGATAATTGACACCATGCAATATCATATCATACCATACGTCATGCAATCTTCCAAGGATACGTACTGGGGCATAAAATAGGCGTCCGTCTCGTGGTGCGGTACTCGCACCACGAGCCGTAGGCGAGGTGCGCCCCCTCGCAGGGCCTCCGGGGGGGGGGCGTCTTTAACATACACCAGGTACCTGGTATGCGTCAATACACTCAAAACGTACGTCTTACTCGCTCGTTTTATCCCCTTGTAGACGTGGCGCCGGCTGGACCAGAATGTTATGCTATTTGAAAAGCAATAAGGACAAAATGACGATCAAAAAGCATGTAACCAGGTAAATTAGACAGATTGCGGCGAAAACGCGCGCAAAAAAAGTCGCGGCGAAACAGACCCAGAAGCCGCACACTGTTTGTGGCCTGTGGCCAAAAAGGTGCGGCGCAAAAAAAGTCGTGGTGTGGCAAGCCGCACAAGGCCTACGGCTCGTGGTGACAAAAAACGAGATTTAAGAAAAAAAGGTTTGTGTGTGTTCTTCACATTAAACCGTTCTTTCTACCCGTCGACATCCAGCACAACCAGTGTCCGCTCCGATTCTTCAATCCTAGAAGAGATACAAGTTCTGTGGTCACAAAGCTACGCCACAGAGACACTACGTTTGCCACGTATGCAGAAAGCACAGCAGTGGGTAATGCAATGCCATGTCACCATACTGGATGCGACAGGCACGACATACACATTCCATGAAATAGAGAAACGAAACGAAACAAAGGAAAAAAAAAACAAAAACAAAGAAGACAAATCGAAAGAAACAAGAAACAAGAAAAAAAAAATAAGAAACATACCGTCGTGCCCCCCCCGCAGGGGATCTGGCAGACACTTGCAAAGAACGAGCTGGAAATAAAAAGGAAAAAGAAGAAAAACACCACTACTCGTCGTGAACAGAGTAAGACTAAGAACCAAGGGAAACAACCAGCAACCCAGAGCACAAAGCATCTTCCAGGTAACGGCAGCAGTTCGTGGTACGAGTAGCACAGTCAGGTTCTCCCTGCTAGTCCGCCTGGTACCTTGCTACCCTGTCTGCCGCCTCCGTCCTGGGTTCGTCAACTATGCCCGGCCCTTTGGCGTCAGACAATACGAAACAAGCAAAGCAGGCTCGTCATCCACCCACGCCACACGACTCCTTCAATAAGGCTTACCAATCGGAGAAAGGAAGAGAAAGGAAAAAAATGAAAATCACAGAGGATCAGCGCAAGAAAAAAAATAAGAAATAAATACAGGTTACTTTAAAAAAAAAAAAAAAGCCAAAAAACAAATGGAAGACAAAGGAAGACCACGTTCGAACCAGCTGCACCAGTTGGTGACACGAGTAGTATAGGCATGTTCCACTTCCTAGTCCGCCTGGTACCTTGCTACCCTGTCTGCCGCCTCCGTCCTGGGTTCGTCAACTATGCCCGGCCCTTTGGCGTCAGACAATACGAAACAAGCAAAGCAGGCTCGTCATCCACCCACGCCACACGACTCCTTCAATAAGGCTTACCAATCGGAGAAAGGAAGAGAAAGGAAAAAAATGAAAATCACAGAGGATCAGCGCAAGAAAAAAAATAAGAAATAAATACAGATTACTTTAAAAAAAAAAAAAGCCAAAAAACAAATGGAAGACAAAGGAAGTCCACGTTCGAACCAGCTGCACCAGTTGGTGACACGAGTAATATAGGCATGTTCTACTTCCTAGTCTGCCCGGTGCCTTGCTACCCTGTCTGCCATCTCCTTCCTACTTTCGTCGACTGCAATTTCCCTTCTACTTCTGCTCCCCCCTCTCCGCATTCCCTTGGGTATTCTTCCACTCATCCTGTTGCCCTCCCTCCCCCCATTCCTTGGACACCACCCACGGCGGATGCGCGGCGCTGCCTACCCAGCTCAGCCTCAGCCTCGTGCCACCTCACCATGAACCGTTCGGCTGCTTCGAGGATTCCCCGGTACCACTTCCCCGCCTTTTTTGCAGCAGTGGACCATAGCGCGGTCTCAACTCCAAACACCAAGGGAGCAAGTTCCGTTGACCCTTCGGTGGCTTGGAACTCCCTAAGGTCTTCGACTATGCATCTATGCCAAGTCTTGAACTGTCCGCCAGGTCTCGGGTTCTCCCCACCAGCCATCGTCCCGAACATTACCCGACTGGGTAATCGATCCTTGCTTTGCCGTGCCACCCCCCCCGCGAAGAAGAGCCGCCGTTTGCAAATGGTCGTTTCGATGCTCTCGCAATGTGTCATCTTGAGGGCCTTCGCGTACGAGAGGGTGGTATGGTCAGTACGAAGTCGGCGCTGGAAGCCAATGACCCGCAACAGGACTTGGTGGTGAGCCGTTCGAAGCTTGGCAAAGTGTTCCGCTCTGAAGGTCCACGTCACACACCCGTACAGCAGGGTCTCAATCACCTCGGCCTTCAGCATTCGGACTTTCAGGCTAAGGGGGGCGGTCGTCCTATCATACAGCTCCGGGCCGAACCGTTTGAGGCATGCTCGCATGAGACGGATCCGTCGGTCGAGTTCGAGCGAGAGGTCAGCGTTTTCGTGGATAATGACGCCTAGGTATAAGAACTGGGCTATCTGCTTATACCTCAGGCCTGCTGCTTCGATGACGAGCGGTGGTGCGAGGGTTTTCTGGTCTGGTGTTTGTAGAAGCATTGTCTCTGTCTTCTTTTCCGACACCGTGAAGCCTGCTGCTTCGAAGACAGTCACGATGACTGTCATCATTTTCGCGAGCCCTTCAGCCGACTTCGAGACAGTCCCTGCGTCATCGGCGTAAAACGTGCCCCATACAGCCCTTTGCACGCACGCCAACGGCTCCTGCTCCTCCGTTCCGACTACTCCAGCATCACTGAGTTGGACCAAATCCCTTGCGACGGCTTCGTCATAGCTGAAGCGTACTAGTACGACGTGTAACGCAGCAGCGAAGAATACGTTGAACAGTAACGGTGATAGCACACAGCCTTGCCTCAGCCCCTGCGTGACATCAAACCACTCCGAGAGCTCGCCGTCATCAGTACGCACGCGAGCCCGCATGCCATCGTGGAAATTACGGATAATCATCTTGGTTGGTACGCCAAAGCGTGTGAGTACCTCCTATAACAGCTCTCGGTCGACAGGGTCGTACGCTTTCCGCAGATCGATGGAGCACAAGTGCAGGGGGATTTTCCTCTGTCGCCCAAGCTCTTGCAACCGGCGCACGACGAACAACATATCAATCGTTGATTGTGCGGGGCGGAAGCCGCACTGTTCCTCCGGGAGTCATTCCTCGGTCTCGCAGTAGTTGCAGTAGTTGCTGAGGCGGGACGCGACGATTTTCAACAAAACTTCGCCTGCGTGGGCAACAAGCGAAATCCCTCTGTAGTTGTTGCAATCAGTTCGGTCCTTCTTTTTGTGAAGGACCTTGATGATCGCATATTTGCATTGCTGGGGGACTTCTTCTGTTACCCAAACATTGACAAGGATGTTGTGAAAGCACTGGGCGAATGCGGGGTGGTCCATTTTCAGGAGTTCGGCCGGGAGACCATCTGGCCAGACAGCTTTCCAGTTTGACATCCCCTTCAAATGCTTCCGTCATCTCGTCCATGGATGGTTCATCTCCGAGGGACAGTTTAAGCGGTCGGGGTGGCAAGAGGTCGATGATCGTGGGATCGAGTTTAAGCAATTTCATGTTCAAGAGTTTGTGGTAAAACCCCCCCCACCGTTCACGAATTCGCACCTTATCCCGCAACAGCGTGCCATCCTCGTCCCTAATGAACTGTTCGCTCCCCGCTTTAGTCCCTTCCAATCCTACCATACTCTTAAGGTGCTTGTAAAAGCCTCTCTGGTCGTTGTTCGCTAGGAGTCGTTCGGTTTCAGCGAGGTACGCTTCGAAGTACGCATGCAGTCCTGCGGCAATCACCTTCCGCAGGTTCGCACACGCAGATCTCAGTGTCTTCCACGCGGTTCTATCCCGGGGGTGGGCACGCAAGAATTGCCGTGCATCCTCCCTCGCTGTCCATGCTAATATGAATGCGGCCAAGGTTTCGGCAGACTCACACCATCCATGTCTGCGGTGGCGAGAGGGGTGGTACCTCTTTTTCGATCGCATCAATAATAGCCGCAGTGAAAAACTCAAGCGTGCCAGACGTAATACGGGGCTGGTTAAGCTGGTTGAGAGTGGAGATGACCCTCGCGACTACTCGTTCACGACACGTTTCGTCGGACATAAAAAGCTGCCTGTCGAACTCTCGGCGTTTTGTCGGTCTACGTATTTGTCTGTTGGACGCAAAGTGACCGCTGAGTCGGACTTTGATATACAAGATGTTGTGGTCTGAGTCAGCCTTAGCTCGGGCAGGAGGCTGCGGGACGAGTTTAACATATTGCACTCTAGGTCGATGGGCTTGACGGGTTAGGATGTAGTCGATCCGCTTACGGTCACTCGGGCTGGTGCCGTTGTGTGTATGCGAAATCCCACCCTTGCGCGTGCTGAAAAACGTGTTGTTGAGAGCTAACTTGCAATTGGTGGCGAACGACAGGAGTCGTCTGCCATTATCGTTACGAACACCACGTCCATATGCTCCGAGCACTCTACTTTCATCATCACCACACCCTTCCATCCTTTGTCCAGTTCGCGCGTTGGCATCCATCAGTACAAACAGACAATCTTTCGTCGGGATCTTTTCCACCAAGTCCTCTAGCTTCTGCCAGAAACTACGTTTCAGTTCAACGTCCTTGGTACAATCAGTTGGAGCATACGCAACGACGAAATCAACTGCCTCGCATTTGCTAGCCAGCTCAAAGCGCATAGACATAAGCCGCTCGTCAATGAACTGATGAGTGTACACAGCCTTACTGCACAACGATTCCTTTACAGCTAGACCTAATCCGTACAGCCCTTGCCTGGCAGCTGTTGTTTCCTGACCTGAACAGAAAACGATACCCTGCCGCACGGAGCGTCGTGTTACCGGTCCTCCGGGTTTCCTGCAGGCCAATGAAGTCATAGCCGAGTTGCCGTCCCTTCGCCAGTACACTCTCGTCATGTCCGTACCCGTTCTTCCCCTTTACAGCCAGGGTGCGCACATTGTAGGTCGCTACCGCCACCAGTGACTCCTTCTGTCTCTTACGCGCCTCGCGTGCTGCTTTCGTCGCCAGCCGACGTGAGGTTCGTCCCCGCCTCCTTTTTTTCTTTTGTTTCTTTTTCTTCCCTATGGCGAAAGTGGCTCTCCGTTTCGTAGCCCGGTACGCGCCTTGGTTTCCGTTGGCTGGGTGCAGTCGTCCCAGCCAACGCCGACACTCCCATCTTTCCTGTCGTGCATGCATACCCACGCTGTGGCCAGCCTTTCCACTCCCCCGGCTGCCCACGTAGCGCTCTCTGCTGTGGTGATGTACCCGTCCCGCCTGAGGGATGAATTCCTTGGCGTCGGGGTTATCACCACCACCCCACGCGGTCCTTAAAGCGAACAGGCCACCAGCCGGACCGCGCAAGGTTCCCTCTCTACCCAGCCCGAAGCTCGATGTTCGTGTGACTGTCGCTAGACCGTTGCAGGTCCTAGTGGACTTCCTCGGCCCACCCCGAGGACGGGGCAGGCCGAACAGGGTTGAAGTACCAGCACCTACCTGGTACTTTTTTTTTTTTAATTTCGTTATTAATAGCGTTCTTTGCGTTCACGAATTCTTCGATTTCGAGCACAGCCGTTGCATCGATGTGCGTATGTTCTTCACATTAATCCGTTCTCTCCACCCTACAAGTGCTCTCCGTTGTTGTTTCGCAAAATTTCAACATGTCTGGTACTCAGCAACTCAGAGTCACATCATTATGTTGCTATCATGTACTACAGCAGTAGTAGGTTCAACATCGCCACTTTCGAATATGCCATATGCAGTGGCTCGGAAAATGTGCGCTGCGGTCTCATTAGAAGGGGGAGACCGTGAACCTTGAACTATCGCCCCCGTACAAAACGTATACCTGGTATATTTTTTTACGTTCTTCGCGCATTCACACCCATAGCGTATACTCTTCACATCCAACCGTTCCTTTTACCCGTCGACATCCAGCACAACCAACGTCCGTGCCGATTCTTCAATCCTATAACTAGGGAGATTCGAGTTCTGTGGTCACACGACCCTAACCCTAACCCTCAAGTGTCTGCCACATCTCCTCCGGGGAGGCACCGCAGTTTTTTTTTGTCTTCTTTTACTTACGTACCAGGTATCTCTTTCGATTTGTGTTCTCTTTTTCTTTGTTCTTGTCTTTCTTTGTTTTCTTTCGTTTTCTCTCATTCATAGAAGTATGTATGTCGTGCCTGTCATATCCAGTGTGATGATATGGCAGTACATTGTGTACTGCTGTTGTGGTTATTATCATTATTTATTTTTTTATCATCACTTTTACTTTCCAGCCCACTCGTAGGAGGTTTTACCCTCGACGATCTTCTGGACAAGCCGTGATCACAGGTGTCGTCCCTTCTCCCCCCCGGTACGTGCCTTTAGTTTTTATCGCGCATAGGGTTCAGCATTCCCACTGCTCGTCGATTTTCATCGAATGTATAGCTAACTCACGCTCGCGCGCTTTCCGCCAATCAATTTTATGCAAGAAAAAGTCCCTATGAGCATGCACTCGGTGAGACTCGAACTCACGAAATTGATCTTGATAGGCTCGCGGACCACCTACCAAGCCACCGGGGACGCCGGAATGCATACGTCACAATGTGGTATCTCTGTGGCGTAGTTTCGTGACCACAGCACTCGTATCTCTCTAGGATGGAAGAATCGGCGCGGACACTGATTGTGCTGGATATCGACGGGTAGAAAGAACGATTCGATGTGAAGAACACACACAACTACGACACAGAGCGACACTGAGATACTATACACTGCTGCACATCATCGTTTCATGTAGTAATACGAAGAGTAGACAATATTTGCCATGTACGGTGTGTTATCTCTGTGTCGTAGTCTGTGACCACAGAGCTCTTATCTTTCTAGGGTGAAGAATCAGCACGGACACTGGGCTTGCTGGATGTCGACGAGTAGAAGAACGGTTTAATGTGAAGAACACACACACACATGTCATTTTTTTTTTGTTTCGTTTCGTTTCGTTTCACTATTTCATGAAGTGTGTTTGTTGTGCCTGAAGTATCCAGTATGATGAAATGGCATTGCATTGCCCACTACTGTGCTTACTGCATACGTGTCAACGTAGTATCTCTGTGGCGTAGCTTTGTGACCTCAGAACTTTTATCTCTTCTAGGATTGAACAATCGGCACGGACACTGGTTGTGCTGGATGTCGACGGATAGAAGGAACGGTTTAATGTGAAGAAACAACAACGTTCATATTTGGTACATACGACAGGCACGTCCGCGCAATGGAGTGTCCCACAAGAAGGGAAGTTTAGGCGGCTTATGTATCGAATCAACAATCAAAACTGGTCGTACTACTGCTGTAGTTGATTATAGAACACCAAAGTACGTGCTAACTTCTATCTTCCACTCAAAATTCATTCTTGTGGCACTGAAACAGGAAGAAAAAGCGTGAAAAAAAAAACGGGTACTTGCCAGGTACCCTACCCGCCGGCTACCCGTTTACCCGAGGACCCGTCAAAATGGCATTACCCGGCGGGTAGGGTAGGATTCGGCCTCCGAAAATTGGCGGGTACCCGTTTCTGGCTGTTTGGGGACAAATCACTTGGAATTAGACTGGTTTGTCCCCAAATCGGGACTGCGGTACTAAAGGGGTTAAACCGGTTCTTGCAAAACCCAGCAGCAAAACGCAGCAGGCATGCACGAGTAGACGGTTTTTCGAAAAAAAAAGCGCGGTTTGTTTGGCCGGTTTACGCCAGTTAACTAAAAACCGGTTCAAACCGGCAAAAAACGCGGTTAACTGGTTTGAACTGGCAGTATTCACGTATGTACCAGGTAAGTAGTACGGTACGGGATTGAGATATCACGGGATTACACAGGTCGGGGTTGTAGCTTGTACGTGTGCAGGCCATAAACTGCAGTACTGGCGCCCGTGTTTTATACTGGATGGACGGCGTGTCACACCGGGAAGTGCTTTCGTGTCGTTTTGGATCGCACTGAATTATTTTTCATTAAAGGAAACTTTTTGAAAGAAGTTTTTTATGCGTAAAACGAAAAAAAAAAAATGATCAAAGGAATTTAGTATCGAAAATATGGAAAAATATCACACATGTGCAAAACAAGTGTTACAGGCAAGGTTCGAAAGCCCGACTTCCCGCCTTTGAGTTGAGCACGTCCAACCGCTGAGATTTCCACCAAAAATCCCGGGAAAGTTCCGTTGTATCAGAAATCACAGGAAAATAAATCCCGCGGGATCACGAAACCGCGGAACTGGTTTGGACAGGATTTGGGAAATCTCAAACTTAGGGGTTTCTACGGGACGGGACACAGATTTCACGGGATTTGCCCAAATTTCACGGGACTAGTTTACACGGGATCGGGATTTAAAAAAAAGGCACGGGACGCGATCGGGATCGCGAACATTTCCACGGGATCAGTTTGGAAGGGAACGGGACTTTCATAATTCCACGAGATCACGAGATTATTCCCCGCGGTATTTTCACAACGGGGGAAATCTCGAGATCCAAGTGCGAAAAGAGGAGAGAAAAACAAAGGAAGACCACGTTCGAACCAGCTGCAGCAGTTGGTGGTACGAGTAGCATAAACATGTTCCACTTACTACCGTAGTCGGCCTGGTGCCTTGCTACCCTATCTGTCGTCTCCATTCTACTTTCGTCCACCGCGGTTTTCCCTTGACTCCTCCTGTTGCCCCCCATTCCCTTGGACACCACCCATAGCGAATGCGCGGCGCTGCTTGCTCAGCTGTGCCTCCTCCTCGTGCCACTTCATCATGAACCGTTCCGCTGCCACGAGGACCCCCCCGGTCCCCGCTTCCCCGCCTATTGTGCTGAAGGGTACCACAGCGCGATCTCAACTCCAAACATCAAGGGGAACTGTTTCGTTGATCCCTCGGTGGTGCGGAACTCCCGGGTTTTCGACTATGCATCTATGCCAAGTCCTAAACTGCTGTCTGCTAGACGTTGGGCCCAGTTCTTTTTTATTCGGCCTGATCCTGGGTTCTCACCACCAGCCTTCGTCCCAAACATCACCCGACGGGTCAACCGGTCAGTGGTCGTCCGCTGTACATACACTGCAGCTGTGTTCGCAAAACTACGACAGATATACGACTCCTACATTGTTAAATACCAGGTATGCAGTAAGCAGAGTAGACAATGCCATGCCATAAGCCGGCGTCCCCGGTGGCTTGGTAAGTGTTCCGCATGCCTGTTAAGATCAAGTTCGTGGGTTCGAGTCTCACCGAGTGAATACTCGTACTCGCACGAAGGACTTGTTCTTGTATAAAAATTGACTATTAATAGCGGAAAGCGCGAGAGCGTGAGTTACTACTATCAATACAACAACATTCGATGAAAATCGACGAGCAGTGGGAAATCCTGAACCCTATGCGCGATAAAAACGAAGGCACGTACCGGGGGGGAAAGGGACGACACCTGTGACCACGGCTTGTCCAGAAGATCGCTGAGGGTAAAACCTCCTACCAGGTACCACGTACCAGGTACGAGATAAGCTGGAAAGCAAAGGTGATTTGAAAACAAAAAAAAAAACGTACTGGATACGACAGGCACAACATGCACATTTTATGAAAGAGAGAAAACGGATGAACCAAGGAAAAAAAACCGAATGACAAAAAAAAAGAGAAAAAAAAGTGTCGTGCCCCCCGGTAGATGTGGCAGACAATGTGCATCTCTGGTGTAGTTTTGTCACCGCATAACTTGCATCTATTAGGACTGACTCTTATGGGACCAGAAACCAGAAACCAGAACAGGATTTCCCCTTTATGGTACTGAAACCCACACAGCCGATGGGAGACATTGTTTGGTGTGCCGCAGCAGGAAAAAGCTGCGCTTTCAACACACAACACCTACCACCGCCGATGATCGCTCGCCTCACAAGGCACGAGATGACGCCAACCCTTCGAGGCTGTATGCCCACTGCTCTGAGAGTGCTCGCTACAGCACCAACTTTGAGAGTCGTTGATGCCGTGTGGCCGGAGTTCTCGCTCGAAACGTGAGAGCCTGGTCCATTTCTGGCCCGTTTTTTTTAGACGAAACTGGGTCCCATTCCGTCTGGAAAAACAACGGCCAGAAATGGGTCAGGCTCCGATGTCTTGAGCGAGAACTCCTGCCACACAGCTTTAATACCCTTAAACTTGGTAGCAAGCACTCTCAGAGCAGTGGGGCATACGGCCTCGAAGGTTTGACGTCATCTCGTGCCCTGTGAGGCGAGGAATTGGCGGCGGCGGCGGGTGCTGTGTGTGGAAAGCACAGGTTTTCATGTTTGGGCAGTGATCGGAAATGGCTCATGTCTACCGACGGCACTACCCTGGGGTTTCTACACGATGAACGGAAAATCCTGTTTTGTTTTCCGGTTTCTGGTCCCATAAGAGTCAGTCTCAGGTGCAAACGGGCGACTTGCAAATACCAAGAACTCCATTCTCCAGTAAAACAACTCGTATCTCTCTATTAATAGGATTGAAGAATCGGCACGGACACTGGTTGTGCTGGATGTCGACGGGTAGAAAGAACGGTTTAATATCAAGAACACACACGTTGTACCCGTACCTGTACCCGCACCTCGGTATTTACAAAGTGTCCGGTACCGGGTATATGCCCCGGTATGTACCCTTTTGCTGGGTGTTTACCCTACACAAAGGCCGGGTGCATGTATGGGATGTTGTACCCGTACCCCGGGTATTTCGGCACGGGCGTACAGGAATTGCAAAAGTTTCGGCTACACGGGTATGAATGCCGTGTACAAAACTCAGACAAGTTCGCAGAAGTTCCGGGTACGGGTATAAATGTTGTACGTACAGAACTTACAGAAGTTCATGTGTAGGGTAGTACCTGGGTTAAGACCCCGGGTGGGTATGGTTTTGTATGTTCTACAGAACACAACCTTGGAATGATGCTATTCGCCCGGTTTGTGTATGTTCCTGCTTCCGTGCCCAGAACAGCAACCCCAGCATGTTTGGCGTGCGATGTATAATCTGTCTCGCCGTTTATGACCACAGAGGGCACGGACACTATAATAGGTATGCTGTCGACGGCACAGCGGCAGGGAAGAACGTACGAAGAACACAGGCACCGCGAGATGGCACGAGTACGCGTATGAAAATATTATTCGAAATACATGTACAGCAGTACCATTCTCTCGTAAGAGAGGGTGGCCGGTTGATGATTCTGGTTCGGTGTCTGTGTATACCAACCAGTCCAGTGTTTTCTCATCTCTCACGGGCGGAAGCCCTTGCATTTTGCTGAGGCGTACGCGGTTGACGCACATTGCTTAGCCACGTAATGGCATAATCATCAATGTCTACTGCTGTTGTATTCAAAAGGCTCCCCTCTCTCATCTCACCTGTAAATGTTCGGACCGGACGACAGGATGACAAAAGCACAGAGGAAGATCTTGGTGACCTCGGTTGTGATAACGAGGGACACTCGGTGAACCCGCTGGTAGTCCACGCACTCCGTCTGCAGCAAGGGCTGCAGCCCGAACTGCAGAGCCAGTACAACCATGAACACCATCCCGGTGCCGTTGACCCCAACATCCTGCCTCACAGCAGCACCATTTCCATTTCTGCGTGCGGCAAACGGCCACATACCCATTCTGTCCAGAGACAGCCTCCTGCTGTGTACTCTGGGAAATGGTACTCTGGCGTGGATGGTTACCACTTGTGCAGTTTTATCCTCTGCCAACGCTGTCAACGCCAGTCCCCCCCCCCCTCCTGTTTTCGGGGTGCTTGGTCGTTGGAGGCCGCTGCCAAAGGGTTTGGCGTCGCTCGTGCTCGATTCGCTTTGCCGGCAAGATGCGTTGACGGTCGATGGAGCCCTCGCCTTGCTGCTTGCTGTGAGTGCTTCGGGCCGAGGGGAGCGGAACGATTCTGTTGATTGATAATTACATCACACTATTCATTTTATTACGTGGTGAATCTGTGGGGGAAATACGCAGCCAATAGGAGAACGCCGTGAAATATGCAGTTTAATCACGCCGCATTTGCAGGTGAGGTGGTGCATGGTCTGTTATGTGGCAGGCTTGCGTCTGTGTGTTGTACTGCTGCTGTAGTGGGCAGTGAGACACGCTGATTGCCGGGCAGCCGAGCTGTAGCAACAGCCAGTAGTCGCCGACTGTTAATAGTTCACCCCTCGCGGTTGCATTATGTTTGCAGGCATGGACAAGCTAGGCGGCGGTGTGGTTGGAGGTGTCATCACCGAGAGGAACGTGTCTATGATCACCATGGGCGAGTCTGCTGCCACCGCCAGGTATGCATAGCTGATAGCACAAGCAGAAGCAGCCTCGTGCGCCAATAGAGTGAAGTACTCCAAGTAGCCGGGGGCAACAATGTCCCGAAATGTATGATACGAACGCACCGTGTATCAAATGCCTTGAAGCCTCTCAGCAGCGACTTGTTTGTACTGGACGTGCGCATTCTTCCTGCTGCTGTATTATACCCAAGTGATAGAAGTGATCCCCTCTACCTGGTACATTTATGCGTTGTGTTCGGCCTGGCATTTTCGCTCTCCCGCAGTGCTGAAGAGACGCTTGTCGGCAAGGCACACTACGCCGACAATGAAGCTGTCGAAACCGTCACAATGAAATCGGTTGTAGACTCTTCCTCAGGAGGACTCTCCTGGGCGCCTGTCGATGCCGCTGTGGCTGCAGAAGGTAACGCAGTGCACATTGTCTAGCGAAGTATCAACATCTTGCAGCTGTACGAGTATTCCGCTCTGTTCTTCAGGTATTACCACTACTGCTGTGTACCAGGTACTGCTGTACCAAGTACATCGTTACTGAACACACAGCTACTGTTGTACTACTGCTGTAGGGCTTATACCGGGTATAGTTGTTGTAGCCCTGACATTCGACTTACCGGTATCATCTGGTATCTTACAGATACACGCGCATCGAGTAACGAGTGTGCTTATCAACCTGCCCAGCCGCGACTAGTCGATAAGTTGAGGGAATCGAAGCGAACAAGCCCGATCGGCAGGTCAATGAGTTTGCTGGACACAAAGCTTGATGATAACTGACTATTCCGAGCAACAATTAATTGGTGTGTAGATTAGCTATCATACAGCAGTAAAAGTGTAGCTTGACGACGGCCCATATAGCTACAACACAGAGTAATCGCATAAGTGCCATTGATAGAGGTGTTACCCTTTTGCTAATTACCCGGGTACTCATGGATATCACCCGGCCTCCCAGTATTGTACCCGTTACGGTTACGGGTAGCACTTGATACCCGCCGTGTACTCCGGTACCCGGGTACCCAATGTTTCACACTGGGAATGCCGAGGGTGTCAGATTATCGTCCCCTAAACCACGTCCCTGCGCAAATTATTCGGTGAAAAATATCCAAGAAACCCTTCTCATCAATCTAATATATCATTCGCACGCACACAACAGCACATGCTCCCACTACCTTCGAAGTGCGCAACAGCACTCCAGAAGTCCAGCAGCAGTATAGCAGACAAGCGCCTACCTCGATGGAGGGCGAAGGCGAGAGTACTCAAAGCTGCATCGATGCGAGCCCGAGTCCGACCGCCCTGCAAACAAGTACAAACTGCTACCCAGGGGGCGCGATTTAGGGGGTGATAAGCTGCCACTCCCCAGTTCTTCACAATCGGGTACCTGGGTACCAGAGGTACCCAGTTTTTTTTTTTTTTTTTTCATCATCACTTTTACTTTCCAGCCCACTCGTAGGAGGTTTTACCCTCGACGATCTTCTGGACAAGCCGTGGTCACAGGTGTCGTCCCTTCTCCCCCCCGGTACGTGCCTTTAGTTTTTATCGCGCATAGGGTTCAGCATTCCCACTGCTCGTCGATTTTCATCGAATGTACAGCTAACTCACGCTCTCGCGCTTTCCGCTAATCAATTTTATGCAAGAAAAAGTCCCTACGAGCATGCACTCGGTGAGACTCGAACTCACGAAATTGATCTTGATAGGCTCGCAGACCACCTACCAAGCCACCGGGGACGCCTGTTACAAATACCCGTGATTACCTGGATATTCTCCCCCACGATTGGCGGATACCCGTTGGCCACTGGTACTCGGCGGGAAACGCCTCTGATATAGCATGGATATATAAGAACGGACGACAAATGGCTGCCACACATGGTTGTTCTAACACAACCAGCGCACACCTTTGTTTATATCAAGTTGCAAGTTGCAAACCCCCGAAGATAGCATGCAAGCCTCTTCTGATAGCACACAATATACCAGGTGCCTGGTATATGAATACGAGTATTCAGCAGTTTGCCTGTGGGGTTGTCAGCGCAACAGCAGTATATGGTGTCGTCCACGGCACCTGAAATATCACACAGCGGGCAAGTTCGGGTTCGACCAGACCCATCCATCGATACCTGGCATCTGTTTGCATCATACCACGGAGCACTATCAACCGGAGATACTTATGAGGCACGCGCACAAGTGGCTACCCGCACGCCTCCACATCTATATCCCTGCACTTAGCAGGAGCCCGGGTCCAGCATCGCTCTACACCCGGCTAGATAGGTGGACTCGCAGAAGCACACTCCGGTGGCTAAAAACAGAGTGATACTGTATTCGAATAAGGAAATCCGCTAGGACATCCCGGCATGACCCAGACGCCGCATACTGCTGTAGACGCCTTTGCCATCGTCTACCTCGCACATAGAGGCCGCTTCTTTCGCGGCAAGCAAATTGATGCGTCCAAAGCAGCAAAAACGAACTCGTTGTCGAAATATTTGAAACAAAAATCCAGTTACGGCCACCCCTGATTGGTTGCGCGTAACAACGTTTCCGCCCCTTTCAGGACCGGCAGTCCCGTTTTGGGGACAAAGTACTTAGAAATTGAGTGGTTTGTCACCAAAACGGGACTGCAGTCCTAAAAAAGGTTAACTGCTGCTGCTGCCGCTGCCACGTATTGTGAATACGCACCATAAACAGCATTGCCGAAAGGAATTCTCTGCAAAGGAAGCCGCGCTATGGTATGCATTGCCGTAAGGTAGCTGTCGAAACGAGGTGAGGTGAAAGTTGTCTGCCCACCCCTAATAATACCGCCGCACGATCTTTATAGGTATATAGCCGCAACCGCAGTTGCGGACGTCGGTTTTGTGAGTCAAGAACGTGTTCGATCGCTCCGCTTGACTTATGGAGCTTAGGTACGCAATCGTAGCTACGGATGCTCTCGGCGGATATCTACCTCGCGAGCATGTTGCATGCCGATTGATAGCTGTGAAGTTTCAAGGTCAACACATATCTGCTAGCATCGAGCTCGACGAGTTCTGCTCCCGCCCGGAGGTGTCTGGCACGGTCCCACGACGGCAGTAGTAGTTTTGATGAAGCCGGTGTACGACTGAAACTCGCTGCAACATGTCGTTTGCGCCTCCCGAATCGGCGCTGCAGGCGCCATGAGGGGATCCGAACTGGCGTAGGATGCGTTGCGTGAGAGGACGTCGAAACGGGGCCTTCAACGTGGAAACACAGAGCTGTATGATACGAATGTTCGAGGGTACCTACGTCGTGGAAGGGTGAAGTGTTGAGTGAACGAAGTGTACGAGATGGTTATTATTAGCCGTATGGTACGTAAATACAACAGGCATGATTCTCCCGGGGACATATGTGATGTTCCCGGGAGGTATCCCCGTAAAGGCTGGAGATGTTCCTCTCGTGGGACACACTCTTTTACGATGCCTTATCATTTTATATACCTGCACATGAGTGGGGTATAGATTAGGTCCGACGACGAGCCGATCCCAACACGGCCGCCCCATGGTGCAAAACACGCCGAAAAATCAATGACTTTGGCTCAGGTTAACCGCGTCAGATGCATGGACCGGTATGATAAACGTGAGACTTATGTTGATGGTGCTGCAGGGACGTAGCTTTGGCATAGGGCAAAGGACGGAGCGCCAACATGGTTTCATGGTTATTACTGATGTAGTTTTTCTATTTACAGTTTCGAATATGAACGAAGCGGTGCAATACAAGCTCCGCGCATTGAGAACGGGCTCGTGGCCGTTTACGTCCCCTGTCTGCTCACCAAGTGTTTCGGCAGGACTGCCGCGAGTCAGTTGCGATCATTGCAGCCGAAGTCATTGCGAGGGTCGGGCTAGATAACTATTGCTGCTACTTGGCATGCCTCTCGCCACGATAACTCTCAACTCTCCATTATATCGACAGTGAGAAGCTGGAAGAAGATACCGTGACTCTCAGCTCTGATGACTTCCGGATTTCGCTTCCCACACGTAAGGCTCGCACTGGGCCACAGGCCGACGGGTATACGAGCCAAGCATTGATAAAAATATCTCGATCTCAGCCCAAGTTTGACTCTGTGTCTACAACGTCATGGGTTGTGGGAGAGGAAACGTTCCAAAAAATTCGACCACATTTCTCTTTTCGCCCCAACAAACTCGTTCCCGCGTACCGATGTTGACGCACCACGATAATATTTGGATGACGCCCAGGCCCTTTCAGTATTTTCGGTTCTGACTCCACCGCCTCAAGCAGGGCTCTTCCAGACGATGCCAAAAGACTGCTATGGCAAAAAAACACAATTTATAGACATTGCCTGGCGATGCGCTTCCCCAGAGCGAACGGCTCACCCTACTGCGTGTCTGCCAGCTTGAAAAAACAAAAAAACGGTTGAAGTGGCCACTTGGTACGTGCGATCACATTTTCATTGCGACGATATGGCCTACCGATATACAGCGTACAGAAAATTGCTGCGAGACACAGACCGAGGATTAGCACACACCAACCTCGCGCCGAAACCCCCGCCAGCGGTCCTTAGGGACAAGCTTGGAGACCGTCGCGGGGCGGTTTGGTAGCGGTCGACAGTCTGCGCCTCGCACAGCAGCCGAAAACGGCACCCGCGGTTGCCCACAAAAACAAGGAAAACATAGGGAAATACCGAAAACTTTTTTTTCGCTAAAAACTTTTTTTTCGCTATCGGAACATTCGCATCTCACCTAAAGACAACTCATATCGTACGAAGGCTGCAACGCATAGGTCGATTGAAATTTGACACACATACTCACACGGCAGTAGAGCCTTGCGGGTGGCATTGTCTTCGCGCCGATCAACGCCCTATGGTGCGAGCGCTCGCAGGCAGCGTGCCAACGCCCGAGGTTTATTTCGACGGTTTGAGTCCCACACCGCTGCTGTCTGTGTTAGATGTTTTCATACATATATAGTGATCTTAGCCTTGACCAGTATAGATCGTCTGGAAGACTGACATTTCTTTTTGCACATCTGCATCCTTCTTCCATGCTCGGGCTCGTTAATTGCTGGCATCCTATTGTTGTAGCGCAGCGCACATTCTTGTTTCTATCTCCTCGTTGTGGCACGAACCACAGAGCACAGCGAAAAGACCGCGATGACTCGATTCTTGCCAGACGTGACGGGTACCAGTATATCTTGTCTATAGATATCTGAGCTGCCTGCACCCCACACGCACGAGTGCCTGCAGCCTGCACGAGCGCTTGTATATGGCCTGCACGAGCGTTTGTAGCCTGCAGCAGAACGGCCATCAACCGCAGTCCTGTGAAAGGACGGCCGAAGCGTGTGCCCTTTCTATTTTTTTCTTTTGACTTCAATTCACATTGCTGTGCGATTCACACAGTTAGCAATTGCAAATCTGGCATTCGATCGTTATGCGCATGGAACGCCCTGTGTGTTGACAGCACATCGCAGCTTTTGCACCCTCCACAATTCGCTTGAAGCTCACGCCTCACGCCAGTGCCAACCGCACACCTGTGTAGTACTGGCAACAGGAACAGGTCACCCCGAAATATTTCTGAGGGTATCGGAATCATCCAAAAATGAGCCGACACACACAAGGAGACATACCCCAAAGCAAGCATTTCCTCTGCGATAGAGGCCTACGTCAAGGGGGACACGGCAACAAGACCACTAAAACTCCGCCCGCAAGGTTCCTCACGAAACAGTGTCAGCAAAGTACACCGAACCACGTAAATTGGATTGCACGTGACGGACGCGTTACGCCACGCAAGCGATGAGTGGTCCTCGAGAGAATCATAACCTCGTATTTTTTAGTGGCGGCGGATGCCTCGCGTTTGACTTTAGTCGCCAGTAGCCAGAAAATCCACCCACACTGGTGTTGCTGGTGTTTTTCCGTCTGTGACCGATGCCCTATTGTTACGAGTAGAGGTAGTTGTGCCTCGTGTGCGGGAGGAGGAAGTCCACTTCAGTGGCCACCGAGAGATGAGCGCCCACCAGGAAAAATCTGCTAAACACGATCACTCAAAAGAGGTATTCGAGTGACTACGTAACGCCGGCGCGTGTAATCCTTTATTGACAATCGTAATGCCTCCATTGCGGCAACGCAGCTGCACTGGTGTGCCTTTCCAGAGTTGACACGGCGCGGTACAAGTACTTCTTTTTCAGCTGCCCGCTTCGATTGTAGATAGTTGACCGTATAGAGTGGAAGTCTCCACACACCCAAGCGATTGGAGGTTCTTGATCACGGACTCTAATGCGGTTTGATGCGGGTTCCATCCTCTTGTGACGTCACATGCACGCAAAGAACGGCAATCTGACCCTCGAAAAAAATTGGATGGCCCTGGGGATATTGTCCAAACCTAGGTTAGGGCAACAACGGTCCAACTGCCAACTGTGGGTTTTGCTCCTGGCGACAGATAGCCTGCACAAAAGCCAACCACGCCGGGATAGGTTTATGCAACGTGCCCTGCGTAGCACCGGTAATGGTCACGTGACGCGAACAACATCTGCTTGTGGCTTTGGTCCACGTGGAGCGCGCCACTTCTTGGTAGGCATACTTGGTGACGCTTTACACCGGGTGAGATCTTGACTGCTCAAGCCAGCCCCCAAATTTGTTTGGGCAGCGTGATCCTCGATGAAGATGTCTAAAATATGGCTAGGCATCTCGCGTTGATTGCGGACCACCCAGATTACTTCCCCGATTCTGCTGCTCTTGTTCAGGACGCACTGTATTTTGACTAAATTCTAGCTGCATTTTTCACTGGCGTTGACTCAGACCTGGACCGTTGCATTGTATCGGTCATCGGTATCGTTTCGATTCTCCAAGGAAGCGATTCGCGAAACAAGGCAGGGTTATATGTTCACGTACGGCGCCCCCTGCGACAACCTGGCGTTGTCAAACCACATACACGCAACGATCCGAAGTCAGCTACCAGGTACCTGGTACACCATGTGGTACGATATTCCATGACCCACACAACGAGCTTTTCTAACTAACCATGCGCTTGAAGTATAATAGTATGCGAGGCCCCCTTGCTGATTGCGATGACACTAAACCGGAACCATGAAGCGTTGAGAAGCGGAGATTTTCGCGCCGTTCAAAGCTGACATGCTCCGGGGCAAACCGAAAAGCTACAGTGATTCAGACCCGTCAAGGTCTTCTCGTGCTTGGCGACCACTTGTCGTAAAACTCACGGGAAACTATAAGAGTATCGTTCGTTGTAGTTCGCTTCGTCTATATTTGTTTCCTCGATGCGACCAGACCGACTGGCTCCAGATGTTTCGACAGTGCCCAGTAGCAGCGTGTAATGCGAACACGTGATTCAACAAGCCTAGTGAACGTCATTTAGACGACAAGTGCAGTGCTCCTCGCCCTACGTCGCCCTACGTCGTGGGTACGCGCTTAAGGCGCACCTGTTGGCCGCCCTCTGTTAAGTATTCCGGATGTCATGAACAACCTCACGGTTTATTGGATGATATGGATGACCCCAGTCTTATCCCTAAAATGCCGAAGGGGACTCGCACTCGGGTGGGCGTTGGTGGTGTGACGATATTACGCGATTTGGCGAGAGACGTTTCCCACTCACCCGCTCGGTCGACGCGGAAGTAGCAATCGACCGACAGTTTTGCTGCCGCGCAGAACGTAGTGCAAACCAGACCTTCATAGTCGCTTGAATGGCGGAGAAGAGGTAGTTTCATCCATAGACGCGCGGCCCAAAAACGAGTAGCTGTTCAATATTCTAGGCGAGCAGTAACTGGGGGCCGCAAATAGGTCAAGCAGTACAAGTATGCACCTTGCATACGGCGTGCAGTTTTCGTTATCCAAGTTCTCCGCTGTATTGAAGCAGCATACCAGCATACCAGCACTGTGGTACAGATTACAGATTATGAGACAGCGCTGTCGGCCACAGTAGAAATATTTTGCGGTATGTGTGGTACCGTCACACGCGATGCGACAAAGCACCGTGCTGGCGTTTCGAGGGTCAGCACGCTCCACCCTCCCTGCCCGCATTTTTTAACCTCTCCCCCTGCCATGCGCCACGGTTTCCTTGGCGCCTTCTTTGACGCCGGTTCTTACTGCGATCCGACGACGCGGCTGGCGAAGACACGATCTCCATGTCCCAAATGTGAGAACGTGGGTTTGGCTGGCTGGTGATGTAGTGCGATGAACGGTTTTTGATGCGCAATTATTTTTGCACAAGGGGACATGTTTTCGAGCGGGTGTCTTAACCGCGATGTGCTCATTTATTTCCCGGCATATATTTTGACGGCGCTGTACTCAGGGTAAGCTCGGCTCGGTGCCCGCGAGACAAAAATAATCGTGGAGACTTATTTCCCCGCAATCACCATGTGTTGCGTTTTCCGCGGTTGTGCCCCAGAACACGCGCGCAGGCCACATCGTCCAGTGTCAAGTGTTCGGTTCTGACTTTTTTTCGCCCATTAGTATAGCTACAATCGATTGCACGCCAGACCGCTCTGGCCGTACTTCCACCGCTGGCCTGCTTAACCTCTTTGGGGCTTCAAGGGGAGAAAGTGTCGAAAAACATACCGATTATTAGTATCGTTGACGCACAAACACCCCGAGCTGTTGAGGTACGACATGTGCCCCGAACTACGACGCAGATAGATTTTCCTACATGCGCGCAGCATGACACTATTTGCCGTACTGGTGCGCGATCCCACCGTCAATAGACCGTTGAACGGGCCGCACCTAGCGTAGGTTTGGTCGCTACATATGGGTCCCCACTGGGTTGACAGTTTAGGACCGAATACTCCACCCATCGGCCAGATCACCGATTCTTCATATCTTGAGCGAGATCTGTCAGCGGGCCGATACGTGCCTGATCTGTGTTTATCTGCAGATCATGTTGCCGGGTGGGACCCGTACAATCTGCATGATCTACTGTAGCGCAGTGTTTCCTGGGTTGGACCAGCCCTATAAGGCAGATCTTGCACAACATTGTGCAGGTCCTGCACAACATTTTCGTAAAAGGCACGTGAGGATCTATTACGGGGGACCATAGTAAATAGGACCAAATATTGTTAGTAAAAAATGTAAAATATATAGTTTTTTGTGTGTACCGTCGGTCCTATTTACTATGGTCCCCCGCAATAGATGATTTATCTTGTAGGTGGTCTATCTGTAGATGATCTGTCCGGTCTGTGGAACGTTCCCTCGCCGTTTCGCTCCCAATTCCAGGACCTCAATGCTCCACGACGACGACCGCAACCGCAAATACGAGACCGCCATCACGAATGTAAGCTGCCGGGAGAGTGCTTGGAGGCGTGCGTGCGTGCGTGCGTGCGTGTGTGTGACAACCTGTCCATGTCTCGAGGTAGCGCTTTGTAGCTTTCTACCCAAGTCAACGACGATTCCGCACTGAAGCCTTGGTGTGATGCAGGCCGAGGATGTAATACCCACCCCCCGCCTCCGAATGGTTGTCCGACAGGGCGTTCGTGATCTCTTTGCGGCTCGCGCACTCTACCAGAGCGTTGTGTGAGTTCGGGCACTGGTTGCCGGGTCGTCCGTGCCAAACACAAAGCAAAGTCATTACGCGTGGATTTTCCAGCACTGGCTGCCGGTTTGTCCGTACAAAATATCAAGTGATACGCACCCTGACAAAACAAAACGGACCACCGGGCGGGGGGACGGAGGGGGGCGCGTGGATTCCTAAACTGGGCGCAATACGAAATTTGTGGAGTCGAATGATGTACAGTAGACATGTGACGCTATGTTTTACCCGTTCCGTGATGTGCGACAGCTCGACGAAAACATGAGCGTACAACTCATAAATACGTACAGTATCAAAAAGTCCACATGTTCCTTCAGAGCACGAGCCTAAAAGTTGAAGGTTTCATGTGGAGGATAGTTCTGCGTGAGGTGTGGCACCGCCCATGGTTCTTGGAGGCGTTTTCGTCCGTGATTATATAGCTATATGGAGCGCAATGCTTCCTCCCTTTTCTCGCTAAGTGGATATACGCACCCGTGATCGCAACACATTTGCATGCTCCGGTGTCGGGACTGGATTGTCAGGATGCCACAAAAATCCGTGTTTTTTTTTTTTTCCTTTTTTTATTGCTACAAGTACGTCAGCTGTAAAGGTTGACCGATTGAGTGTTTGTTGCGCAAGCTAACGTGTAATGATAGATTGGCCGCGCGTGTTCTCTGCAATAATTTTACAGGCTGTTCAAGCGTTCATTCAAGAAAACGGGAGGCCTCCGGTCGTGCTAGACATCGGCTGCGGAACAGGGCTGTTATCGATGCTGGCCGTCAGGGGCGGGGCAACCGAAGTGATCGGGTGCGAGCTGTACGAACCGCTCGCGCAGGTCGCTCGAGAGGTCACCGAGCTCAACTGCGAGGGAAGAATCCAGGTCGGTTTTCCCCCCGTCATCTACTTTCTTTGCGAGAGATCTTGGAGCGAAAATCTTTGGTACAATTTTGCTTGTGATTTCGTTTTGCCCGTGGCGTCGTACAGGTACTCCTTAGACCCGTCACGCGCTGTTATGAAAAACAATCCACCTAAAGACCTGTTTGTGGAGGTGCCCCGTAGATATGTCATCCTCTCCGGGCCGCCTAGTATACGCCGGTCAGCTTGAACAAAGTTCACGCGGAGTAGAGAGCTAAAACTGCCAGGCACACCGTCACGGGTGAATCGCCTGAAAGCCAACCATATTCGTCCCCGACAGACTGGACCGCTAGTAATGGTAGATGTTTTGGCATCTCTTTCTTCCTTGCTGGTCCTTTTGCTTCCACGTACTGCGATTCAAGCCTTTCGCTCCGTCGTGCCTACCGCGTCAGGTTGTCGCCAAGAAAAGCACTGATCTGGGAGTGGGAGATGACCAAGATCTTCACAGGCGCGCAGATATGTGCGTCAACGAGGTGATATCGACCGGCGTTTTCTGCTGAACCTAATTTCGTGCGGTGCTCCATGCGGCATGGTGCCTGTGAGGTGGTACCCATCTAACGGGCCGATGTAATTAGTCGTGTCAGGTGCGCTTTGCGCCGTGCTCGTTGATTACAACTCGTCAAATTAAGCACGTGGTGGTGGTGGTGGTGCGTGTTTCCCTGTATACACGACGTTTCTTCCTTCGCGTTCCGAAACCCAAGCGAATCTCCCCCCCCCCCCTTCCCTGCCCGATTGCTGCGCCGTTCAACAGATTTACGACTCTGCGCTGCTTGGCGAAGGATGCCTGCCGGTGTTCCGACATGCTCTGGCCAACCTCCTGGTACGCTTTCGCGCGCGACTTGTAACCGTCAATTGAAAGGCCTGAGCGACAAGGGCACTGGAAAAAATCAAGCAGGTCGTTCAGCCTTGATACTGATGCTATTTGCACCGGTATTAGCAGTGTCGATTGCAGAGCATCCCTCTTGCATGGCAGCGTAAAAACGTATCTGCGTCTTTTTTTTTAGGTTTCGTCCAAAATTCCACTGTATCACCGCCGCATCTCCCACTGCACCTCACCCAGGTCGATAAGCCCGTCATGGTTCCTGCCGGCGCGGGGGTTCAAGGTGTGCTCCTAAGCAGTCCGTCCCTGCGCGCTCGTCACGACTTGTCGGAAGCGGAGTTCACAAAAGGCGTTCCTGTGGCGCGCAACGCTCGCGCGGCCGGTTGCAAGGGCGGGCGGAGGGCTCTTCCTCTTCAGGGTGCCGAGGTGGAAGACGCCGTCCACTTAAGGTGGAACGCCTGTTCTATGAACTCGCTCGCAAATTTGCGACATTTGCTCGTAGAAACAGATTTTTTCCTGTCGTGACCGCTCTGAAACCGAGGGCAGGCCGCTTGGCGTACTCACCTCGAGTCAGCCTCACCCTAGGTTTTGCGTATTCTGGGCGGGGTTACCCAGATGCTGCAGGCAGAGGAGGCGTTCTGCGAGCGCGATCGACTAGCTTGACTCAAACGGTCGAAGACTCGCGGCTGGCCAGCGAAATGTGCGCTTCCGAGTTATTTACCCTGTCGCCTAGCAGTAAAGATCCAACATAAGCTATGTACGCTTGACTTGCGTCGTCACTGTCGCCCTTCCCCTTGCTGTGTCTCCCCCCCTCTGCGCCCCTTTGGTTTCTCGTGATAGCGAGTCGTTCCATGCGCTAGACTTCAATTTCTCGGAACCCTTCCCCGAGGACGGCTGCCGAAGCCGCAGGGTATCGGTGCGGGCGGAGACTGCCGGAGTCGTTGACGCGGTGATGATGACGTGGGACTTAGCCTTGCACGGCGACCTCACGTACTCCACAAGGTAAGCGCGGGCGCGTGCCAGAAAGGGGGGCTTGTGCGACGTGTACTACGTAGATGCATTCCGTCAGTTCATTTCGCAGTCCGAGGGGTGCATGGGCTGGTGATAAGCGAGCGACAGGCGGACGACGTATGCGCGCGAGCTCGATTCCTGCCAGGAACGCGTTGCCGTATTTACGTTGTTTCGTTTTCAACATCCAAGAGGCGTTGGTTGCTTGAAAGACCCCTTGTACTGTAGCTTGGTAGCTCTTGGCGAGGGGTTCGCCCTGCAGCTGCTGATAGGGTTGAGCTTCAAGCCCCGAAATGAAAAGTTCGTCGTACGATATGTACCGACCCGACGAACAAAAAAACGGGAGCCTGCGTATACATGTACGAAACGCAAGAAAAAGGGCGCCGGGGCGAATAATCTATCGGCCCGACCGATGCCAAACGCACGGAAGCTGGGGGGGGGGAAAGGTCAAGGAAAAGCATCGGTCCCCTCACCTGCTGCGCGAAGTCCCTAGCTAGCGCTGATTAAGTAGCTCAACAGGCAATCGCTTGCGGCGAACAAAAACGTATCAACTACAGTTGCGGGTCCGTTTTTTTCCACTCGTGTTCCAACGGCGTGGGGGCCTACTATTAATATTGAAATGATTACAAGTAGTTACTCACCCACCTTCGTCGTATTTGTTTTTCCTTCCTGTCCCGTTTGCCCGTTGCTTTCGTTAGGCCAGGAGCGGAGAACTGGCAAGACCATTGGTGCCCCTCGTATTATCCGGTGGTGGGTAAGGTCAAGGTGTCCGCAGGAGACACGGTTCGGCTGAAAGTGACCCACTCGGACCTCAACATAATGTTCGAGGTGGTCGGAGTTGATGCGAACCCGGCCAGCAACCACGATCATCGCGTGCAGCAGGAGAAAACCAGGACCTCTGCATCGGGCAATAATGATCCAGGTGCAGTCGGGGCTGGCGCATGCCACACATCAAAAGTGGAAATACAGTAGGTAGCCTCTTTCAAGGGACCCTAGTAATGCGTACTGTAGTGCGTCGAGGCTGAGAAGTCCCCGCTTAGTCCCCACTCGAAAGACCTCGCCGACCATCTCTTATTGAGTGTTGTCCCTTAAGATGGAACAGACACGGTGCGCATAAATAGGAGGCCACTGATATACCCTTTTTGCCTTTTCGCGGAGTCGCCTACAACGGGCTACTTGGTGTTTTTGTCCACTACCTCTCCCCTTGCTCAAACACCCCGGCTGGCTACTTGTTCCTTGTGAACTGAGTCCCCCCTCCCACATAAGAGCTTTTGTAAATCATGGACGAACATCTTTCCTCCCGGGTCTTGTGCGTGACCGTCGGTAGACCACCCGAGAGCAGGCCCATCCGGAGAAAGTATTGGCGGAAGCCACGGCGACGCAACAACCAGTATCGCCAAGAGAGGAAAGTACGAAGACGGGTATAAAATGGAAAGGGAATGGGACCCGGAACCCTGCGGGTGCGGATGGCACGTCCTCTGCAACCCGGAGCGCATTAGCATGATGACGGACAAGCCAAGGCGAGTAGTCGTCGGCACCCCCCTTTCTCTTCTCCCAAGTCGGCATTTGCTTATTTTATGCAGCCTCGGGTTATTTTATATAGCCTCGGGTCCCAGCGACCGCGGCCTTGGTTTCTCGGCGGACAAGCAGCCGTGGGCGTTGATGGTGCAGACTTCGATAAGCGAACGTGAGATGGCTGATGAGCACAGCTCAGGTGACATGAAAGTGTGCTGTTTTTTTTGGGGGTTTGCCGCGGGAACGTGTCAAGGCATTCTTCCGTACGTGGGGCGACTTTTCCCTGACAAAATACGCTTTCTAAGAAGGACGACGCCGATGTGCCACGCACGTACGTACGCAGGAAGAATTAAAGCTGCCTCTTCCGCGCTGTTTCCGGGACAGTCAGTCCCCGAGTGATATATTGTACCAGGTAATATTTTATTCACCGATTTTTTTTTTCACCTTTTAATAGATATTGGCGATACAGCCACGGCTCCGCCCGTGGCTCTAGCCCCGTGTTGTCAGTTGTGGTACATGGCCACGGCTCCGTACAAACGTACAGCAGCTGCCTGTGGCCCTAGCCCCGCGTTGCCTATTGTGGTGGGCCACGGCTCCGTACGTACGCACACCAGTTGATACTGACATACGTACGTACCTTCTGCACCTACTGCTCTGTCTACCGCTGGGCGTACATACCTACTGCACCCAAAGTAACCTACTGATGTATGCGCTCTGTCTTGCTTGTTGCGTACGACGCGGTGCTTTCCCGGCGGCTCTTCGCGACACACAAACCTATCTATATATATTTAGGCGAGAGGCCTTTCGGGAAGCAATCAGCAGGTTGCTTGACGATGTGCGGAGCGACGCTTCCCTGGGCTCAACCGTGTGCCTTGACGTGAGCGACAGCGCTACCTGTGCTTTCTTGGCAGCCGGAGAGGGCGCGGCTGCAGTCGTTTCGTATGAGCCGGCGGAGTGGTCTCACTTGTTGGTTGAACAGGTGAGCTCTGCTATGCTCGCCCGACCTAACAACGGTGTGCACCTCGAATTTAACGCTTCGGGTTTCGCCTGTGTAGGTTGAATCATTTCCCGCAATAGATTCCGGTCGATACAGAAGGAGGCTCCGTCACGGTGGCCACGTATGTGTTCATCAGAAGGAGCTACCTGATGTGATTGGAAGGCCGTAAGGATCAATACTATTACGGGGGACCATAGTAAAAATTGGACCTATGGTGCACACAAAAACCTATATGACTACCTATTTTTACTGACAATAGTTGGTCCTATTCACTATGAACCCCCGTAATGTTGTGGGGGGCCACGGAAATCAAAACCCACGATGGGCCCAACAAGAGGTATCCCTCCATGTGTACACCCCATTTTTGGTTCTCATTAACGCAGTATGTTCCCCGCAATAGTACCTGGCGAGGGGAGTGCCCCGGAGACCACTAAGATTGGGTGATCGAGCCCCAAAGTTATTGCTTGTGTTCATTGCGTAGACGGAACTTCGGTACAGTTGCAGTAGTTACCTGTTGGGTACTTGAAAAAATCACGGGGCTGAAAGTAGGCCGACAGTCCGTTCCTTCTGAAACGGAGAACGTGCAGAGCGAAGATGCTCGGCGTTGGCGTCTAGTCTATGCTTGATCGGTCCCTGGCTGGTGACCCGCATTCGCCCGGCAGGTTGCCCGAAACCATGACATGGATAACATCCACCTGCTCCAGTCGGAATACGAGTGGCCCTTCCTCAAGGAGGTGTCCGCGGGAGAAGGCGGTTCGGCGGAGGGGGAGGGTCAGCAGGAACGCCTGCTATGCGATGCATTGATCGGGGAGCCGTTCTACTACCGGGTACGCCCTTGCCGTCTTGCCGTGCGCAGAGGTAGCGTTGTTTTTGGCCTGACAACAGCGGACGGAATCCTCCCCCGTTTGCCCAGAGCTGGCGCCTGAAACCAGCATTCAGGAGCATTGCATGCGTGGGACGAGGGCGACTCCTGCCTTTCGTGGATTATTTCTGGGACCTTTTTTACCCGCTCTATGGGTACGAACGCTTGCCGCATAAAACCTTTTTTTTCTGGAGCGCCCCCGTCCTGAGCACTCACATGGACCGGAATTCATCCCCGCATGAGCCCGGAAGAGTTGCCTGGCCCCGCACCCTTTTGACCGTCAGTAAACAACTCAGAACCCACACAAGGACTGCGCGACGTACGGTAGGACGTCTTGCGCCAGGGGAATTTTCCTTCAATGGGTCAGACGAGAACGTGCTGGCAGTGTTTTGTGGCTGTTGTGACAATCGGAATATGGCAGCGAGAGGCCAGCCTTTTGACACCGGAATAGTACCACCGGTAGAATGCCACAGGTGTTTTAATACGTTTAGGTTGCGTAGACCTCTACGGTGTAAGACACATAACTTAGGGTGAACGAACACCTCAGACGGAGCTTGTCACCGTCTTTTTTCTTAGATAATTGGCACGAACCGACTTTCGCTATTCCCTCGATGGCGTTTCTTCGATGTTCGTAAGAAGGAAGTCACGTGGCTTGAGCAGCCCAACAAGTAGAGTTCCTTCGTGTTGAACAAATATATCATTCGGGTTACACATGATCTCGCCAGATATTGATCTCCGAAACACTTCCCTCGCCACGTTCCTAGTTTCTAAGAGCATATCAAAACCTCCATTCTTTATCTCCAAGAGCTTAATTCACCCGACGAAAAAGCGTTGCTAGCGACAATCTAATCTAACCCGCGCACAACTTTTGTTGGTCATGCATATATTATGACCAAAGAACCTACTGTAGTTAGTCACGTCACTGAAGTATAGCCCGACAGGTAGCAGTTCCTACCTTAATAAACAAAATATGTACTTTGAGGCTCGAATCCCTCAATCTCGGCAGACATTTCCGGGGTGAATCCGTCGCCGCCTACGTGTACGTATTGCTTATAACCCCCAAGGCCTCAGCAGCAGCTAACTTCTCTTTTCTGTCACAAGGACCTATAACCCACGAGACGGAAAAATCCGTTTCTGGCGATAATCGAAAATTGAACCCGCGCACGTAATATGGTCGTTAGAAATAACTGTACTCTGTCGGGCTTCTTAGTCACGTGACTCAAGTAGCCCGCCAGGGAGTCCCATGCAACGAAGATTCTGACCCTCTCTTCGAACCGAGGTAGAACGAAAGGTGGCCCGTTTTACTGTCGCCAAAGGACAGCGAAGGAGTAAAGATAAAAACGATGTCCTGTGGCGACGCCCCGAATTAAAGAAGTTCGCAAATGATTTCCATGGCATGAGACTCCGAGACTGTCTGCCTAGGCTATAGGCTAGTTTTTCATCACGACGCGGACGCGGCTGACTTGTTTTTGACCAGACATCATATTTTTTATCGACGAGCCTGAACCGAAGCACGCTCGTCGTGTCTGGTATCGCTATCCCCCCCCGATCGGCCTCAGCTTGCGATCGAGTTATAGATCATTTGTGCGAGGTGAACCTTTACTCCGCACGAGGGGAACGATTGCATCACGTAGTGTTTATGGTAAGGCACCCACGAGGCAGTTGCATAGTAACCCCATTGCTGGTCTCTGGAAGTAGCCACACCGGAAAATAAATTAACTCATTGAAGCTGTCATCCAAGTGCAAGTCCGCCTCACAAGCGGTTCTTCGTAGGATGCAGCTCACCCTCCATGCGATTCGCCGAACACCTCACGGCGCTTCGCGCTTGGTGCACGCAATGTCTGCGTGGTCGGTGAAACACCCGACGTGCTCCGTCCCGGCATTGTAGGGATGCGAGGGTCTATGGTCCTACGACTACGGCAATGCATGATATCGAGTACACCCCCCCCCCCCCCTCCCTCACCATGTGCTTGCTCATACATGCTCGGCGTGCCGCGTGCTTTTTTCTGAACTTGGTCTCCCACAGATGCAGTCCCTTGTGCTGTACCAGGCAATGAACTTTTGGTATCTTCGTCGGCTTTTCGACCCCGTGCTCAAGCCGGGCGCCAGGTATGGCTGGATGGCGCGAACATGCACGTGGCGTCTCTAAGATGGTTAGAGTATCTACAGTACACTGGGTGTCGAAACACAGATAAACCGGGAGGGCGTCTGTCTCATTGTTCGTCGTCCTTCACCGGTCCAGTACCACACATACGTACTCGAATGGCACTGGCACCACGTTTGTTCCGCACCATGCTCTACTTCCCATTGGTGACCTTCAGGGCGTCCCGCGGAACGCAAAACTGTCGAGACAGATCGCCTTTCCGTAGAAAAAACGAGCTCGTCTACACCTACAATAGTTTTTTTGTAGCTGAGTATCCCACACGGATTATGCCTTGCTCCATCGTGTCTGGCACTGGTTCGATTGGCCAGCAAAAGCGGCACCACAGAAATGTCACGCTTTGCTTGTGGGTGCCGACACCTCGCCCTGGGTCAACCTTTGTTTTTCAACGTCGATGCCGTTTTCCTGCAGGGTTTTGCCCAGGCGGGCGGCCATTTGCGTCGCCGGCATCGAGGTGCCTGATCTTGCTCTCAGCCACGGACCTGTGGGGTCTGTTCTCGGCTTCGACCACGCCCCTTACGACAAGCGAGTTGGCCCGAGATGGCACGAGCTTCTATACCCGTACCCGCTTAGGGCTTACAGGCACAAGTGAGGGCTTGGGCACCTGCATTATTCATTACACACTGTAATTATTTCCGTGCCAGAAATAACCGCGGAGCACCTCACGTTGAGTTCTACGCTTCTATTCTATGCAATAGAGTCTTGTCTCACTGCCTCAGGTTTTTCCAAAGGAACACAGCCACCCACCCCCCCACCTCGCCCCGGCCTTCTCGAGGGTTTATGGTCATACGACTACGGCCATGCATAACAACGAGTACGCCCCCCCCCCCGCCCCCTTGCCCGCCGCTACGGCAAGGCTGTTGACGGACGCGCACAATTTACTATGGTTGGACTACACGGCCCTGCCAACAGATGTGGAGGCGACGGTGACGGTACCCCCCACCGCCTCGGGCACCCTGCACGCGGTTGCCATTTGGGTGGACTACGAGATGGTCGAAGGGGGGTCAACTCGGACCACTTTCGGAGCAGAGCCTCGAAAGGTAGGGGGAGACACGATTGGGGCGGCGTGCTCGGGAGATGGCCAAGGCACCGGCGGCAAACACGAGGCCGGTCACGATAAGCAGATGGTCAGATTTCTGGCCAAGCCCGTCGTGGTGGATGATGGGCGGGAGCAGGCTGGCGGTGGTAGTGCAGGTGGCACAACACTGACGGTGAAGGGACGCTTCGACGTGGAGGGAGGTTGCATGAAGTTTGAAGTATCTGTGGGTTGACGACGAGGGGAACCTTCCCTCGGTCGCTCTGATGGTAGTGTGAATGAGTGTGTTGTACTCTGTCGGCTGTGGGACAGACGCGGCGAGTTTTTTCCCCGAGAACGAGATCGGGAGGTTGCTTTCGACTTTTCGACGCGTCCATCGAAAAGGCAATGACTGCCAAAATCAAAAATGTTTTTATAGTGCGTCCGTAGAGGATGGACGACAGTATTGATAGATACCGTAGCTTTTAGTCATGATAGCCTGTTTTTGCCTGTTCACCCCGAGCCGCCGAGTCGAAAGAGATTGATTTATGAGGACGTTCCGGTCCCTGATGAGGAATCTTTAGTCGATGGGAGCGTGTTCCGGCCCCTGGTGTTGAATAAGTCTCAACAGCAGTAAATAATTTATGGAGATGCCGGCTAGAATTCGCGGGTCCCCCACCGCCATCACCCGGGAATCTCGTCCCGGTTAGATAGAGGTTAACCCCAAGACTATGTGACCGATGGTCGTAGCGGGTAGTATTTGGTTCGACACCCCTGATCGTCTTTTTTTAATTTTCCGAAAACATCACGCGTGTTTGTTGAGACTGCGGACAGTGTCGATAAGATGCCAAAGCGGAAGACGTTATGCGTGAGCAAGCAATAATTCGTGGTAAGTCGGGGAGCGTTGGTATTTGGGAGGGCTCGTAGGCCCAATGTGGACCAGAGAATGAACCGCGGGAACCTGGCTAGGTCAGCGGAGACAGGCGGCCTGGCCTACTACTGTACAACCTCGCGGCAGGATATGAGCGCTGGACAATAAAACCTCCAACAACGATCATGTGCCAAAAACTCACATTTTTTCTGAAGGAAGCTGTCGTCTTGGAACTCGTGCGGCCTATAGAGAGATCGAAAAATCCGGACGCGAGAAACTCCCCGCGTTGTTCATCCACAGCAGCGCGTGATGACGAGGCATGCGAGGGTTGGATTTTAGCGCTCCAAGTGTCCATGGGTGTACATCGACCACTCTTGCTTGCAGGACTCCCATCTCCCTCTTCCATGTAGCTGTATTGATAATTCCGCCAAGTCTGGAGCGAACACCGCTGTGCACGATTCTCTTCCTTTTTTGGCTGCGGTGCTCGTATTCCAATGGAACTATATTTCCCGTATTTTTGTAGCAGTCACGGCTTCTCGATGACGCCACAACCCCAACGCGAAAAATCTCTCCCGTGTGGCCGCATAGAGAGCGGATGTGTCTCGAAATCCTCGTTTTTTTTTTTGTAGTGTTTCGCCTAGTTGGTAGTTGCCGTTTTAGTCGCACACGTTTGGAATTTTTGCTTTCTGCTAGAAGAGATCACGAAGAGCTGTAAACCTCACCCCCAAACCGAGTTTCGTTGGGGACACTTGTTCGCGCACCCAGCAAACAACAACGATCTAATCGTACGTTTTGTGGGATTGCCATTTTACTGGGTGGTTCCCCAGTCGAGGAAGGAGCGCCGTCAGCCAGGAAAGCTCTGGACTAAAAGTACCCTTCCCCCTAAGGGATGCGTGGTCAATGGCCAAATGACTAAGGCAAGCTCACATGGGTACCCCCCCCTACGAGGGTCTATGATCATACGGCTACGACCATGCATGATATGAATACACCCCTCCCCTCTACCGTATAAATAGCAAGGCCCGAGTGACAGCCACAGGACCGTCGACAGTCGGGCAGACTCACCTGAGATCCTCAGCGCCCGCCGTGAGAATCCTTCCTTTAGGGAGGCGGAGCAGCACGCTGCTGCTCCTGCTCCTCCTCGCTCACGCCAAGACGAAGCCCCAGTTCATCCATCCACAGCACAGGCAAGCCGCCTCCCGCCGTCAACCCCGCGCTGATGTGGATTGCACAATGCCTTGTCCACCGTACTAGGCGCAGATGTTCCTGATAAGCTTCTGCTGTTGAATCACTTTTGGTTGGTGCAACCTTGATCGAAACAGGTATCACTGGTAGTGTGCATGCCGTTGTGGAGGCACCACGGAAGCACCATTGAGGCACCCTGCTAAAGCGCATACACCACCAAGGAGGCACCGCACCATGGAAACACCATGGAAGCCCCAGAGCAGAACGATGGAAAAACTATGAAACAAGAACGGAAGGACCATGGTGGTGATTCCATGGTGCTTCCATTGTGATTTCATGGGGATCCTATGGTGCTTCCATGGTGATTCCAGGAAAGCGTCCGTCCATGGTGATCCCATGCCCTTCCAGGGTATTTCCATGGTAATTCCACGGTGATACCATAGTGCTTTCCATGGTACCCCATGGTGCTTGAGTGGATGCAGTGTGCATCCATCGTACTTCCACGGTGCTTTCGTGGTGACCCCTGTTGCTTACGTGGTGCGTCCATGGTACAGTACATCCATGGTGTTATGGCGATCCAATCCTTACTCCATGGTGATCTCATAGTGCTTCCATGATGATTCCATGGTGCTTTCATGATACCCCATGGTGCTTCCATGGAGGGACTGTGCATCCATGGCGCTTCCAAGGTGATCCCCTGGTACTTCCATGGTGATACTAGGTGGTTTCATGATAATACCATGGAAGCATGGTCATTCCACGGAGATCATGTTATTCTTCCATGATCATTCCATGGTGCCTTCATGGTGATCGCTCAGTGCTTCCATGAAAGCAGTGTGCATCCACGATACGTGTGTGGTGCTGTCATGGTGATGCCATGGGTACTTTCGTGGTGGTCCCATGGTGATCTCACGGAAGCATGGCCCTTCCATGGTGATTTTATGGTGCTTCCATCGTGACCGTACGATTCTTTCATGGTGGTTCCATGGTAACCCCATGATGTCCCGTTGAAGCTTAAGGCTTACGTGGCAACCCCATTGTGATCCCATGGTGCTTCCATGGTGCTTCCATGGTGCTTCCGCGGTGATCTCATGGTGCTTCTGTAGTGATTCCACGTTCTTCCATGGTGCTTCCATTGAGCCTCCATGGTGATCCCATGGTCATCTCATGGTCATCTCCTGGTACTTCCACTCATGGTGGCGCTTCCCACGGTGCTTCCATGGAGGCATGATTCCGCCATGGTACTTCCATTGTAATCCAAAGGTGCCGCCAAGTGCTTCCGTGGTACTCCCATGGTGCTTTCAAGGTGATCCGAAGGTGCTTCCATGGTATACCATGATACTTTCGTTGAAGCATTGCGCTTGCATCGTGTATCCATGGCACTTTCATAGTTATCCCACGTGCTTCCATGGCGATCCCATGGTGCTTCTGTGCAACTTGATGCTTCCATGATACCTTTCATGATCCCATGATGCTTCCACGATGACTCCGTGACGATATCATGGCAGTCCACATGGTGATGCGATGGACATTTCATGGTAATGATCGCATGGTGATTCCATTTTACTTACTAAGTGGAAACTGCGGGCACGAAATGTCTTTCTCAAATGACGTCTCCATGGTGACCCGATGGTGATTTTCCGTGGAAGCTTGATGCCAACATGGTACTTCAATGGTGATCCCTTGGTGCTTCCATGGACCTTCCATTGTGTTCCTGTGGTTATCTCATGGTGCTTCCGTGGTGCTTGCATGGTCATCTCACGGACCTTCCATGGTGATCCCATGGTGATCTCAGGGTGCTTCCGTGGAGCTTCCCATGGTGATCCCATCGGAACCCATGGTGCCCCCACGGTACTCCCTGAAAAGCATGGTGATTCCATGGTGATCCCATGATGACGCTTTGGTCATTCCATGATGCTTCCGGTGGTGCTTCAATGGTGCTTTCATGGACCCTCATGGACTTCCGTAGCACTTCCACGAGTTCCACGGTGGTCCCATGGTGCTTTCATGGAGAGGTCCATGTGTTCAATGAAAAATGAACATGAGAGCAGCATGAAAGCCCCGCCAAAGCCCGCGTGTAGAAACTAAATGTATGCGCACTGTGGACTTTAAGAAGCTACTACTATAGTTCTGGGTGGGAACCCGCGGACTACGAGTCCATGCCCAAGACCAATATCGCAAAGGTCGTCAGAGCACTCGTCCTCCAAGCACCAGTCACTTCAACTCCTGGTGCCCGTGGGACTGGCGAGAACCCAGTCGTTTTAGCTCCTGGTACCCTTGAGGCTGCCGAAGATTCAATCATTTCAGCTCCTGGTACCCTTGGCACTGACGCGGACTCCGTCATTTCAGCTACTGGTACCCTTCGGGCTGGGGAAGACTCAGACAATTCAGCCCCTGGTTCCCTTTGGACAAGCGAGGACTCAGTCATTTCAGCTTCTCGTACCCGTGGGGCAAGCGAGGGCCCAGTCATTTCAGCTACTGGCATCCTTGGGACTGAGTCCTCCAACATGACCGGCACTCGGGTGTCAACGACTGAGTCCAGAGGACTGATAGTGACACTCTGACGACCTTTGCAATACTGGTCTTGAGCAGTCTGAGGCGTATGCTGGTAGGAACAGTATCCACCACCAAATAATATTTTATACACCATTTCAACGACTGCATCTCGCGAGGAACTTGGAATAAGATTTTCTGTTGCCAGGAGTAGTCCATCTTTTCTGTTGTTCATGTATAAAGGATAGACTGTTGAGCCACTCAATCAGCACTTTCAGACCCTCTGGTCGCACAGGATAAACCACTGCGCTGCTCAGTCAGCGCAGTGCTCAGTGGTGTATATCCTTTTTTAATCTGGGAGAGTTCTCCGTCGCAACTGGTACCAGGTAATTCGTACAGGACCTGGGTTCGAAGTTTTTATGCACGCCGGCGCAAGATGTTGCCAAATACGTTACAAAGATTACCATGGGCTGGGTAATCGAGCGATTTTGTGCCCCCTACCGCTCAGTGGGTAACTCCTTTGCATCTGACGTCGTCGAGGACACGGGTTCGAATCTCACCTCGAGCGTTTCTTTTATAGAAACGCCTGCGCGTGCGTCTGAAGACATATCTCCCTGGTTCCCTAGGAATTGAAACGAAGCGAGTAGGTCAGCGTGCAGCCGTATACGGTACCGTCACGTCCCAAAGACTCCACCGTTCAGAGGGGGAGACAGTGTTACAAGAATACCCTGTACTGGGTAATCGATCGAGTTTTTACCACTGCCTATAGCTCAGAAGGTAACTCCTTCACAAAAGGGACAAATAGTTGCCAAAATATTGGCTAAGATTTGAATGCCAGCCAGTTTGGGACAAATCTTTGGATCCTTGGCACAATCTTGCGCAGTCGTAAAATCGTCGAACCCAGGACCTGTCTGAACTACTGTACCAACTGCTATCGACAGCTCTCGCAGAAAGGATGGACTATACCACTGAAAACAGAAATTCTTCTTTCAATTTCCCCATGAGATACAGCCGCTGGAATGGTGCACATAGTTTTTTTTCCCGAAAATCAAGATACGCTTCGCAATATTTAGTATTCGGAACGGCACCTCTGGTATCATTTACGTTTACTGCGCAAGTGCTGGCTTCAAGTCGGGTCGAAACCAACAGTGCCCTCTTTTCCTTGCTGTTTTGAAGCGGGCTACTCACTGGCCAGATAGTCAGCACGCACCATCTGACGCAGGAGAAACTCCACTTACAACGAGCATCAGGCCGCCCGTGGGACGCACAGTGCGGCAGTATCTGTGGTCTCGCTGCCGTCCACGATGTGGAAACCCGGTTGCTTTTACCTTCGATGGGGGTGCCGACTGTTACGGGATTGGGATTGGAATCCAGAGTCCAAAACAGATATTCCTCGTTGCGGTGGTACAATTCGTACAAGCCTCCGGCTTTTACTACTTCTGTGCCAAGACCTGTCCGAAGCAGCAGAAAAAGCACATGATTCTAGACACATCACTAACCGCCGCCAACGAGTGCACGCCTCACAGGGCACGGGTCGCTACAGCACCTAGAGAGCGTATGGTCCACTAGCAAAGAGTCGTAGCAGGCAAGTTTGAGGGCCGTAGGTGGTCTGCGTCTGGAGTTCTCGCTTTGGGCGTGAAGCGTTGTCCATTCAACTCTCAACGTTCTGCCGGGCAGAACAGGAGGTCATTCCCGATCACAAAAAACTTGATCCAGAAATGAGCCATGCTCTCACGTCCCAAGCGAGTCCTCCAGGCACAGGCCACATACGACCCTAACACTTGCCAGCGAGGACGCTCAGATCAAAGGAGTATACATCCTTGAAATGTTAACCGTGATCCGTCCTCTGTGAGGCGAGGACTCGCGGTGACGGTGGGTGTTGTGTACGAAGAGCACGTTTTTTTTCTGTGGGCACCGTCCACAAATAATTCTTGGACCACAACACTGACCACGGTTATTACCAGGCAGCCGGAGTTAGGTGAGCGAAGCACAGCGCGGGCCGGAGTACGTGGTGCGGCCCCCACACCACGAGCCGTAGGCGAGGTACGGCCCCCGCCAGGGGGGCCCGGAGTCCCCCCCCCCCCCCCCCCCGCAGGACCGCCGGAGACCACAATTTGGGCTTTTACACGTTAATATACGCAAAATATGCGTCTTTACCGGCAAACTTTTGAACTGAAACACACAAAAAAGACAACTTCTTTGTGCCACAAAAAAAAATTGGCACGAAGGTGTGCAGCAGCATATGGCAAAAGGTGCCTCAAACGGCGAAAAAATCCCCTGAAATGTTTTCGCCGGCGAAACGGAGACAATCCCTCCAGGTTTGTTTTCGCCTACGGCGAAAAATGGTGCGGAGCTCAAAAACGGACGTGCGGCAAGCCGCACATAGCCTCTGGCGGATGGTTCACTGCGCGCACTTCTGACAAAATATGCGCTCCAGCGCAACATATCACGGCCCAAAATAATCTTGGTACCAACGGCACTGCTCGCGGGTTTCTGCACAATGAAGGGAAGGAAAACCTGTTTTGGATTCTGGATGCGGTTCCCATAGTAGTCGGCCACCCGCCCTCCGCCGGGCACATCTTCGATGGTACCTTTACTGTGTATCGCACTGGGTGCTGCACTCCACCGGTTTCCTGCTTCAATCGCGCAGATGCTCGGCCCCCCGTCTACAATCTCGGTGAAGGCATCTTTTTGTTGGCGTAGACCGAGGTAAGTGGTATGTACATTATTGTCTTTTTTCGCGACATGCCGTGGAACCATCTGCGGCAAAACCTTCCACGGCATCTTCCACGGCATACCACGGAACCTCCCCCGGATCTCCACGGCATACCATGGTACCCTAACCCTAACCCTAACCCTAACCCCAACCCTAACCTAGGTGCCGTGGACATTGGGGTGCCGTGGGGGTTGCCATGGCATGCCGTGGGGTTGCCGTGGAGTGCCGTGGCGGTAGCCGCGGGGGTTGCCAGGGTACTACCCATGGCATGTCATGGCAACCCCCACGGCGTGCCATGGAATCCTATGCCACACCATGGGATGCCGTGGTGATGCCATGGTATGCCATGGGCGGTACCATGGCAATGCCACGGCATGCCCACAACAAGGTCAAATAGTGTAGAACCCTGCGTAGACCTTGCCATCATTGTTGCGCTGAATATACCAGGTATCCTATTAGGCTAATACTACTGTACAAGTACTCTATATCTGAGGGTGTGCGACTTGGTTGTTTTTGTGGCTTGCCTGCTGTTGTGCTTGAAAAATCGCGGCCCCTCTGGTGAACGTGCCGACGTCGCCAGCAAACTCCTTCCCCTCCGTACCTTCTGGCGCGCGGGGCTTGGCTATGCTGCCATCGCCATGCCACGCAAAGGTCAAATCGCACGAGTAGGGCGTGGTTGTCCGTCTTACTGTACTGCAGAGGTCGCCGGTTTCGTCCTTGGCGCCACAGGGGGCAAGACTCCTTCAGTTTGCTCTTCCCTGCAGCGCCTTGTGGCAAACGTCTCCAGGGTAGGGAATAAACGCTGATGATGAATCCACGTGCCGAGGTTGGCAGCAAACCCTGGTCCTCCATACCCCCCGAAGGGTGGAGCTTCGCCGCGGTGCTGTCACCAATAACACTCAAAGGCCGTGCGCCTTGATGAAGAGATCGCCCATGCTGACCCTGGCACCACAAGGAGCAAAAATCTTTCAGCTTGTCCCCCTCCCTCCCTTCAGCGCTTTGTCACCTTTTGGGAAAAACTCTGCTGGATCCATGTCGCCAGCAAGCCCCTCTCCTCCGCACCTCCTGGAGCGCGGAGCCTCGCCGTGCTGCAATCGCCCACGCCACGCAAAGGCCAACTTGCACGAGCACGATGGCCGTGCGTCTTGATGTAGAAGACGCTAGTTCTGTCAATGGCCCCGCAGGGGGTAAGACTCCTTCAATTTGCCCCTTCCCTGCGGCGCCTTGTTCAGAAAAAAACCGCTGCTCCTGGATCCACCTGCCGACGCTGTCGCCAGAAAACCCATCTCCTCTGCACCCTCCGGAGCGCGGAGCCTTGCCGTGTTGCGAACGCCCATGCCACTCAAAGGCAAGCTCGCACACCCGTGCGTGTAAGATGGCCGGGTGTTTCAATGTAAGGGCTGTCCTTTCCTCCTTACGCCCCTGTCAGGGGGCAAACTGCTCCCTCCTTGTCTCCTTTGCAGCGCCTTGTGTGCGGTAAAACCGTTGCTGGATCCGCCAAGTGTTTTGGACGTTGAGCGTGAAACTTCAAGGGTACCCTAACTGCGCGGAAATTAACTACGCACGTCTTTAGCTTTACCAAGTTCTCCTGGCTGTACCTCACGCTGAGAAGGGTGACCATCTTGTCATTATGCATGGATACCCGGGCCGCCTCGTACGTTGGATCCTCCTCTTTATTTTTTTCCCGGGTTCATGGTTGATAATCCCCGCTGTGTGAAGCCGCTGAAATATTTCTGCAACTCCACTGTTTCTGGACCAAAGGAACTTGCCAGGGAACACCACTCTCCTTGCTACTTTTGCCCTTGCTACGAGTAGCAGCCCCTGACCAAGCTACCTTGATGAGTGCAGCACCGGTAGAAGTACAGAGTACAGCTAGATTCTGTGTTTTTGGCGCTATTGGGACTTCTTGTGCGGTTCAGTGGCCAACGAGAGCAGCGATCACTCCCGCACCCAAGAAGGCAGGCGACCGCAAGCAGAAGCAGTCAAAGCCTCCCGCCATGGCTTCGAAGGATGCTGACAGGGTGAGCTGACTGGGTGGCTGGCTGGCATAGCATGCCAGCATACCAGCGTGGCATAGGCTTATCTAGAGCTGGTAGTTGCCATCTTGGTATCCCACTTGCTGGTGATGACTACATAGAGCCACTGCTTGCACGAATCGAGTGTGTTTCCTCTGCTGCTCTCCTGTGTTTCTCGTGGTTGGTGTTTGATGTGCGGTTGCGATTGGGTCACACCATCACGACGAGCACAGCAGCAGTCGAGTGCGCGAAGCACCTCCGAACATATCATATAGCATACCGGTGCACTGGTGCTGCTTGCTCTATGCAACGGGCTCGTATGATACCATACAGTAGATTATGCCAGCATACAGGCAGCAGTGCTGAATATCGCTGCTATGTATGTACCGCTGTAGGTACAGACGCAGTCGTATTTATAGCAGTTTTGTGCGAGTACTATTAATATGTACCTCGGGCGTCGACTTCGAGGGGAACAAACGAACACACACAGCAGCTAGGCCAGCCAACAACGAACGACATCGGTGACTACCCTTTCAGGAATATACCAGGAATGCCGCAACATCCCACACTGCTGGACCAACGCCCAGATGGGTAGGGTGACTCATGCACTGAATCAAGCTGGGGAGACTATTGGGAGATTTTGGTGGGTTCATTCAACTCCTACACTACCCGAGTCGGGAGAGATAAAATCTAGATTCAGGTGAATCCATCCTCGGATTAAACCCCTGTTTGATGGCGGCACGGTCAGAGACAGGCCCGACGAAGGTGGAAGAAACGAACCGGGTTGGAACCGGTTCACGAAGGCTCAGAGAAATTAAGTGCGGACAGGGGTTTCGTCTCGCTCTCCGGGGCACAAAAAAAAAAATCCCACACTCTGCTGCTGCAAACTTGAGCACTTACCCGGTATCATCGTATATTTACGTGAATGCACTTGTATTTATAGTCAAAAAGGGCAACACCACTGCCGTTGGAGCACTACATACCTGATATTGTAGTGGAGATTTCAGGAGACAGCACTGCTGTCACCACCTGACATTTGGGCGCTTTTGCCTTGACATGCCTTGACTGACACCAAACTACGAGGTTTTAGTGTGGGACACTCAGCCCCTACACCCTTGACAGCGCACGTTTTCCCTTGCTCGGCATGTCCCCCGACATTTTTGCCTGATACCAGCAGAGGCACGACGATGTATTGGACCGAAACTTGCTACCGCTTCCGTATCAGCTAAAACCTTTTTCTTGGACTACGCACGATTTCACCACACCGCAAAAAATATCGACCTGGTATCACGTATCCGCCACTAATTCAAAGTAGTTTTTTTCTACGTACACAAAATGGCCACCGTTCGAGCACCTAGGGTAACGGCACATAGAAGTAAGACAGACATCCCTCCCTACATTGTTGCGAAGAGGGCTGGGAATGGGATTGCTCTGCGATTGCCCTACGTGCCCATGGTCTCGTTGAGGCGCGCGCGAGGGGAGGGGGGGGTGGGAGTTTTCCCGCGGGAGTGGTGGACGGTTTGCCTCGCGGTACCGAAAACAAAGACGGCACGAGGAGCAGCAGAAGAAGGGGAAGAAGAGGAGGTGAGGAGGAGGTGGGGTGGGGTGGGGTGGGGTGGGGTAGAGGGAGGAGGACGCACGAGGAGAAGGAAGAGGAAGAGCAAGAGGAGCAGGAGGGGGGCGTGGAGGAGACGTGGCGGGGTGGGGGAGATTAGTCGGCTGCTGAGGCTGAATCAGCACACTGAATGCCCTTCGTCACACATTCTTCGTGTCGGGTGTTTTTAGTATGATACTCCTGGTGTATAATAGCTCGCAATCCCATATAGTATTCACACGGGCATGCTGTTGTTTTGAACTTTTGGCGAAGCAGGCGTTGCCGCACAAGAAGGACCGATAACCGATACAGACAGTCAGCAATGCTGGTCTCGTGGCGATGCCCTCTCTGTGTTGAAGAACGCCACTATTTACGAATATGACCCCTATCGGTTCCTCCCGATTGCATGTACGAGAAGTGCACCTGGGTGAGCACCCTTTAGAAGCTCTGCAACCAATGAAACTTCGTTACGACGATGCTAGAAAACGGCACGGAAACTTCGAGCTCACAAGCGTCGCTAAAACTAACGGAAGGGCGCTCACCCACCCTATATCTTGATATCTGCCATTTTTTTTTTTTTCGCTGCTCGAAGTCCCCTACCCAGCCCAGCCTGTTCCTTGTGGCATCGGCAAAACAAACGCCGCTGCAGCAGGCTAAATTTGCCCACCACCTCCGCATTCGCAGGCTGTGGGCCATTAAGTTCTGGTACAAAGCCACCCCCGGAAAATATGATTGTGCATGCTGTACATGCTGTACGTATATCGTTGTGGTTGGGGCCCAGGACCAAACCCCCTAAACCAATCCAGCTTATCCACAACTGCTGTGCTTGTTGTACAGCTGGTCGATCCTTGGAGGGTTCGAGGCGCGTGCGTGTTTTTATCACATGGACGTTGTGCGAAGCTTCTGCGCTGAAACGAGTCCATCCACACTACAGTAGTAGTGATGTGATTAACGTTGAGCCGGCATCACTTCGAGCACCGCTTGCTTGCTTGGAACTGAAATACCATGCACGTGAATACCAGGTACGAGTTGCCCGCCACCCATCACGTTTTATATCGTGTAATACAAGTAGTGTCATACCAAACACGTACGTCCCCTTGCAGGTGCTTTACCCGTCGTAGCTGCTATTGACTGTTCGCACGCGCTAGCAATGATGACGGTTCTACTCGCCCGCCTCGCTCTCCCGTCCTTGAAAGGCTATCGTGATTCCCGAGAAAGCACCCGTCGGTGGCGGCTTGGATGCCGACGGGCTGGCGGCGGCGGTGACGAAACAGGGGTCGCTCGTCAGGGAGATGAAAAAGGTGCGTCACTGTCCTACCCCAACGACAATATTTTTTGAAGATTGTGGTGGTGGTAGAAATGGTGGTGGTGGTGGTGATGGTGGTCGTGGTCGTGGTGGTGGTGGTGGTGTTGGTCGTGGTCGTGGTCGTGGTGGTCGTGGTGGGGGGGGATGGTGTTGTGGTGTTGTTGGTGATGATGGTGGTGGTAGAAGTTGTGGTAGTGATGGTGATGGTGATGCTGATGCTGATGCTGATGCTGATTTAGGATGAGGATGATGGTATATTCTCACATTGGCTCATTCTCCTACTAGTAGCATCTACTATTTACAGACCTTGGTCACACAAAATCTGGGTATCAGCAGCGGGGCTATTGATAGTGCGCTGTCCTTTGACTGGCTGTTCGCGGTGCTTTAAGCGGCGTCTGTTGTTGTGGGAGTGCAAAAACTGCCCCGCACGATTAGTACGAGTATTTTCAAGTAGCGTGTCCCCCAAAACGTGGTTGCAGTGCTTTAAGACATGAACGCATTGCAACATACGTGGTAATCGACAAGCACAGCAGGCCTCAAGATGGAGGGAGATAGATACGGAGGCGGATTCATTTTTAGTTCAAACACAGCAGACCTTCTGGGAAGGACGATGTTAGTCGTTCCGCCGGCTCTGGGGGGACCCCCTGCATCTGCCGGAAAGGCGTTGTTTCGTCGATGGCGCCGTCCGGTTTGCTTCAGGCGATGCCGAAGGGTCAAATCCACCATTGACCGCGCGCACTGCTATGGCTGCACATGTGACTCCCTTCCATATCGTACGTTGTCATTTTCGTTGTTGTTGCTGCTGCTGCTGCTGCTGGGTGGTGGGTGTTGTCGTGTCGTGGACGGCGGTGTGCGTTGGTGCGGGGATAGGAAGGAGCGGCGGCGGATGCCATTAAGGTGGAGGTGGGGAAGCTGCAGGGCTTGAAGGCGGACTTGGCAGCCGTGATGGAGGCGGCCGAATCTGAGAGCACGTTTGACCGCAAAGGTAGCGTTTGTTGTTGGTACTGTTGTTGATAGGTGGTGTTGGTGTTTTTCTTCTTATCGCATTATGAAACATGTTACCCTTTCGATACGTAGAGGTGTCTTAGTTTGCTGCTGAACGTATCAACAGGGAACCGTTGGCGCAGGGAAGTCGGGTGGGGCTGATACGATGAGAGATCGAACTCGTTTTTGCGTTTCGTCTTCCATGTTTCGCCGCTCGTTCGTGATAGCCGCCGTCTTCAGGGGCAAACATAAACTCTCGCCTAATGGCTTCGGTACGTGGGTGTAGTAACCTGAGGCTCGTGTCAACTGGAGACAAGTAGTGTCCTCGTAGGTGGAATAGGAGTTGAGCGCTCGCGCATTGTGAGTTTGTTGACCTAAGGCGGTGCAGCAGCTGTTAAGCCTGGTGCAGATACGTCCAGTACACTACACCACAAGCCGCGAACTGCATAGCTGGTACCTGGTATACAGCAAAGCAGTAGGCGTAGGCAAAGTTAGCAGAGCCACGGGTGCGAGCATGTCGTCTGGAAGGCTTGTTTGTCTAACGGCGAGAACGGACCGGGATGACAGCGCCGCCATGGTTTTGCCCATATCAACGAATAAAAGAACTGGGTTTTATGTCTTACTGCTGGGCTCGATATACTACAGTATTGATAGTCAAATCCAGCAACGAAAAACAAAACGCACGGTATTACGCTGTGGAGCTCAACAGCGGAGCAACAGCAGCAGTAACAGTAACAGCGAATAGCGGTAACCACACACCACACCGCACCACACCATACCATGCCATGCCATGCCACGAAACACGACATACACACACGAGACGCGATCGCCTACTCTCTTCAACCCCCTCCCCCCCCGCCGCCGGCACATGCCGCCGCCACACCCCGCACCACCCGCACACGTACGCGCGCGCAGCCATGGACGACGTGGTGATCCGCCGCATGTTCGTGGTGCCGTCGTTCGAGATCCACGGAGGCGTTTCCGGCCTGTTCGACCTTGGCCCCCCGGGGTGCGGCCTTAAGTCCAACATTGTTGCCCTCTGGAGGCAACACTTCGTGCTCGCCGAGGGCATGCTCGAGATGGAGTGCACCAACCTCACGCCAGAGATTGTGCTCCAGACTTCCGGTGAGTGGGGGAGTTGGAGGCGTTTTTTTTTTACGGCGGGGGGCGGTTAAGGTTCGGTCGCGCCTTGGCGCTTACCTTGGCGTTGCCCTGCCTTGCCTTGCCTTGCCTTGCATGGCCTTGCCTTGCCTTGCCTTGCCTTGCCTTGCCTTGCCTTGCCTTGCCTTGCCTTGCCTTGCCTTGCCTTGCCTTGCCTTGCCTTGCCTTGCCTTGCCTTGCCTTGCTTGCCTTGCCTTGCCTTGCCTTGCCTTGCCTTGCCGTGCCGTGCCTTGCTTTGTCTTTGCCTTGCCTTGTCGTATGACTGGGTTCTTTCTCAGGGAAACTTTCCAGGAGAATTTTCTGTGCGGATTTTGCCGCGCACATTTTGTTGTCGTTCACCCTCTGCTTTTGTTTTGCCTCCCTTTGTTTTCTACAAGCACATCGTACACGGTGTGTTTTTTTTTTTTTGTGTCGTTGTTCTCCGTTGCTGGGGCGCTCTTGCTCTGCCCACTGCCTTGCTGTTGGTGGTTTGCTACGAGGTACCTATAGGCGGAAATATGTGGAACGTTTAGTTAGTTCATGTTCACACCCCAACGTCCTCTACGTTTCCGTTCAGAGTGTTATGTACCCCTTGTAGACATGGGCACACAGCAGTGTTTAGTACTGGTCCCTCTATAGTGCCGGTTGAGTAATGCCGGTTGCCTGGTATAGTGCCTGTGGAATCGCCTGGCGCATCAGATGGGATTCACCAGTGTGGCGGTGTGCGGAGTGAATAGTGCCGGTTGCCGCTACAATGGTGCCAGTATTGTTGACTTATCATAGCGCATAGCGGCACTATAGAGGGACCGGCACTACTGTACGTTCAAAAACAAGTTTTCCGCCGGGGGCGGGGGTGGGTGTTCGTTCGTGTTTCTTGCTGTTGTCCGCTTCGTGTTTTGTGTTAGGGCACGTGGAGAAATTCACCGACCTCATGGTGAAGGACACCGTCACGGGGGAGTCGCTGAGGGCGGACAAGCTGCTGGAGGACATCATCGACGGCCTCCTCGAAAAAAACCCGGCCATGCCCACGGTGAGCCGGCGCCTCGCGGGCCTTCTTGACCAGGACTGTACTGGTATAGACCTTGGCCCAGGCGCAACAACATAGTTGATATATACTTGACTTTAAAAACCTGACGCTAATTCCTCAAGAATCCCGACCGCCTCTGGGAAAGTTTTTCGGAATTTCGCATGCAATGAGGAGTTAGTGTGGGCTATCAAACCTTTTTTCGAGGCTGGGCCAAAGCGTAAGCACTATTGAGCTCCTGGAGAGCGAACGAGCAAAAGGCGAAAATTGCAAGCACCCCTCCCGCGCCCCCTTCCCTCCGTAGAACACCCGTACTACACGGCATATTAGTTTTCCCCTCTACTACCCCCCCCCGCGCCGTTCATGATATCGTTTGTCGCAAAATTTATCGCACACCAGGTCCAAGTATCTTGTGCCAGAAGAAAGTGGGTGCGGTTGCAAAGGGGACGAGAGGAGCCAACGTTTACTCCTTGCGTTTGTTGTTGCTTTGTCTTCGGAAGACCCTTTCCTTGCAGTCTTGCGTCTTTCGTGTTGAGGTGGCCTGGCTTTTGACCCATGGAGCTCGCGAGGCCACAGTTTCGGGCGCACACTGCCTCCATTTCTGCCACGAGTGTGGAATGGAGGAGTTTTGGTACACAAGATAGTAGCGAGAAAACGATCGCTATCCTGTACAGGAGATAGGTGGAGGGCCACGGGCGGCGAAAAAGGAAGGGGATAAGATTAGCAGAAAAAAAAAAACTCTGTAATATATGGAAACAACGAAATGAGCGCCCACCTGTTGGAGGTGTCTCTACTGTATATGTAGTAGGAGTAGGAACGGTGCTCCATTTCAAAAGGGATTCGCCGTCGATGGTCAAGTGATTAGGGCAAGCAAAAAATGAGAACGCCCCCCCCCCCCCCGCCTCCCCCACCACCGCCTCCGCCACTGCCACCGCTGCCACCATCTGACGTGTGTGGGCCGCCAGCCCTCTGCGGGCGTGGTCGACTCCGGTTATGCTCACCTTTGCTTCGTTTTTTTGCTTCTTATTGCCCACACCTCATCGCCTTATCTCTCGCCTAATCGCGGCCACTCCGCTTTGCTTCACTTCAGGCGGAGCGCGAGGAGCACCTGCGCGTGCAGCGTCAGGCAGATGCTTACAGCCCGGAGGAGCTGGGAGAGGTCCTCGAGAAGTATGGGGCTAAGTCGCGCCTGCAGAACCCGCTCACTAAGCCCTTCCCGTTCAACCTCATGTTCAAGGTATATGTCATGCGTTTTTGGTGGGGTGGGTGGAGTAGGCTGGGGCGGGGTTGAGGCGTGGTGCGGTGCCGTGCCGTGCGATGCTCGCGCTGCCTGTCCTCGCCTGATTGTTATTAGCGCCTTCTACCACCCTGCGAGACGTCCGCCATGTTTGCGCTTATAGTTTTTTTTTTTTTTTTTTTGCCTTTTTTTTTTGTTTGTTTGTTGTCCTCTCTTTTGTTTTGTGCGTCCGTTTTTGTTTTGGTTTTGTCCCATTTTTTTCCTGAATTTTTGTTCGTCCTTTTGCCTTTGTTTTGTTTTGTTTGTTTGTTTGTTTTTGGGTTTTTTTTTTTTTCGTCGTCGTTTTTTCTCCGCCGAAAACTCTTTTTAGACGACAATCGGGCCGGAGGGCACCCAGGTCGGCTTCTTCCGCCCCGAAACTGCCCAGGGCCTCTTCGTAAATTTCCGGCGGTTGCTGGACTACAACGCGCAGAAGATGCCCTTCGCAGCCGCTCAGGTGTGTGTGAAGAACCGCGAACGTTTTGCGAAAACGCACAGGTTTGCGGTGTTGCCATCTCTGTATCTGAGTTTGCGAATGCTTTTATCTCTGTACATACTCCCTGTTTGCGGTGTTTTTATCGCGGTATCGCGGTTTAAGGTGTTTTCATCTCTGTTTCGCAGTTCGCGAGTGTATTTTTTGTCTGTATTGTAAGTTTGTGACCACAGACTTGGTGCATCGCTAGGGTGAGAAGAATCAGCGCGGAGGTTGGGTGTGCTGGCTGTCGATGGGCAGAAATAATAGTTTTCGTGCGAAAAACACACACACACACAAAAAAAATTTGAAAAAACGTGAAGAGTACGTCAGGTCTCCTCGTCCAGGGCGGGGCGTTTGGGGCCCGCGCCCTTCTTTGGCGTGTCTGGTGTATGTCGTGGGTGGAACAGTGCAATGCGGTGTGTGTGATACCGGTAGGGGCTTATGTCCGGCCTATTCCCTCCCGTGTAAAGAAGGGTCTACGGAACACGCCCGTCGGTCCAACCTTGTTGGTCGAGCCCAAGCCATGTCCGGCGCGCTCAGAAACACGTTTTTTTTTTGTCGACCTTCTTGTGGCTTGTCTCAGTCGCTGCTGCTCCTTCCTGCCTTCCTGCCCCTCCCTCCTTCGAAGCATAACCCCTTTTTTACTACGGTCATGCATGACACGAGCACACCCCCCCCCCCCCCCCCCCTCCCTTCCCTGCGCCCCCTCCTCCAACGGTGTTTCGGGTGGTTGGGTCCTGTGCAGGTGGGGCTTGGTTTCCGCAATGAGATCTCCCCCCGCGCGGGCTGCTGCTGCGAGTGCGCGAATTCTGCATGGCAGAGGTGAGGCAATTGGTTGCAATCAGTACAACAGTAGTAGTAGTAGTAGTAGTAGTAGTAGCAGTAGTAGCATTATTAGTAGTGGTAGTAGTGGTAGAAATAGTATTAAATAGTAGTGGTATTGTAGTATTGGTGGTATTATACCTGCTGTCAGCATTAGATGCAGCAGTATTAATAGTGGTTGGTAGCAGCAGCAGTAGTAGTGGTAGTAGTAGTAGTCGTAGCTCTGGTAATTGTAGTGGTAGCAGCAATATTATCAACATTAATAGTAGCAATGGTAGTAGTACCAGTAGTAGAAGTGGTAGTAGGAGTGTTGATGGCACCTCAGGCAGTGGGGCACCATTCCCGTTCCCGTCCGCACCACAATCACCCCTGCATGCCGGCGTGCCCGCCTATCAGTGCACCTGCTGCACTGGCTAAGGAACCGCGCTTGTGTTTCTGCTCCATGTCTTCCTTTTGTTCTGTTTCGTTTTGTGCGCAGATCGAACACTTCGTCGACCCTAAGAACAAGAAGCACCCCAAGTTCTCCTCCCTGGCCTCCAAGGAGCTCATCCTTTTCGGACGGGTGCGTGGCATTACGATGGAATCATCGGATCCGGATTGAAACGATCAAATGGCCCGGTCGGATTAAAGCGGTCGAATCGTCGGGTCGGGGTGAAACGGGCCAGAGCAGAGCGGAGCGCGTCGAAACGGTTGCGGTGACGCCGCTCCGCGCCGCACTAGCGTAACGTAAAGCAGAGAGCACACGACCTGTGAGAGCGGCGGCAGACGATTCCGTTTCCCTCTCGCATGCGTGATCGACCGGTCGTGTGTGCTTTTTTTTTTTTTTTTTTTTTTTTGCGACGGTCGTTGTTGTCGTCGCCCTGACCTGTTTTGGTAGTGACGAGAGCCCCCTTGCACGCCCGAAGTCGTCTTTCTTTCTCTCCTGTAGGTTTTTCCGATTGCTGTGAACTCCCCCTCTTCCCCGTTTCCCCCCTGGCCTGGACGGTGAAAACCCGACCTGCTCCATCTAGGCACTGTAGGGATGCGAGGGTCTATGGTTATACCACTAAGATCATGCATGGCATGGGTGCCCTACCCCCCCCCCCCCCTCTCCTTACCCTGCTCCCCCCTTGTACCCCCTCAACCCCCCCCCCTCCCCTGCTCAGACATGAATGCTACGTTCCGCATTTTGCACCTGAAGGATAAACCGTATGTGGAGTAGTCGTGCACCGTCGCCGCCTCTGAGTGTCCCGCTTGTGTCGATAATGTTGTCACCGTCGAGTCCAACACGGCACAAAGCAGCGCCATATTGCATTATGCTACCCCCCCCCCCCCCGTCCCGTCCCGGCATTGTAGGGATGCGAGGGTCTATGGTCATACGACTACGGCCATGCATGAGATCGAGTATATCTCTCCTATCGAGTAACCCCCCCCCCCCCCCCCCCCCCCGCGCGCGCGCGCTCCGGCATGGCCTGCAATTAATAGGTATTTACGCGTCCCTCGAGTTGCAGATTACGGAGTTGCAGCTTGTGAGCTTGTGGGGTTTCATGCTTTTAAGTCGGCGTTTTTTTTTTTGTTTCGACTACACGCCGGTCGTGTTTTGGAGGCGCTTCAGGGGGTTGCCTCACCTTTTCTCCCTCTGCCACGATTGTTATTGCTGTGCTGTTTTGATCAGGATGCCCAACTGGGCACCGGCAAGACGGTAAAGATGACCATCGGACAGGCGGTCAAAGATGGGCTTGTGGACAATGAGACGCTGGGGTACTTCATGACCCGCACCCAGCTGTTCTTGGAAATGGTGAGTTGTTGTGGTGGTGTTGGTGGTGTTGGTGTTGTTGTTGGTTTAGTTGATGTCGGCGTTAATGGTGGTGTTGGTATTTTTTTTTTTTTTCTCTGCGGCTTGTTTTCGGTTTCGTCCGTCATGCGTTATTTTGTATGTCGGAATTAATTGTATTTAATTTCCTCCGCGGGAGGAGGGATAGGACAAGGAGGAGGAGGAAGAGGAGGAGGACAGAGAGCTGGACCCGCGCAACGAGAGGGCGTGTCTTATCGCCTTGTAGCTGTTTTGGGCCCAAAATGACTGCCTCGACATGTAGGACTTTAGTCCCGTTTTGGGGACAAACCACTCAAATTCTCAAGTACTATTACGGGGGACCATAGTAAACAGGACCTACGGTACACACAAAAATATTTATATATTTATCTATTTTTACTAACAATATTTGGTCATATTTACTATGGTCCCCCGTAATAACAGGCTTCTAACCCTAAATCGTTGGAAACGCCGCTTGTTTTTTTTCTACCAGTAATTTTTTCAGTGATATATGTACATTCCTATATGTATGCAGACAGGATTGTTCATCGGGTTACACTTTTGGCTTTTGTCGAAATCGTTTTTTTGGGTGAGGTACAGAGCTCCTATTCTATAGTCAACTGAGGAGCCTCAGAAAAAAATGGTTGCTACTACCCCTGTGTAAGGCGCTGCCCCTAGAAGGCAAACCCTGCCGGACTACGCGTCGCCGGGTGAAGCGTGCGGCGCGAACGGCGGTGTTGTCACCTCCTTCTGCGTTCGCACCGTTTGCCGTCGTATAATGCTGTTCTGTATCGGTTGTCGACAACAGATTGGCATGGACCCCGAGCGTATGCGGTTCCGACAGCACCTGTCCACGGAGATGGCGCACTACGCCGCGGACTGCTGGGACATGGAGATACTTGTCTCGTACGGCTGGACGGAGTGCGTAGGGCACGCTGACAGGTATACGAGGAGGAGGCTGTACGTTTCCGTGGGAGAGGGGGTGTAGGCTCGAGGGGGAGGGGGTGGGTTGGTGGTTGGAAGGGTGGGTGGGGGTCGTCGGAGGGGTGGGAGGGAGGGTGAGGGGAGGGGTAGAGTGTTGAGATGTATTATGGGTGCACGACACAATATATGTAAAACTTTTGCGTTTTTTTTTTTTTTTTTTCGTGTCCTGCTTTGTTTTGTTTTGCGGGTGTACCATACAATATATCTAGGAAGCGTTCTTTGGTTGTAGCAACTCACCAGAGGATGAAAAAGAAGACCAAAAATCTAGAAGGTCCGTGTTGCATATGTCGCGTGTCCTGCTCTGTTTCGTATTATTTTGTCTTGTTCGCTTGCTTGGTTTTTGGTCTTGCGTTGTCTTGTTTTTGTTCGTACTTGGAAGTATTTGTTCAGGTTCGTTTGTTGCATTTTCGTTTGTTCCGTTCCAGATAGTACAGCTGCTCCCAAAAGACAGAAAAAAACTCCGTTCCGTCAACAATAGCGCCAGCAGAGACCGTCTTTCTGACCGCTCCCTACACTAAAACTAGTATATTAAGGCCAGAATATACCGCCTTGACGCGCCCAGAAAGACCAGCCTCCCATGTGGCATCTGCGTTAGTAAACCATGCGTTCGTAATGCTTTGTGTCGCGCTGGGATCCGGGACGCGGATTGGGAAAAACCAAAAAAACGCCTGTCAGGTCTTGTTACGACCTGGACGTGCACTCGAAAAAGACGGGGGTGTCGATGATGGCGTCGTGCCAGCTGGACGAGCCCAAGACGGTGACCGAGTACAAGCTGCAGACGGACCGAAAGACGCTGGGCACCACCTTCAAGGCGCAGCAGAAGAAGGCGAGACTAGACGGGGATGGGACAGAAGGGCGCTGTATTTAGCTTGAAAAAAAAGCAAGAACACTATTAATAATGTAAATATATGAAAAATTGAGGCCAATACACGATATACCGGGACGCAGTGACTAAACCAGCACCGCGGTTTCCGAGGGAAACCTTCCAAAAAAGCTTGCAACAAAAGAAAGCCGGATACTACTGTACTGACAGAAAGAGGTACTTTTTTTTTTAAGTATGTGAAAATTCCGCCGGTGGAAGATGATTGGCTTTTGAGGGGGCGGCGGGATCACCGTGCGTGCGCGCGCGCGTTGTGCTTCGCTCTCTCGGGTGGCTTGTTGCGCGTTTTGGGCCGCCGGGAAGGCTCGTAGAGTTTTGGGGAACGGGTTGTAAGTGGCGTTGCAGAAGGGGGAAAAGACGAATGTTTTGCTTTTGCGTCTGTTTTGGCGCTCGCCGATGCTGCCACTGCTGTTTTTTTTTTTTTTGCATGTGTGTGTTGCAGCTCTCTTGTCTCGTACCAGCACAGGGGACCTACTGTACTATTACGGGGGGGGTGCATAGTAAATAGGACCTGAAGTACACACAAAAAACTATATATTTCCCTATTTTTTTCCAACATTATTTGGTCCTATTTACTATGGTCCCCCGTAATAATATACAGCAGTGTGCTAAGAAAATGAGCCCCTAAGAGAGAAAAAGTAGATGTTTACAGGAGTCCATCCCGTTACGTAGTGAACAGCCGAATGCACTTATTGCCCCATACTGCAGTAGTTCTAGCCTTGGTATTATCTATGCCCTGTGTCTCACTTACAATATAAATGCCAGTTATCACGGGGGACCATAGTAAATAGGACCAAGTATTGGTTTTATGTGTACCGTAGGTCCTACCGGTATTAACTATGGTCCCCCGTAATGGTGGGTGCCCTGTACTTCTGTGACTGCAGAACTTGCATCTCTTTGGGGTGAAGGAACCAGTGCGGACACTGAATGTGTTGGATGCAGTCGGGTAGACGAAGCGGTTTTAGGCGTGTGAAGACAGCAGCAACGACAACAGCTCCGGCTTGTTATCTCGACGGGGACGCTCCGCCCAATGCCATCTGCACGGCCCCTCAACACATATCTTGGCGTTTTTTTTTTTTTTTTTGTTTGTTTCATGTGTGTGTGTGTGTGTGTGTGTTTTTTTTGTGTTTTTGTTCCTCCTTTTGGCCCGAAATCGCGCGGCATACTTTTATTTTCTTTTTTCTCTGTGTTCCCCCCCCCCCCCCCCTTTTTTTACACGAAGTCTTGCGGTAACTTTGGTTTGTCTTTTCGGTCCATTTTTTTTCATGTAAAAAGTCTTGCGCCAACATTGTCCTGCTGCTTTTGATTGACACGCACTCTTGCGGGAACTTTTTTTTTTGTTTTCCTTCTTTGTGATGGATAACCCACGCGGGGCACGACACAACACAGGTGATGGCCGCGCTCGAAGCCCTCTCAGAAAACGAGGAGGAGCTGCTGGCTTTCGAGGAGAAGATGAATACGGAGGGCAAGGCCGCTCTGGGGCCGGAGGGCTTCGAGATCACGAAGGGGATGTGCTCGTGGGTAAAGGGTACCAAGAAAATCTCGGAGATCAAGTTCACGCCGAGCGTCATCGAGCCTTCCTTCGGTGAGAGGGAGAGGCAGACGTATTGTAGCTTAGGATGTACCAGGTGGGCCGAAATATTAGATGCAAATATATATATACGTACTGCTGCGGCACCAACCAGTTTTAGTACGGAGGACCATAGTAAATAGGACCTACGATACACACAAAAACCTCTATGTTTACCTATTTTTCACTAACAATATTTGGTCCTATTTGCTATGTTCCCCCGTGATAGTCGAGTGCTACTGCTTGTGGTGGATTGTTGTTTTTGGAGCGAGACGTATCGTAGCCTATGATAAATGACGGAATATTTACATGGGCGAAACACAACACGGTATTGCACGTACAGTAGTGTTGGGGATTTATTTTTTGGGGAGAGAGAGACGTTTTGTGTGGGTCCGGCGTTTGATGGGTGGAGTTGAAAAGGCGATCCGATGCAGCCCGATCGACCCACTGTCCGATCTGTCTCCGCTAGATTTTTTGTCACCGGCAAGCGAAGCCAAACTCAACGACTAAGATAGGGCGCGCGCGCCCCTAAACACCCCGCCCGCGGCTGCAACCCTGTTCCGTTCGGGAGCTCCCGGATTGTTTTCCCTCGCCGTGATTATGTAGTTTTAGGCCGATCAAGTTGAAAGCAAATTAAAAAAACGCCCCCAGCGCCGAGCACAGCAACCCTGGACCTTCCTTCCTCCCTCCAGCGTGTATAATATCATAGACATTGTGAAATTGAAGCATCACACAGCTTGCCAAAATGACTTTTCGAGGAAAAACAAATCGATCTCACAAAGCTTGTATGTTTTTTTTTTTTTTCTTGTATTTTCAAATATATACGAGTATGATGTGAAACTAGCGATGCTATACGGACACCTCCGTACGGATGTTCCCCCGCCCGGCACAGGCATCGGCCGCATCCTCTACTCCTTGCTGGAGCACAGCTTCTCCATCCGAAAGGCGGAAGACGGTGCGGAAGACGGCGGTATGAGGAGGGGGGTTATGTCGTTCCGTCCCCTGGTGGCCCCGATCAAGTGCGCGGTTTTCCCGCTGAGCTCTCAGGCCTCGTTCTTGCCGCTGTGCGCTCGCGCTATGGACGCCTTGGGCCACCTGCATATCAGGTATAAAGGCACGATCTGATACGATACGATATGATAACGATGTGACGTGATGTGATGTGATATTATACTGTACGATATTTCGTGATATAATATTGCATGATATTGCGCATGATATTAAAAGGTTCCCCCTCGGGATGAGGTTGACTTGAAATCCCGGGGGTGTAGCGAGTTGACAATGGGGAAACCTCATCAGGCGTTTCGATGTATATGAGTCTTATGTGAGGTTCGCTGGTGTTGTTACCGAACGATGCTGGTGTTGCACCGCTGCTGTACTGCGCGGGTGCTTTTGAAATTCAGAGAAAATGCGAGCTGTAATCGTCCAGCTCGTTGTGTCAGCCCACAGAAGCACGTACACACGCACAAACGAAAGCACCGTGCGCAGCCGTGTCACAAAAATTAGATTCTGGAGCACGGCTACTGCTGCCTGTTTACCGTGGATGCCGCAACGTCAAAAGCTAAAGCGTACAGTACAGCAGCGGTGTGCTGCCTGCCCAAGTACACAGCAGACAAAAGCAGATACCATGACAGAAGAAACAAACGTTATAGCTGAAATTGCACCTGACCTCTCGGATACGCCTATTGTGGGGTACACACACGCACACGCACGCTCATGCTCACGCACACGCAGCAGCAGCAGCAGCACCGGTCGTGGCTGCCACTCCGGGAGAGGCTTGAAGCGCGGCTGTTGTACCCTGGCTCCCTAGGCTTTAAGGGATGCTGCTGTACTTGAGAAACAGCACCAAGCAGCAGAGGTGAAAAAATGGAAGATTTAAAGCTCGGTTCTCCATGGACCTGCTTGGCTCTAGCCGGGCGGAATACCTCCCCGCGACTACCTGCCAGATTCCGCGACTTTGAACGCCCACAGCACGCGCGGGTCACGGAGACCGTCCGGGACCCGCACTTGCGCCCCCTAAAATGGCTGCATGCATGCGCCCCTGGAACAAAGGATAAAATGGAGGGAGGCGAGAAGCGTCGTTCGTACTGGTGTTAAATAGATTGTGGCTTTATCACAGGCGCATGACCCCCCCCCCCCCCCCCCCCCCCCCCCCCCCCCCCCCCCCCCCCCGTCTTCTCCTCCCCCCCCCCCCCCCCTTTCCCCTCCCCCCCCCAACACTTCACGTCGATTCACGCTTGGTGCAAGCAATGTTTGCCTAGTCGGTGAAAACCCGGCGTGCTCCGTCCCGGCATTGTAGGGATGCGAGGGTCTATGGTCGTACGACTACGGCCATGCATGATAATGAGTACACCCCCCCCCCCGCGCGCCCCGTGTCTCTGCTGAATGAATCAGTGCAAAATTGGACGCTAGCGGGGCTGCCCTAGGCCGGCGGTACGCGCGCATGGACGAGCTGGGGGTGCCCTTTGGCGTGACGGTGGACTTCCAGACGGCGGAAGACCAAACCGTAACCCTCAGGGAAAGGGACAGTATGACGCAGATCCGAATGCCGTTGAGCGATGTGGCGCCGCTGATCGCACGGCTCGTCAGGGAGGAGGCAACGTGGAAGGTACGTGTGATGCTGTAGAGAGGGAGGGTTTGGAGGGGGGGGGGGGGGGGTGTACTCGATAGGAGAGATGTACTCGATCTCATGCATGGCCGTAGTCGTATGACCATAGACCCTCGCATCCCTACAATGCCGGGACGGAGCATGTCGGGTTTTCACCGACCAGGCAGACATTGCTTGCACCAAGCCCGAAGCGCCGTGAGGTGTCCGGCGAGTCGCATGAAGGGTGAGCTGCATCCTACTAAGAACCGCTTGTGAGGCGGGCTTGCATATGGATGACAGCCTCAATGAGTTAGTTTAATTTCCGGTGTAGCCACTTGCAGAGACAGCAATGGGAGTACTATGTAACTGCCTCTTGGATGCCTTACCTTGAACACTACGTGATACGCTCAATTCTCTTGTGCAGAGTAAAGGTTCTTTACTTCGCACGAATGATCTCACTCGACAACCAGCTGTGGGCGACCGCCAAAAAAAAAAAAAAAAAACAGTACCCTGGATGTCTAGCTCACGTAGTGAGCGGCCTGTTTTACAGTGTCGTTGCCAACCGACGCCAACCCAACCCAACCCATATATAATATATATAAAGGGGGGAGGGGGGGGGGGGGGGGAATAGATGACGGGCATGCCCGTTTTTCTGGATATACGTGTGCAGTACCTTTTCTGGATATACGTTTGTGGCGTGGCTGATGGTGATGCTGTTGTTGTTTGCTGTCATTTTTGGTCATCATCGCCACACTATCATCCTACGGGTACGGGTAATCCATGGAAATCAATTAAGGCAAGAGGCAAAAACTTTCTGCAAGGAAACATGGGAAAAAACATAAACTTGACATCACATTAGCATGACCCATTCAGCGCAACGCCCGGTCAAGCCCCCCCCCCCCCCCCCCCCCCCCCCCTGCCCCGTCTCGAAAGGGATGCGTGGTCAATGTTCAAATGACGAAGACAGGCAAAAAATGAGCACGTCCCCCCCCTCCCCCCTGCGCGCCCGCTTGTGGCTTCAGAAGGACTGTCTTTCGAAGTACCCGATTGTCCGAGAAGAAGGAGACGCAGAGGCTGAGACTGGCGACGAAAACGCCACGACTGTGACTGAGAACACCCCGTGCGGCTCGTTCTCCCGACCGAAGACCCCCATCCAAGTCAAGCCTTGACTGTACCCCACGTTTTGGGGAGGCCAAACTACTTGGGGGTTTTGAATGTTGGAGCCATTTTTTTTTGCGGGCGGTGAAGAGTTTGAACCATTTTTTTTTTGCAAGCGGTTGAGAAGGGTTTTCGAGTCTAACCATTCGGCTACCGCAAAAAAAAAAATGTTTGTGCTCTAGATACGGAAAGCGTCTGTTGAGACATGAAAATTACGGCGGTGCTGCTTTTTGATCGTTTGAGGGAAGGCGCCTTTTTTGTATGTGTTTGCTCGGCTTGACTTGTGTTGTCCGTATGTCTGCCTCTGCCTTCAAGGAAGAAAGAGCTACGACTGCTTTGCCGCTTTTTTTACCAATGGGGTGGGGCCCTGGGTTTCAATCTTGGGGGAGTTCCATGTTGGGGGGATGGGGGGGGTGTACTCATTGTCGTGCATGGCCGTAGTCATATGACCATAGACCCTCGCATCCTTACAATGCCGGGACGGAGCATGTCGGGTTTTCACCAACCAGGCAGACATTGCCTGCACCAAGCGCGAAGCGCCGTGAGATGTTGGGCGAGTCGCACGAAGGGTGAGCTGCATCCTACTAAGAACCGCTTTAGCGGCGGATTTTCTTGCTTATGGATGGCAGCATCAATGAGTTGATTTAATTTCTGGTGTGGCCACTTCCAGAGACAGCAATGGGGTTACTATGTAACTGCCTCGTGGGTGCCTGGGGGGATGGGGGGGGGGGGGGGGTGTAATCATTTGTTGCTTGCCTTAGTCATTTAACCATTTGGGGAGGGACTTCTCGCCCCCCCCCCCCCCCCCGACATACTGCCTGCTGTACGCCTGGCCGTTTCTCTCGCGGAATTAATGCGTTGCAGATATTGGACAGAGACGCAAGGAAAGGGGTAGGGAGGGCTAAAAACTGAACGCACGCTTCGGTTGTACCTGGTACAGCACAACGCTCCGCATGCAGCTGGCAGCAGCAGCATCCGAGAACACTGAAGAGCCCGAGCTCTACGTGAATATATCTATCCCCCGGGGGTGCTTATTTCGAGCGAAGCGAGTTGCTAATTCACACGACCGCCAACGCGGGAGTTTGCTCACCCCTTGGCACGAATCTCCGAGATGAGTTTTTCTCCGACACTAGAGACACACGACATAACATGCATGCATCAACGAAAATGGCGCGGCGTTCGGAAAAATCTCGTCAACTATATTTCCATGTTGACATCGCTCGGCGTTTTTGCATCAGACCCGTTGTATCGAAAAAATTATTTGTCGTGGAAAACCGTCAGAGGGGGTGCCTTGCTATAACTTACACGGCGGCCTTAATATCTAAGGCATGCCTTACTAATACATAGGGCATGCCTTCCTGAGATATAAGGCATGCCTTCCTAATATTAAAAGGCATTCCTTCCAAATATATATATGGCATGCCTTACTTCACATATAAGGCATGCCTTCCTATCATACAAGGCATGCCTTGTTATTAACATAAAATGCATGCCTTCAAATATGTAAGGCGTCCCTTCCTAACATGAAAGGCATGCCTCCCAAATACATAAGACATGCCTTCCTAACATGTAAGGCATGATTTTCTATTACCAGTATATGACAGGCATGCCTTACTTTCGAGCTGACTGAAGCCGGAGATTCGCGCGCTCCGGCCGAAAATCCCCGTTTTTTTTTTTCCCAGATTTATCTGGGATCTCTTGTCATCAAAGCTCAAAACTTGTCTCTTGTCTGACCCCACCTCTGCTCAATCTCTACCGAACCTGCGCAAGCATGTCCTCGAATTAAATAAGAAAGCGTCCCATAAGGAACTCAGCCATCCAAAATATTTTTATGTGGATGTATTCCACCACCTGTGCAAACAGTTGACGACATGCCTTACTATAGTACAAATATATCAACCGGCGAGAGTTTTCCGTACATTGCGAGAGTAGGTGCATGTGTTATGATATCCCGTGTTCCCTGTTGCGGCGTAGCAATCGCTTTTCTGATGAGCGCCTCGCCCCTTCGTTCAGAAGACATCTGGCGAGGCAAACAGCAACTAATACAAGAGCTTATAACATCGTCAAGCACCTCGTTTGAGTGACCTGAAAAGAGCCAAAGGCACCAACCTAGCAGTAGTCGGTCCGTTGGTCCATACTGCCTTACACCTAACACTGACGTCGTCGACTAGACACTTTTGGCACCTGTTCGAGGTCTGATTTTTTTTTTGTGTCCACGTATAATCGGCGACAGCCTTGCAAGTTAGAGGTGTGGGAGTGGGTTGTGAAGTGCCGCATCTTCGATCCATTCTCCAAATTCTCCGGATTGTTTTTTTCGTGCCTGAGTTTTCTATGAATCTGCATATACGGCCCTTCAGGGTGGGCTAGTGTTATGGTATCCCCTCTCCCCTGTTGCGGCGTTATGGTTTGTAGCAATCGTCCCCTCATCATACCTGGCAGGCGGTATCGCCTGCTTTTGTGATGCGGTGACCGCCCTAAGGGTAGTGGTAAGGGACGCAGGTTGTTCTGGCAGCTGGAAAGCAGTGCTTCGCTTCTTCTGATTTAGATCTTCTTATTGATGGCGAGAGCTGAGGAGGTGCTCTGGTAGAGAAGTGAGAGGTAGGGGGGCGGGACTCGACGCCCAGATATACTCGTCCCACCCCACGCCACAAGCTCTCCTAAATTCCTTTTATCTGATGTACGCCTACAGAACTTTCCTATGGCTACCAATCGTTCTTCTGCTAATATAAGAATATCTCACTTCGTGATCCTATCTGCGTTAAGGAACATTACTCTCATCTAAGGGGTTTTCCGCCCTAGGGAACATTCCTAAGAGAACGTTACTCTCAACTAACGGAATATCCGCCGGGTTAATCCATTCTTCGGACTATTCTCGTATTCGTGAGACTACAAGACGCAACGTATTATCTATATCTATAGCCCATGAGTGCTCTACTCATATCACACTTTTCTGATGAGCGCCTCGCCCCTTCGTTCAGAAGACATCTGGCGAGGCAAACAGCAACTAATACAAGAGCTTATAACATCGTTGAGCACCTCGTGTGAGTGACCAGAAAAGAGCCAAAGGCATCAACCTGCTAGCAGTAGTGGGTGCCTAGGTCCATACTGCCTTGCACCTAACACATGCCCTAGTATCTTCCTACTTATGTTGAGGGAGGGAGGAACGGCGCCATCACCATCGGCGTTTCGTTGGCCGATGGAGCCGCTTAGTATTCGCGTATTGCTCTGATGTATACGGATGGCAGCCTATCTGCCCGAGTGCAAAACGCCGGATAAGCACACGGGAGATTCTTATTTCCCTTCCTTTTGTTGGCCCCGTGCACCCCTTTTTTTTTGTTGCGGGATAATGGCCAAATGAGGATGAGCGGAGTACGTTGCTGATCCCAGCACATCCCCGCTATACGTAGCACGCCATCATCGTTGGTTGGCGCTGCAATACAGTCGAAACACATTTGCCGGATAATAAAGCAAGAAGGAGGATTAGAATGGAGTTGTTCGCTGATCCCAGTTGCACCTCCCTCCGCTCCGTAGTCGCACAGCTGTTGTTGTATATACCCACATGCTGACTGCCGTCTTTTGAAGGAATTGTGAATGCTCTTCGATTTTCAGCCCTGGCAAGATGGCCGGGTTGGTTGCCGGTTCACTACAGTACCTCCGCGGCATTTGTTTGCCATACTGTTGTTGCACATGCTCACGGCCTCTTCCAAGGAATTGTGCGGACTTTAGCAAGGAAATACGAATCCTGATCGATCTTTAGCCCTGGGCGGTTTTTTCTCTCTCGTTTCTTCACCCCCCCCCCCCCCGCTCGGGTTGGCGTCGGTTGGCAACGACACTGTAAAACATGCCGCTTACTACGTGAGCTAGACATCCAGGGTACCGTTTTTTTTTTTTTTTTTTTTTTTTTTTTTTGCGGTCGCCCACAGCTGGTCGTCTAGTTCGATCGTTTGTGCGAAGTAAAGAATCTTTACTATGCACAAGAGAATTCATCGTATCACGTAGTGTTCAAGGTACGGCACCCAAGAGGCAGTTACATAGTACTCCCATTGCTGTCTCTGGAAGTGGCCACACCGGAAATTAAACTAACTCATTGAAGCTGTCATTCATATGCAAGCCCGCCTCACAAGCGGTTCTTAGTAGGATGCAGCTCACCCTTCATGCGACTCGCCGTACACCTCACGGCGCTTCGCGCTTGGTGCGAGTAATGTCTGCCTGGTCGGTGAAAACTCGACATGCTCCGTCCCGGCATTGTAGGGATGCGAGGGTCTATGGTCATACGACTACGGCCATGCATGAGATCGAGTACATCTCTCCTATCGAGTACACCCCCCCGTGCAAGCAAAGTCTGCCTGGTCAATGAAAATCCGACATGCTGCGTCCCGGCATTGTAGGGATGCGAGGGTCTCTGGCCATACGACTACGGCCATGCATGAGACCGATTGCATCTCTCCTATCGAGTACACCCCCCTCGCGCCCCCCCGTCATCCAGCTGCAAAAATAAAAACAAGGCCAAAAATGCACAACCCACAAAAACAACCAACAGACAAAAGCGACTTTTTAGCACCACCAGAAAAATGCAAACAAAAAAAACGTCACCATCATCAATCATTATTCACCGTCCTCCCCAAACGATTATTCGACCTCGCGTGCAACGTGCAATGCGACAGGGGGGGGGGGGTCTGTAAAAATAGACCAATCGTCCAGTTGTCCGCCCACGACGTCGTGGCTGCGAGCCATCGTCAGCAGCAGCAACACAAACTCGCTCTCGCTTGCGCAGCGAAGCCTTTTTTTTTTCGCTACGCTAGCGAACTAGTAGGCTATCAATAGCAGCGACGCGGCCGCCGCGAGGGGGGAGAAAACGGACGGGTGCGCCCCCCCCACGTGGGCTGTATGCTGCATGCACCCGTCCGTTTTCGCTATCAAACACGTACTATGATACTATTTAGAATACATGGATAAAACAGTGCGGTGCTATTCGTAGCGGTGACGCGGGCGGCTTGGATTTCGGTAGGGCTGCTCTCCCCGATCGGCCGAGCAACACGCCACCGGCAACATAATGGAAACCCCCCTGCCACACCTTATATATGCAGCGGTGCCCCCCGAGGTTGCGTTGGACAAGTGGCTCCGCTAGCCGCTGAGACTCCGACAAACTGCGGCGGGAACTGTGTGGGCTCATATACATGACATCAGGTATCACACCTTCATTATGTATATACCTACTGTGTGGCTTGTGACGAAAACCGAAATAAGCCCCGACTGCCAAGCCCTACGAGCACAAAACATACTTCTGATAACCTGGCCCACGTACTGTGAAGTGTTGTACGATAGAGGTTCACCCTAAAATTTCTGAGACTCCTGTCCCCCCGAGGTAAACTGCGGACTTCAACGGGGACAAACGTGTTAATACGGCTGATACTACACGCATCTCGTACGCATACCTACGCATTCTGCCCAACAATATAGAGCGCAATTTACATGACTCATCTAACTGGCGCCCGGTGAGAACGCCGTGGTGGCTCAGAAAGTTCTCTTCCCCCCGAAATGTGATATACTTCTATCGCAAAACGCCTCGTGTGTGTTTTAGAACAATCGCAGTACAAGTTCCATAACCCCACACAACCATACGGAAAAATCTTTGTTGTCACCTGAAACACGTACGTACTGCTGTGTACGCTTTATTCGAGGAACCGAAACAAACCCCAACCCCCAGAAACCTACAATGAAAATATTTTGACGAACTCGCATACCTGGCCAGCCTTAACCCCCAGAGACCTGTACGATTATAAAACAAAATCCTGAGAATCGACGGTTTGTGTCTCGAGCAAGGGAAAAAACGGAAATCCCCAAACGCGTGCTTCTAGCCGGGGAGGCAACGCGCCCGTGGTAAATAAATAGAAAATACCAAAATCGCGGGGGAAAATGTAATCGAATCGCGGCCGGCGTGGTGGACACGACAAAACACGGCATAACAACAAGCAGGCCGGTTGTCCCATGAGAGATTTCTTGTTGCGATATTGCGAGACGCAGCACACGCATTACGAAGGACAAAAATAAGCACTACGGGACAAAACGAGCGGCAGACAGGCAACACGCACAAAGCATATATTTATCTATCACCGAAGAAAGTGCTAAAACGACGTAGTAGCCATGGGTACATACTGCAACAAAGTTACGCACGCCCAGGCCGCCCTGCTACTATTCTACAAAGCTGCTTGCTGTGCCGACAATCGTGCAAAAAAAACACCCCTGCCGCCTGCGAGACAGCACCAGGCGTATCGTCGCTTGGCCAGCGCGAATCGGAAGGAGCGGGCGTACGAAGCCAGCCCCATGTGTATCCCGCCTACCTCTCCACCACCACCACCACCACCACCACCGTCACTTATTTTTTATTTGGAAAAAAAAAATGGCGATGACGAGCGTGCAAAACCCAAGGCCCCTCCCTCCCTGTCTGCCTGGTCGGTGAAAACCCGACTTGCTCCGTCCCGGCATTGTAGGGATGCGAAGGTTTATGACTATGCACGACGACGGCCATGTATGACATGAGCACACACCCTGGTCTAAAGTTCGGAAGAGAACAAAACGTCCGTAAGATTTGTGACATACCTATGCACACCTTGGACAGACCATCTGCAGCTCATCCCCATCTACAGTTGATAGGTAGATCATGATCTGTATGATCTGTCCCACAGTAGCTGGGCACCTTCCGCAATGCCCACACCAAAAAATAGCATGTACAGTCTAGACGGCCGTCCTTCACAGGCCCAAACTGCCTGTATCCGTTGGCGTCTTCGCACGCAAGGCGACTCCCGCGGTTTCACGCAGCCCCTTTTCCTTATCTATATCACGCTAATGGAGGCGTTTGTGGCCTCGTCGCTATCGCTAGAGGGCTGCAACATGCAACGCGTTTATCACCAGCGCGCCTTAAAAAGTTACTCACACGGAGGTCGCATCATAAGGCCACCGAGTAGACGACAGTATAGTGGTAGCTCAGCCCCCCAACAAACCTCTTGTGTATCCTCGCACAAGGTGATAAAACACGATGTTCAAACCACGCACGATCGAAGCGTCACACGCCCGGCTCGCGAAAGAGGAGTTTCGGCGATTTTCTTTCCATCTCACAGCTTGTGAGGCGTCTTCGTAGGCTGTGTAAAAAAGGAACCCCACCGCTCCATCAGCTCCCCTAGTCATACCTACCACAAGACCAGATGATAAGGTCACACTTTCAATCATTTTACAGCAGCAAGAATCACCCCCCCTCAATTCTAAATAGTCCGCACCCGAGGCAGATAATCGATCTACTATCTCGTGATCTAGATCTTCAGGGCAGATGATCTGTATGATCTAGCTCATGAATGTCGGGTGGGAGAGGTGTAATCTGCAGGATCAAGCACATGTTTCTTGGGTTAGATCTGCGCTATAACGAAGATCCTGCAAACGGCAGCTGAGGAACCAGATGATCTATCTGTGGATGATCTATCTGTCGACGACCTGCCCGAGGTGTGAACTAGTTCCCCCCCCATAGAGTGGTTGCAGCTCTAGGGGCTATACTGGCACACCCCAAGGCTACACGGCAAAGACCATACCGGAAAACCACAACAGTAGTTGCCTCAGCCGCCGCCCCCCCCCCCCCCCCCCCCCCCCCCCCCCCCCCCCCCCCCTAAACAAAAGACCCCGCCCGCTCCCCTGCCTGGCCACCTTGCGCCCTTTACGCGCCCACTAACTCTTCCTCGTCGCCCGCAGTTGGAACCCCCTGGCGCCCGCGGCCAAACATATTTCCTAATCGTCCCATCGGTGTCGCCCCTCCCGTAACCTGGGAAACCCCGAAATCAACCTCTACTTCATCGTCATCCTCGTTGTGCTCGTCATCCCGGTATCCGCCGGATCCCTTGACCACAACTCGACCGCCGATGCCGCCGCCGGATGTGTAGGTGTCAGCGCCGGCGGCGACACGGTACCTGTGGGAACCGGAGCCGTTTCCACGGTATCCCCCCGGGCCGGCCTGCAAGAAGTCGTCCTCCGCTCCCACAACGGCCCCGTTGCCGAGCCGGACCGCGTCTGCCGACATCTCCAGCCCCCCCTCGCCCCCGCCGCCCCCCAGCTTGGCGTGTCGGTGCTCCCCTCGCCTGATGCGTCGGACCACGAGCACCGCCACGACGCCACAGAGTCCCAGGGTCAGCAGCGTTCCTAGGGACGCGGCGGGCCGCCACTGCAGCCAAGCTCGGCCCTCCCTCCTGCTCCCCCCCCTCCTTATCGTCCCGAGACTCCTGCTGCTCTACCCCACCGAGGCCACCACTGCCGTCGCCCTGCGCGATGGCGTCGTCGTCCTGACCACCACCATGCCCGTCGTCGTCGTCGTCGCCCTTCTCCACCGGAGCATCATCCCCGCTCCCCTGCTCGTCACCGCCTCCGCTTTGCCCTCCGTCGTCGGTTTGCGGCGCGGGGGTGGGCGGCGAATTATCTTCGCCGGAAGCCGGGTCGCGCGTCGGACTGGGGTCCGTTGAGCTGGATGAATCCGTTGGGGGGTCCGTTGACTCAATCGCCGTGTCCGGGGGGGGATCCGTTGGGTCAGAGGTATCCGTTGGAGGGTCCGTTGACTCAACCGCCGTGTCCGGGGGGGGATCCGTTGGATCAGAGGTATCCGTTGGAGGGTCCGTTGGGTCGGGTGTATCCGTTGGGGGGTCTGTTGGGTCAGATGTATCCGATGCTGTGGCATCCACGGAGATGGAGGCGTCCGCTGCGCACTCTTCTCCGGTTCGTTTTCCCGTGGCCTGGGCAAGCCCGACCTTCTTGTCCTTCACGTTGTAGGCTGTGTAGAACGTGCGGAGGAAGGAGTCACCCAGGATCCTGGGCGGGGCGACAAACGAGAACGAAAACAAAACGAAAACGAAACAAACGAAAACCAAAACACGCGTAAAAAACAAGAAAAAAAAACAAGACGAAAAGACGAAAACAAACAAAAACAGACACAAAAAGACAAACACCGAGACAAACACACGAAAAAAAAATCAAGGAACAGCACGCAAAATACAAAAATAACTAAATCGACGGAGAAAAAAAAAGCGCAGCCTGAGCACACCAGACCGTAAGGGTCGGCCAGAGGAACAAAAACAAGACAAAAACAAAACAAAAACAAAACAATTACCCGTAAGAAACAAAGACAACACACACGACGAAAATCACGAATCCGAAGGGCAAAAAAGCGCAGCCGGAGCAGGAGCGCACGAGGCGAAAGGGAGGGATGGTGGCCGGCCACGGGAAGTCGGACGGTTTGCCCCCGAACAGCAGGCCACAGCAGTGGCATATCTGGCAGCTTTTTGACCGCCTGGGAACAAAACAAAAACTAAAAACGCATCCACCCGCCCGCCGTTTAGTCCACAGGGACTTCCTCAAGCGAAGAACTTCACAATAACTATTCATAGGAGCTATCCCTACAGGGCAAACACGCCTCCTCACCACATGTTGTCGTCGTGGCCCATCATCCCGAAGAGGCACCACGGCTGCGACGAGGTCGACGGGTTCGCAGGCCCGAAATCCGTCAGGGGCAGAAGCAGCTCCTTGGGCTGGTACCACGCATTCCGTTACGCACAAGACGCAAGGGCGCCAACACACATGCGCATATAGCGGGCAAGAACAAAACGCCGGCGGGACGGATACACGTACGTAGACGATCCCGGTGAGATCAATTAATCGTCCGGCCGGCCGCCCGGCCGGCCGCCCGGCCAGCCAGCAAGCGTCTACTGCAGAACGAGATCCTTGGGGCGACAGACACCGAGGAGCAATTTCTCCCCCCGGTTGAAACTCGTGCGTATATGTTTTAGGTATTAAATTGACTTTTTTTGCGCATCCGCATTTTTTTTTTTCAGGCGGGGGGTCTTGCCTCATGCTGTCCGTGGTAGGGCACGCAGGAGGCTCGCGTGTACACACGGCTCAAGTTTGGACCCCGGCCGAGGTCTGTGGCGTGTGCTCTGTGGGTTTAACGTCGCGAAAACTAAGAAAGTAGAACTAGGGGATCTGTTTCCGCAGAGCCAGAGTCAGCCAGGACAACGCGAACCCCACATTTTTTTTTTTTTTTTTTTTTTAATTGCCCTGCTGCTGTACGACATACACTCTGAGCTGTCCTTCCAGCTCTCAAGCTTTTGCACATTGCGACAGCCACGGGTCAGCAGCACTCCCACATCAAGTTCTTCCTTTTCGTGCTTCTGCGTGTGCATGTCATGCTTGCTGTCTCCGTAGGGAATCGAAACTAACACATACTGGTAGTCTCCAACGGCGGGGTATTTACGGGGGCAGGGCGTTATTAAACACTTCTTCTGCGGAATTTCAGAGCAACGCGCAGCCACGGCATTACCTACTCCTACAACGGCACTAGCGGCACATCAGCAGTACCACAGCAGCAGCAGCAGCAGCAGCAGCAGCAGCAGCAGCAGCAGCAGCCGCAGCAGTCCAACAGCATCCGCGCGTCGAGCTCTGGTCTTTGTGGCAAGCCACGGTGATTTCGTATTTAGTGTGTGTGCAATCTTTCACCACCAGAGAAGATGTAGATTCGTGAGCACCAGTACATATTCACGTCCACTTGTTCAAGTCAAACACGCATTGTCAAACCTTATCTCGTCACAAGACATACCTGGTACTGCATAGGAACGCCTGCTGTGTTTCTCTCTCCCTCTCAACTTGCGCCACCCGCGGGATTTCAAGTCAACCACATCCCGAAGGGGAAACCTCGTACAATGTATGCATTTGACTGACTGCAATGCCATACGCACGCTGGTTTGATGCACTTTTTTTTTTCCTTGTTATGTACATGTACGATGTGCTTCAGTTTTATGCTGGTTGTGAGTACTGTTAATTATCGTACTACGTACCGGTGTTTTACTTTTTCCCCCGGGGTATTCTTCCCCTCCAGAGTTATCGGAGCTTGTTCTGTCACCACTGACAGGGTTATGGCAACGCAGTAAGTTGATGTAAAGACAACAACAACAACAACACCAACACCCCACACCACCACCACCACCACCACCAACAACAACAACAACAACACGAAACGTTTGTTGCGATTGCCCGCGATACCCCCCCCCCTTACTCAGCAACCTAAAACGCAATACTGCTTGGGGAGGCCTGAGAAGGAAAACGTGTCGGAAAAGAAAAGCCCTGAGCCGCCGGGATAGAGACTGTTGCATCCGAACACGGAGCTGCACCCGCACGAGCGCAGCACGGTGATACTCGGACTATACACTGCCGTACGCTTTCACTCCATAGAGGGTTGACTGTAAGACCGCGCGCACTTTGCGTTGTGCAGGTCGCCTGTTGGTCCCCAAAAGACTACCGGGGGGGGGAGGGGGCTTGACGGCCCACGCAACTCACCGTGAGCAAAAAGTCGTCTCCGCCGAAATAGAAGTTCACGTTGTCGAACTCGGAGTCGCACGGCATCAGGATAAGCTCGACATTTTCCGAGTCGGATAAGCAGTCCACCTACCGGTGTATGTGCACGAGTCCAGACACGCACCCAGGTGGCGATATCATCGTCATCGGGGGCGGCGGTGGCGGCGGTGGCGGGGGCGGCGGCGGCGGCGGCGGCGACGGCGACGGGGGGGGTACTCATGTCATGCATGGTATTAATAGTCATGGTCGTACGGCCATTGACCCTCGCATCCCTACAATGCCGGGACAGAGCACGTCGGGTTTTCACCAACCAGACAGGCACTGGAGGAGTCTTAACGATGAGGGTTGGGGGGGAAAAAAATAAAAGAAGAAGGCCAGGACAGGGCAAGTGCCAAAAAAAGAGGCTTGGGGAGATTTATTCCGGTCGCGATAAGGGCTGGAAGAAGACATAATTTAGCGCTGACGGAGCAAAAAGAACAAAAAAGGCTCGAGAAAACATTCGCCGCCGTGATCTGCAAAACCAAAACTACACCACGTACATACCTGGTGCTCATCAAAACAAAAAACCGATACCGCAATACTGTATTGACAAAACATGATCGGTCATGCCGGGGCGGTTTCTTTTTTTTTCTTTTTTTTCAATCTTACATCATCAGAAAATACCAACCTCGCAAGCCACGCATGCACACAGCTCACTGCATCCAGCAAACCCGTATACAGAGCTCCAGTTGGCAGCAAAAGCAGCGTTTACTTGCCAGCAAAGAAGCGCGCTACCCCAAACTCTCAAAATCCCGAGTTGGACGCATGCCACGATAGAGACGTGCATCTTTTTTTTTCTTCTCTTGAGGCTCTTCACATGGCCTTAAAAAGCTTCATGCACGACCAAAAATACGAGTTTCGTACATACCCGACGAAACATCCCGTGGCCTGACAATAAGCATACAACAACAACGCTGCAACACAAGGATGAAACTCCGACGATTTCGGGTTAAGGAGCCCCCGTCATTAAAAAATACGTTTCTGCCAAAAAAGTGCGACCACATAGCGTAGCACGCGTCGTCGGTCCCGCACACGTCCACGGCCAAGCTGCACCACGACTCTCGAAACACACGCCGGGCCTAAACACACACAAACACACGAATAGGGGGAGGGAGGGAGGGATGGAGGGAGGGGGTAAGTGAAGGCGTACCTCCGAGACGCTACTCGAGTCGCGGCCAATGAAAGCGATGCAGTAGGCACCGATAGCGTTTGCAATGAAGCCCACGTCATCGAACGGGCCCACAACCATGGACGTTCCCGTGTCGAGGATGGCCGACGCCGAGGACCTGAGCACGCCCTCCGGACCGATTTTGACGTTCTGGAGGACGACCGACCAGTAGCCTTCGGGCACGCCAGCCCCCGCAAGATCCACCCACTCCAAGCAGCCTGACCCGGTCCATCACGGGCGCGAACGAACAGCGCAAAGGCGACGCAGAGCAAGCCGAGGAAGGCGAGATGAAGCGAGGCAAGGCATGGTAAGGCAAGGCAAGGCAAGGCAAGGCAAGGCAAGGCAAGGCAAGGCAAGGCAAGGCAAGGCAAGGCAAGGCAAGGCAAGGCAAGGCAAGGCAAGGCAAGGCAAGGCAAGGCAAGGCAAGGCAAGGCAAGGCAAGGCAAGGCAAGGCAAGGCAAGGCAAGGCAAGGCAAGGCAAGGCAAGGCAAGGCAAGGCAAGGCAAGGCAAGGCAAGGCAAGGCAAGGCAAGGCAAGGCAAGGCAAGGCAAGGCAAGGCAAGGCAAGGCAAGGCAAGGCAAGGCAAGGCAAGGCAAGGCAAGGCAAGGCAAGGCAAGGCAAGGCAAGGCAAGGCAAGGCAAGGCAAGGCAAGGCAAGGCAAGGCAAGGCAAGGCAAGGCAAGGCAAGGCAAGGCAAGGCAAGGCAAGGCAAGGCAAGGCAAGGCAAGGCAAGGCAAGGCAAGGCAAGGCAAGGCAAGGCAAGGCAAGGCAAGGCAAGGCAAGGCAAGGCAAGGCAAGGCAAGGCAAGGCAAGGCAAGGCAAGGCAAGGCAAGGCAAGGCAAGGCAAGGCAAGGCAAGGCAAGGCAAGGCAAGGCAAGGCAAGGCAAGGCAAGGCAAGGCAAGGCAAGGCAAGGCAAGGCAAGGCAAGGCAAGGCAAGGCAAGGCAAGGCAAGGCAAGCAAGGCAAGGCAAGGCAAGGCAAGGCAAGGCAAGGCAAGGCAAGGCAAGGCAAGGCAAGGCAAGGCAAGGCAAGGCAAGGCAAGGCAAGGCAAGGCAAGGCAAGGCAAGGCAAGGCAAGGCAAGGCAAGGCAAGGCAAGGCAAGGCAAGGCAAGGCAAGGCAAGGCAAGGCAAGGCAAGGCAAAAGGCGAGGGCAAGGCAAGGCAAAGGCAGGGTAGAGGCAAGGCAAAGGCAAAGGCGAGGGAGGCGGAGACTGACTCCACGTTGTCAAAAAAAATTCACCGCGCAAGCAAGCGTATCCTATCCTTTGTTTTGCGTACATAAGAAAAGACAGGAATATATCTTGAATACTGCAAATGCAAAACAAGTGGTGGTACTTTTTTCTGTATATCTGTCTCGAAGCCATGTTGCTTCTGCTGCTATTCGGGGAGAAGCGCGCCGACAACGGCGGCGCGTTGAGTGCCTACCCCACCTCTAGGTAGGCTCCCTTGGCAAGCGTAATGGATCGATCGGACGACCAAGCCCGTGCGGAATTTCCCGTCGAATAGCGCGGCGCGAGCGACGCACACGTCGAAGGCACTAGTATCGGGAACGGGCGACGACGTGCACCGGTGCTAAGCCGCGCGCAATCATGCGCGGGGGGCGCCTCGCCGGGCCTTCGCAGCGACTGCGCAACGCAACGCAACCAACCGACTGCCCGCTGGCCAACGACAAACCTTCTCAGCGCGGGCACGAAGACAGCTACCAGGTATACGCGGACGCTAGTATTATCATGGTTCTTCGCCGTCGCTACCGCCGCCGCCACCGGCAGGGCTTCAACAACCCTCGCGTCGAAACGATCCATGGCCACCACCACCACCATCACCACCGCCGCCCCTGCCGCCCCTACCCCCGGCCACCACACCCACCTACCACCACACCACCACCACCACCACAACCACCACCGGACGACCGGTCGGCGATTCAGCTATTCCCCGATGGCGAGAGCTCACGCCTCAGTTCAAGCCGACCGCCTGCATCAAACGCGGGACGCCTCGGCATGACACGGCGCACATGGGGATCGACCGTAAGCGCTGACCTTCGTAGTGTGTTTGGTTAACGCCTCCCAGAGTGAGCACTCCGGTGGGCGAGTCCGTGTCGATGTTGCCCATGAAAAACGAGAAGATCGGCACATCTACGACGCCCGCCTGTGAGAAAAAAATACCAAAAAACAAAAAACGAGCAAAACATCAACAAAAAAAGCAAAATAGTAAAAAAAAAAAAAGAAGAGACAAAAGCCGAAGAGCAAAAACGAAATTAAGAGCGCAAGGGCGAAAGAGTAAAATATGCAAAAAGAGCAAACAGGCAAAAGAAGAGCAAGAAAGCAAGACATAGCTAATAAGAGCCAAAAGAGCAAAAAAAAAAAACTATTCATAATAAAAAAATCAAAAAGCAGAAAAGCGAAACACCAATATTGCTACCCAACGCAACGCAACGCAACGCAACATACAACCATTGTATACACACGCAAAGGCGAAAAAAAAACACGAACATAAAAAAAAACACGCAACATCCATGGGTGGAAGGAGAAAAAACGGACCGGTCTCTTCGAGTTGGTGCCTAACGAGTCCTGAAATCGCGGTTCTCTGCAAAGGAAAAGGGAATACCGTAAACAACGTTGACTTTCGCACGAGGGCTCGATCGTTTTTCATCGCTCTTAACTATTCCAAAACGCGAAGGAAGGTTGTCAATACCGTACGAGCCAAGATGTTTTTCGGAAAAATAAAAAAAAAAAACTGGTCGAGAGTCTTCCGAAAATATAGAACGTTCGGCTTTAGCACCCCTTTTTACCGCCGGCGAGAGAAGCTGAGGGCGGGGGGAAAACGATCGCACACCACCCTGCGCAACCTCTGAACGCTCTTCAAGGTGCCACGCAGCAACTCCTACCCGTTAGTTCCCGCTGTGCTGTGCGAACGAACGAACGAGGGGACACGATTCGCGAATAGCATACTTATGCATACCGTATCACAAGGGGTGATAAAATAACACACCCCCTTCGGATGATTCTCCAAGCTAATTTCACCGACAACGGGGCTGGTGCAAACGCCGAGCGGCGTAAGCGTCAGGAGAAAAAAAAACAGACCCACGAGATTTTCCTAACGCCGCGCCAATTTCGTTGTCATTTGCCTCTCCCCCAGTTTCGGAGGAACTCGCCTCGAGAAAAAGCTTCCCGGTAGGGGGTGTGCTGTCTCATCAACCGTGTGATACGATATACACTCGCGATCGAGAGCAAACAACAAGTCCCGGGTAGCGAGGTAAGCTTGGCGTCGGACAGGCAGGCGGCTGTGGACACCGGGATCTTGCCCTCTTCGACATCTCACTTTCAGGAGTACTCGAAGATGATCGCCGCTCCTCTGTTTTCGTTCGCACGTCGCTGGCGTATCGGCAAACTTTATCGATCGGTATTGTCCTCACTACTATCGAATGGTACCTTTGGCTTGGGTGGCAGGGTAGAAAAACGATACCGAAATACGTGCCCGTGGGTATGTATGTAGCAAGGTGAAAAACGTGACAGTAAAAGGCGTACCCTTGGCTAGCAGGGCGAAACACATATACCCGATATAATGCTACATTTTTTCCTCGAAGTAGTTATTTTCGCTCCAGTTTTTTAGAGCCTGTCCGGTGAGCACGAACTTGACATTTTGGACATGTGAAAACAACGATAACTACATGGCAGCGACGCATCGCATCGCATCGCATCGCATCGCATCGCATCGCATCGCATCGCATCGCATTGCATTGCGGAGGCTGCTGTTCGCACGCACTTGAACGGCAAAACGACCCGAAAGAAACATAGCGGCGCAGCACAGCACTGCTCTGGCGCCGAGCGGTCCGGCTATTTTTCAAACCAAAAACAGAGGCTTATAGGTCCCTCTTACCAAAAGCTTGGGTATGCTCTTCCCACGGACCTACACACCCATCCATCTACCCACCCACCCACCCAACCACCCACCAACCCACCCACCCACACACCCACCGACCCACCCAACCCCCCAACCCACCTACCAACCCTGAGCCGTTGCAAAACTCCCGCCCTTGACAACAATATTTCGCGTCGACAACAACTTGAAAAAAACAGTACGCGGACGCTTAGCTTGCGCTCGTCGCTTACTTCTGCTGTCATACCAATGTGTCCGGAAAATTAAAAATTAAAAAAAAAATCGATCGATCGAGTGTCAACATGGATGGGTAGTCAAACTCAAACGATCCCTACATTTCCGTACAGCTATTATTTCTGTCCTTCAATATAAATACGTTTTAATATTAATATATACAACTACTATCTTAAGGGATTGTGGTACCAAGTGTGTATTTGCGGGCAGAGTGGTGTATAGCTGGCTCGCTTACATCGACGAGATCTTCGAACACGCTCTGGTCGTCGCCGGAGTTGGACGGCCCCATGCCCAAAATGCCATCCACGGTGGTGCAGCCGGCCAGAGACCGAGTAGTCATCTCCCCGAACGTAACTTCTGCCGTCAGCCCCCCCGCGTGCAGCACGTCCACGGAGAGAAACCCTTTCGACGAAAAACGAAAAAAAAGAAAAAACAATAAAAAAAAAGAGACGGAGAGCCAGCAGGTTTGGACAAAGGACGGGCAGGCGTTATATGATATTACAGCATACTGTAGAATTGTTGCATGTTCTAAAAATTAAATTATTTTATCGCCAAAAAATCGGAGTCCGCGGTCACAGGACAGAGGCTCATCCGATTACTCGTGGAGTGGAAGCATAACCTCACGACAATAAAATAAAACAAATTATAACGCACACAACAACCGAAAGCAGCTCGTACACCTCAGGCAGCACACAGACGTACGTCCCTACCCCGTCTTCGCTTCTCCTGGTGTGCTCGGTAGAGCTCGCGAAAACACTATATGTATGTATTAACAATTTCGGGACAGGTTAAATAAGCGCCTAAAAAACAAAAACAAAAAAACCAAAAAAAGACAATCACCGCCGTGTCACAACATCAGCCGCCTCCAGAAATACGGGGGCGCATACGCACACAACTTTGGACGCAAATGTAAGGACATTTTATATTCGTTTGAATATTGAAATGACCCTTATATTTCCGTCCAGAGCGGCGTACAGTAATCAGAACCAACGATGGACCCAAAAACCCACCTACACACTACTAGTACTAGTATTACAGAGGACCACAGTAATCAGGACCCACCACGTACATAAAAAGCTATACATTCAAGTATTCCTACTAAGCATATTTGGTCCTGATAACCATATCCCCCCCCTAGTAGCGTCCCCCTATGTTTCATGAACCTTATCTGTTCATGATTTACCGCTCCTTGCATCAGAGTTGGGACACGTAATCCACGCATTCCTATGTAACCCAGCCGCGGCCCGGGCTGCCTCGCTTTGCGCCATGCTCTTTTGTTGTTCCATCAGTTGCTTTCGTCATTCTGTTTCTCGGAACACACGCCCACAGAGGGGGGGGTGTAACAGGGACTTTTAAGGGAGACAAGAACATTAAGGAAATCCCAGCCCCCCCAGACCCCAAAACAAGGTAGCAGGCGAGGAAATGCACGGCGTGGCACAGCACAGCACAGCACCGCACAGCACGGCGCGGCACAGCACAGCACAGCACAGCACAGCACAGCCCAACACCCACCGATTCGATTCGTCACCCGGTGGCGACGACTCGCCTGCCGTAGTACCGAGTAGTACGGGGGTCCGTAGTTAATAGGACCTATGGTATACATAAAAAACTATATATTTACCTATTTATTACCTACAATATTTGGTCTTGCTTACTATGGCCCCCAGCACCAGCACCAGCACCAGCACCAGCACCAGAAGTCGTTGTTTGCCGGGCAATCCCAGCAGCTCTACTGCAGCAGCGCTACTCATGTACACATGATGCCACAGCTTTCTACTACGGGGGTCCATAGTTAACAGGACCAAATATTGTTAGTAAAAACACCTAAATATATAGGTTTTTATGTATGCCACAGGTCCTGTTAACTATAGACCCCCGTAATACCTACTTGCGACAAAACTAAAGCTAAAGCTGTTGAAAGTAACAAAAAACTCTTGCAGCCATACGACAGCATGACACTTGGTATTCCCAACAGTTAGACGCCGGAACCGTTTTCGACATGATCACAACAGAAACGAAAAAAAAGTGAGCATATAGCGCGGCCTCGTCATACCAAGACCGTCACGTGAGCGTGCAGCACACGACATTTTTCATGCTATAACTTACACACGTAAAGTTACGCGGTTTAGTCGACGACCTCCTTGCATCGCGGAGTCTCAGCACGCAAAAAAAAAAAAAAAAAAAAAGCATCTCCTTAAACCTCCCCAACCTACAGCAGGACCACGTTGCTTCGCGTGGCTGGCGCTCTAACGAGGCCTGCTATGCACGACAGGGGCACAGCAGTGGTCCCTCTATAGTGCCGCTTGCCCGCTATATATAGTGCCTGTGGGATCGCTTGGCAGAGACGTCATTCACCAGTGTGGTAGTGTGCGGAGTAATCAGTGCCGGTTGGTTGCCGTTTTTTTATAGTGCCGGTATTATTGGCTATCGTAGCGCATATCGGCACTAAACAGGAACCACTACTCTCTGTTGTAGCATCAAATATTTTCGAGTCTCTTCACATGGAAAGCTCCATACCGTTATTCAGTTATTCAGTTATTCAGTAGCACTGTTGGAAAAGTCACCCAAACCTGACTTTCAGAAAAATGTACACGAACGCCTATACCCAAACCTGACTTCCAGAAAAATGTACACGAACGCCTATAACCCTTCTAGCCTTTTTATTAGAACTGCAGTCCCGTTTCGGGCGACAAACCACTCAAATTCTAAGTAATTGGTCCCTAAAACGGGACTGCAGTCCTAAAAGGGTCAATCTCTATAGACCTTAAGGACTACACTCCCGTTGTGGGGCCAAAACACTCGGAACTAGAGTAAGGTTTAGGTAGCCCCTGTAGGCCTTAAGGACTGCACTCACTCCCGCTAGGGGGTTCTAAACACTTGGAAATAGAGTCAAATACAGGGCTCTGTACACTGCAGTGTTGACTGAAAGGGCTCGTTAACTCGATGAGCAACAACATGGCCTATTGTACACATACTGTGGGTGCAACCGAATAGTATTGTGCAACATCAAGAAATGGCTCAAGTCTTCTCGCGATAAAAAATGAAGGCAAGCACCGTAATGGGGAAGAGGGGAGGAGAGCCTATCGCTATGTGACCCCGGGTTTAAGTTACGCTGCTCCTGTAGAAGGGAGACAGAAAAAGAAGGGCGAAGGTAATAAACGGGAAGGCAAATATATATATACATACATACACCTGATATACATTTATGATATATACCTGGTATGAGATATATACCGGGTACCTCACTTGAGAATTTCCGCCCAAAAATGTGCTGTATTAAGGTAATAAGGCATCGCAGCAAGCGTCTGAAACTCGCCATTCCTCTTCGTCGTCGTTCTTCCCTCTCAAGTCCCCCGAACGGACGAAAAAGAAAATATCATCGCTCGAAAACATGACCATGGTATCAGAGGCGGGGGAGGGAAACTAAAGCACCACGTACTCTCATCCGTCCACAACACAACAGCCTGGCCAGGTGGCTGGCGTCTGGTTCAAGCTGAAGTTGGGGCGCGGGCTCCAGGCAAGCTGGCGGCTCGACTTGGCACTACTCTAGGGCTATTGTTGGTTACCGTATCACACACGGGTGATAATATATCACACCCCTTCTGCGAACGAATTTCCAAGCCGGTTATCTCCAACGCAAGAGGGGGGGGGGGGGGGGGGGGTACGCATATAGCCAGAACGGCGGAGTTGGAAGTATCTCGTCGACACCTTTCCATAGACGCATTGCTCGGCGCTTGCACTCTCTCCACGTTGTCGAGAAAACCAGCTCAAGTCTCAGCGACACTCGTCTGAGGGGTGTGTGCTTCTATCTGGCGTGATATGCGGCATATATAGCACTACCCATTTATTGTAGCCCATACCTGGTATATTCTCAAGTCTAGCTATACCTGACTACACCGGGGAACCAAGAAGCTTCGAGCCCTATTTCTAACGAAGTAGGAGATGGAACATGCCGGCGGCCGAATCCACGCGTATCATGCTTCAAGGGGCGGACAATATACCTACCAAGCTTCGAACAGTCGCGTGACTAAGCAGGCCATAGAGTCGGTAAATCCCATACACCCAACGATAATAAAGTTTCGCGGGCTTCAAAAAGCTTCTGTCTAAATAGAACTGATCTCCGGGGGGCACCATTTACTAGACTACCAGGTATACCTGTTGCCTCGGTTCCATCTTCGTACGACTGCGTGAAGGACGTCCCGTCTTTCGAGTACGAGCTGGACAGCGAAGCGTCGTACTTGTTAAAAGTCTCGCAGTCCTTGGTGCAGGAAGTCCCAGTCACCTGTTCGATACATGCCAGCATGGAGCAGCGCACCGCACGCATTAATCGTAAGACAGCCCGGGAGAAAATGAGGACGAAGACACAGTAGGGCAGAATAGGGGCATTCAATCATAAATCGCGCCGGGTGCTTCTACATGCGCATGTGCATGCACGCATGCTGCGCATGCAGCAGCAGCAAAGCATCAACAGCACAAACCACCAAACTAGCAGCAACATAGCGAGCAACAAACAGCAGCAGAGGAGCAGGAGCACCAGGTGGAACGGTAGCACGAGCAACATCGCCATCACCATCAGCAGCAACAACATCAGCAGAAGCAGCAGCCTGCTGCGTGGCGGGTTACAGCAGCAGGGGATTGCTGGCAACCACCGGCGGCGGCGATGACCAGGTGTGTGGAGCATACTTTAGTGCCGATTGCCGCAGATGCACCGGCCTACGTTTGTAGGGCTACACAGCAAAGTACTACTACTGCTGCTGCCGCCGCCGCAAAACCTGGACTAAGCAGCAAATCGCCTTAGCGCACATGATGCGCAGCCGGATTTACTCCACCGATGCTCCCAATCTTGGTAATTGTCACTATTTTTTTACTGAACAAGCAGCAGTCAACAGTAGCGAGTAGTCAACAACAGGCAGTAGTCAACAGCAGGCAGCAGGCAACAGGAGGCAGCAGACAACAACAGAGAGCAGTCAGCAGTAGCCGGCAATCAACAGTAGCCAGCAGGCCACATGCAGGAGCCGAACACCCACTTCGAGAGGCATCGCCCAGAACAAAAGGCGACAGGCCATCGCGGAGTGACCGCAAAAGCGAGCAGAGAGGCCAACGCGCCCCGTGTGTACCGTGATTCTCGACACGCCAAACGCGCATGCAACGCATCGCGCCAGACGCCACATGCATGCCACGCAACGCACTGCACCGCAATGGACCGCGTCAATGGATTCTATCCGGCAAAACATGATACCAACGTCAGCAGAATCGGTTGGGTTTCGAAAAAAAAGTCGAAGAGGGTCACGGAAGAAGGCAAGAGGGCTTGGGGCTTCAGCCACCGTGCCCCTGCGAGCATTGCTGCGACGCCTTTGCCCGAGTCGGGCGGATTGCCAGGAGCATCAGCAGTGGTCAGTTGATTATCGATTGTCTTCACGCTCACTGAATCTACAAACAGCAAACAATACCTTGTCGCAAAATGTCAACCGGCGGCGAACCAGCGATGTTGTGGCACGCGCCAGCATCGTCTCTGTGGTTTCGATTGCCTCTCGACGATTTCCGAAATGAGGCAAACACGTGGGCGCTCATTGATAGTGGAATCCAGGTATTGCGGCCATGCCAATGACAATATGCACTTCAGCCTTGTTCTCAAAATGGACTCATGAGCAAAATCTAGCGCGTGGTCGCAATACAGGCTTCCAACAATTCTGGAGTGGTGGGAACACCCCTGGGGGGAAAAAAACAGCGCTGTTCATGGGTCACACGACCCGACCCGCGTGTCGGGTAAGGAAGTTGTTGAAATCTCACGGGTCGGGCCGGGTTAGGAAACTTTGAAAACTCTCACGGGCCGGGTCGGGTCGGGTTGACCCGAACCGTGAACATCCCTGGAAAAAAACAAAAACGATCGTTTAGTGTGAGAGCGCAGCAGTGCGAGCACGAATATGATATATAGACGGCATCATGCTGCGCACGTGGTATCTATCTACTGTATGACATGATGCAACTTCTTTCGCATTCTGACTCCCGACACATGAAAAAAACGTTGTAGACATCGTACATGATCTCCAAACCCCTATGCTCCTACTGGTTGTACCCTCCAACAGCCCGGGCTGCTTTACGTTATACAGCCACTGCTGTAATCGTCACATGAAGTGCCTGGTATACCAGATGTCTTCGTCGCACATTTCCTCCTAAGTCCAAAAACGGAGAAACGGCTAATAATACTAATATTAGGAGGGCGAACAACGTGCCGTTAGAATTTCAATGCTGCTGTAGGACAATACCATGGTACATGATACCCCCATCTTGTGGATTCTCTCATCGCCGAGCCTTCGAAGTCTCTCCGGCTGATATATCGATGTCTCAAACGTACTCGTATGTACATACGTACGAGTACCATGAACGTGTACGAGTTAACTGACCCTATACCTTTTTTTTTTTTCTAGCTCCTTCTTTTCAAGTGTCTGCCAGATCCCCTGCGGGGGGGTACGGTGGTTGGTTGCTATACTGAAGTATATACATATACCAGGTATACTTTTGTTTTTTTTTTTGTTTCTTTTCTCTTTCGAATTGTCTTTGTTTGTTTGTATGTTTGTTTGTTTGTTTGTTTTTTTTTCTCTTTGTTTCGTTTTTTGTTTCTCTAGGTCATGGAATGGGTATGTCGTGCCTGTCGTACGCAGGATGATGACATGGCATTGCATTGCATACGTGGCACACGTAGTACCTCTGTGGCGTAGCTTTGTGACCACAGAACTTGTATCTCTCTATGATTGAAGAATCGGCACGGACACTGGTTGTGCTGGATGTCGACGGGTAGAAAGAACGGTTTAATGTGAAGAAAAACAACAACAACAACAACAATACTGCCTGTATATATCAAGTACCGGAATTTCATACCAGAGGCACGTACCAGGGTCACCTATCAATATTTTACAGCAGGTACCAGGTATTTTGTTGAGATTGAGGGGTTGCGACTTGCAAACAATACCAGTACTACATGCATATATCATATCTGGTGATCTGGAAGTAATATAATACCTACCAAGGTAATGATAACATCATATCAGTACAGCAGCAGCAGTGTCGTACAACACGCAAGGACACACACACCTGCTGCTGAAACGAGCTCTCGACCCCATGTTTCCAGAAACAAGGAAGGCATACGTACGATACGACCAACGTGGGGGTTTCGGAAACATTTCGTTGCCAAGACGCGTAGCTCGGCAGTTACATTCCCCCCCATTGTCTCTACTAAACCCCGGGTCTTGACCTTCGTGTGACTATATACTGCTGCAACAAAACAAAACTGATCGAGACAGGCAAATTTGCATGTGCACCAACCAACCCAACCGACTCTTCGAAGTACAACGCCGCCCGGTTCATATCATAAACACAAAGTAGGAACGTTACAGATCATGGTTCGTATACCGCCGTACGAAGTACTATAGTATTCTGGTTTAAAAATAATTTTGTATGGAAGATTAATAAAGGGAAAAAAATGTATTCGAATAAATACCGAGTACAGTACCAGTACGGCCGTACACCGAGCACCAGCTGGCACTTAGCTGCAAGATCATGGTTCGTATAGGAAATAGTATAGCGTTGTGGCGATATGTAGCAAGTAGGAATTAGAAAACAGCAGCAGTAGCCACGTATCCCTACCGGCCTGACCGGCCTGACCGGCCTGAGGGCCGCAAAATACAAAATTTCCCGCCCTACCAGGTACATATTATATATAGGTTGGGTTGGCGTCGGTTGGCGGCAACACTACTGTAAAACACGCCTCTCACTGCGTGAGCTAGACAACCAGGGTACTGTTTTTTGGGGGGGGGTTGGCGGTCACCGTCCAGTTAGATACTTGTGGTGCGGGGAGAACCTTAACTCCGCACGAGGGGAACGATCGTATCACGTACTGCTGTACCTGGTAGTGAGTATACGGTAAGGAAACCACGAGGCAGTTACATAGTAAACTCATTGCTGTCTCTGGAAGTGGCCACACCAGATAATAAACCAATTGACTGACGCTGTCATCCATATGCAGGAAAACCCGCCTCATTAGCGGTTCTTAGTAGGATGCAGCTTACCCTTCCTGCGACTCGCCGGACACCTCGCGGCGCTCCGCGCTTGGTGCAAGCAATGTTTGCCTGGTCGATGAAAACCCGGCGTGGTCCGTCCCGGCATTGTAGGGATGCGAGGGTCTATGGTCACACGATTACGGTCATGCATGATAATAAGTACACCTCCCCCCCCCCCCCCGCCCCCCCCCCAAACCCTCTGGTGCAAGCAATGCCTTCCTGGTCGGTGAAAACCCGACGTGCTCCGTCCCGGCATTGTAGGTATGCGAGGGTCTGTGGGCATACGACTCCTGCCATAGATGACATGAGTACATCCCGCCCCCTCTTCCCAGCCCCTGACAATCAAAGATGGTCATACGACTTCGGCCATGCATGATATCGAGTACCCCCCCCCCTGTAAATTATATAAAGGTTGGGTTTGCGTCGGTTGGTAACGACACTGTAAAACAGGCCGCTCACTACTTCAGCTACAGCAGACAACCATGGTACTATTAGTTAGTTACTTAGTTTGTTTGTTTTAGCGGTCGGTCACAGCTGGTGGTCGAGGAACAGGTAGATCATTCGTGCCGGGTGGAGAACCCTTACTCCACACAAAGGCCGGGCCGGCCAACCAGCATCGGCCCATGACAAGCTTTGATACTATATACAGGGCGCTTCGCTCCGCAGGCGGTATTCGTCGCCCACTACGCTCGCTCTGGAAGCAAAAATAGAACAATAGTGAAGTGGACAGAGTCCTTCATTATAGGTGACATTGGCGCCTCGCAAATGCCAAGAGCCAACCCGCCGTGCTCCAGGAAAACAACACGGATTCCACATGCAAAATTGTATATAGACTTGAATACATGGAAGTCCCCTCTCTCGGAGGGCTCCGCCGGCAAAAATCTCCCACCTCACAGCCCTTCAAACTGATACATCTTGGGTAGCTGCTTGTAGAAGAGCATCAAACAGCTGTCGCTACCTTATTTTCACAACAAATTACGAGGTATAACGTGGAACCACAAACATAAGAAAAGAGGGAAATACGAGAAATTAACAATCACTAGTGAAAATCAATCGTTGCAAACACACATATATGTGCGTAGAATAAAATAGGAGGAAAAGACGTAAAATAAACATGCTCGCGTATACACCAGGTATCGAACGATACCCCCTCCTCCTTGGCCTTCTCGATCCGATAAGAAGAGAGCGTCAGGTGCCTGGTACCTTGTGCCTGGCACCGGTACCTGGTATATGCGGGGCGCTGACCTCGTCTGTATACTGCCTTGCTCGTGTTGCGCTGGCGTGGTCACGCTGACGGGGATTGCACCTCAATAATCAGAGAATAGGTTCCCCGCGGCTTTTCAGGCCTGCGGCAACAATGGGGCTCCGTCGCGGAAAGCGTGGGCTCCGTGGTATGGAAAGTAGAAATGACAGGAGATCCCACGCGAGTAAGCAACCTACAGGAAAGGATGGAGGCAGTTGTGGCGGGTCGGGAGTGCTGCACCCGACACGTTGGACGCAACGCAAGAACCAAAGCAGGCGGAATGTTAGATGATTAGCTGCTCGAAAAAAGAGAAGGAGAGGCCGAAAAACGCGGCGAATTGATTGAGCGGCACGAAGGGTCGCTAGATTGAAAGACTCGAGAGTTGACTGTGGGCATACATTCAACGTCCGTCCGTACTCTGGCCGTCAACGGCAAGAACGGTCTTGGCCATGCCGAGACCATGGAGGTCTGCAGGCAAACCCAGTGTGATATTGTTGGATTGCAGGAGACGAGACGGGATGGGCAGGAGGGGTTCACAGCAGCAGGTTGCATTGTGTACTCCACTGGAGCTGGCGGAGGTGGTACAGGGGCCAAGGGTCAACACGGAGTAGGATAGCCATCAAGGAGTCGATCTTGCAGGATGTCGAGAAGGATGGACTAGCTGTGGAATACACCAGTGCTCGACTCATGAAGGTGTGGCTAAAGTTGAAGGGGAAATCGGATGGGATTTCCTTTGTGGTTGTGTACACTCCGACTGATGGCCACAAACCTGTCAGTGACAAAGACCCTTTTTGGGCCACACTAGGTACCACAGTTGTTGCAGTGCGCAAAGGAGAACACCTACTTGTCATGATGGATACTAACGCTCGCACTGGCGCAAGGGGGGGAGGTTGCGTCGATGACAAAGTGCTGGGTGTACACGGGCGGGATACGCTCAATGACAACGGACGGCCTCTGTGGGCATTCTCAGCACAAAAGCAACATGCTGAGAAAACGAAGGCGGAAATGCTTGCGGCGTGGCAAGAGAGGGAAGCAATGAGAGAGATATTGCGCGCGGATCCAAGCAACGGCCACCCTTGAAAGCACCTGAGAAACGCCTTAAGCGCGTGAGGATCGAGGCTGTGCAGAGATTCTTCGGGGAATTTGTCAGTCAACTTGAGGTGCGCATCAAAGATGGCGACCAATCTGGTTTCTACAAGCACCTCATGGGCATGGATTTCGAGGGGAAGAAATCGTGCAGCTCTCAATACGTCAAGGACGCAGAGGGCAGTTTGCTTCGTGACATGGGGCTCATTTCGCGATTGGTGGGTACAGCGGTTCAGCTCTTTGCTCAACACTACTGTAAGTCGCCAACGCTCGACCCGAATATCGCCGAAGAGCTCCAGGTATGGCCCCCGCACACACCTCTCGATGACATACCTTCGATCTTGGAGGTGAAGGAAACCATCAAGAGCATGTCAAACCGAAAGGCTGTTGGACCCGATGAGCTTCCCGCAACTCGCCTTAGATGGAGATCGCGATGGTAAACGTCGTATACTAGAACATTTCCACGCCATTGTGATCGCCATGTGGCAGGGCGGGGGCGTATCGCGGGAGTGGCAAGATAACAGCTACCAGGTACCAGGTACTGCTCTAAACTGCAGTCCAATTACCTTGCTACTATAATAGTACTACAACAAGCAGTAGTGGACATGTCCGTGGGTCACGCAGTAGTCACAGATCACCCACATACAGCAGTAGATACGAGTAACTCACGAGTCCTGCTGTACTCGTAAATGGTTAGCATATCGTCCGGGCATCCTCACACGCCTCAGGCCTCGCCAGATTCAGATTTCAACGAACGCGTCTAAACGGCACGCACAGCAAGCAGTACATACCGGGGCTACTCGTATATACTCGTCCGCTTGTGTTCCCAAGTTTATTTCTCAAGTCGGACTTTTGAAAACTGAAAAGTGCAATGTTGCTGCTGCTCATCTGCTACTGGAGCCCATAGGCCGGTCGCCGGTCTCCGGTTAAGGATAAGCGTCACAGAGTGCGGTCGCCTGGTGCGGTGGGTACGTTATTATAAGAGTTCGGCGGTGGTGCGCACCGCCCGGCGCACGCAAGTGCCGCAGCCGGGAAGGCTTCACCCGCACCATCGCCACCACCACTACCACCACCATCATTGCTGCTACCACCACCACTACCACCAGCACCGTAACCACTACCAGCCCACGAGAAAAACATGGATTGCTCGTGGGCAGGGCATCGTGGGCAAACTGGGCACTAAGCACTCACTCACCCACAGATTGTAGCTCCCTGTGTCAAGCACCACCTCGAAGTCCTGCGGCGGGGTGCCAAGGCTGATCACCCCCGAGTATTCAGCATTTTCACAGTCCACAACCTCCACGACCCCCACTTTAGCCGTGTCATCAGCTAGTCTCCTTCGTTCCCGACTTCTGCTCAGTCCCTCCGCCGTGAGGGCCGCCGCTGGCGGCCTTCTGGTGAGCTTTACAGGAACAGGGCCGCGCACTGCTGCATGGCTCCACCGGGCAGTCCAAAGCAGGGACAGAGCGGTCCCAGCAGCGGACGAATGACGATGGTTCCAGCGGAAGCAGCGCATCTCAAGACCAATTGTAGTCTCCAGCACCTGCTTCAAAGCAAGGAAGCCTTACCGACAAAGTTATGTCTGGGGGGTTGAACTTCGAGAGCTTGTTTGTGCACGGAAATCGGCGCCCCCTAAACGTGTGTGGAGGCCCCTCTGCCTGCGGCGAGATCCCAGGATTTTTCATTTTTCGAAGGTGTTCCAGGCATCTCTTATGGCGTTTTGCATGCGGGGTCATTGACAAACCAACAGCTGAGAAGTGCGCCGCGCTGCTGCAGCAGCAGCCCAGTGCACCAGCAACCAGCAAGCACACCACCAGCCGCGAGATCAATAGCAGAGAACGGAGAAGGAAGATACTATGGAAGAAAGCAAAGCAGGAGGGGCGGTATCAGAGGGAGGTGGAGCGGATACAATAACAGAGCAGCAGGTTATTGGGACATACCGCGGGATGCTCGGGGACGTAACTCAGATGCGGCGTAAGATCTCCGAGCTGGAACAGGAGTTATCGGAGCACCAGTGAGTACACAGCCTGCTCCTTCGGGTATATACCACCGCATACTCCACACAATTTCTGGTACTGCCATACCGATGTACCGTGCAACATTGGTACACCAAATATTATACTCTCAATGGAGAGTGGCCGCTGTTGCTCGCTCACGATGAAGATGGTGATAACCAGCTCAACTTTCTTCCATTTGCTTCAATTCGAAAATACAGCAGTACTATCAATAGTTCACACTCCTCTGTCTGGTCTTGCGCATAACTCCCCCCAGTCACCGGGTCGGGCTGCCCTAGCATGGGATGCTGTGATGGGATGCGCCCAAATGCGTACCCGCTCCTCTGCAACGCTGCTTCGTGTGCATTGGACCCTCCCTTAATGATGCCTATGCGTTAACATCCCAAGCCCTGATCTTTGCTGTCCGTGCCTTCGTTTGTTACCATCAGTAATTAGTACCAGGTGCCAGGTACGTACCTGTCTTACAACAGTGTCGCATTACGGGGGGCCACAGTAAATAGGACCTAATATTGTTATTAAAAATAGGTAAATATTATGTACCAGGTAGGTTTTTATGCACACCATAGGTCCTATTAACTATGGACCCCCCCCGTAATAGTAGTCACCTACTCACAGACGAATACATTCCATTTGAAGGCGCCATCCACGGTAAGCGGTAAAGGCGTCGTGTTATTTCTACGGGGAACGAAAACTCCCTCCAAAGGTCTGAAAAATTACTGTCGTGTTGGCAGTACTCCGTTTAACCATATCGCAGAGTTTAGAACCTACAATAACATGATCGATGGCGCTCGGTTTTCCAACAGCCTTTAACTGCTCCCTATTAATAGGGTTATTTTCACAAACGCCAAGAGAGCGGGGATGGTCCGAAAATATCCCCTCCCTCTGATCCTGTCCGATTGTGCCGAAACTTTCGGGGGTTGGGTATGTGTGAGATGAAGATAGCGAACCCGTCGCCATACTTGCTCGATTTCATTCATGCGACCGAGCCCCGGCTGTCCTACTACGGGGGACCATAGTAAATAGGACCAAATGTTGAGAGTAAAAATAAGTAAAAATATAGGTTTTTATGTATACCATAGGTCCTATTAACTATGGACCCCCGTAATAGAACGCCCGGAAATGGGGATGATACGATACCCTCCCCCCTATTACACCTCGCTACGAGCACACGTTGCCATGAAGGCTGACAGTTGCATGGTACGGTAACTTTGGGTTGGGGATCACGAAGCCTTCGTGACAATATCTCCTCTCGGCGTTGCCATTTTGAAAACAGCTACGAACGTTGAAATGTATACCAAGGTAATACTTTGCTGAAGGATTTTTTCATTTCTACTCGAATTTCCACGTTTCTCTGCGCAACCTCAGTACATCCACTTACTACTGTAGTTTTTGTCAGATCATTTTTCTGAGTGGCTCTATCCCTCCGGAATCGGCCAAGGAGAAAAAAATTGCGGAGTTTGCAAGAACGAAACGAGATCGGGAATGCGAAAATCAAGGCAGCCCGATACGATTTTTTCTTGCGCAACTTTCTGTAAGTCATTTTTGGGGTTCTCAGAGCGAACCAAAAAAACTTTTTTTTTTCTCAAGATTTCCCCCCCCCAGGTATACAGCGCCAAGAGCGCTTGACCGCAGAAGGCGCCTAAATTACTGTTGTAGCTGGCATCAAACATATGCGAGTAGGAGACAAAAAACGTAGGTTTAACTTTGTGCAAGCGGTTCCAGCCTCCGTGCGCGCCAAATATAGCACTAAAGGTCAAGCACTGCTGTATTCACGGAACGTGTGCAGGAAATAAAATCGGCAAGAACTATAAAAAAACGTCGTGCGTAATCGCAATCCTCGTATGCCGCCCGTCCGTCTCGGCCACCTTCCCCCGCCCCCCGATGCATCTTCCTTCCCCGCCTGCCCCGCTGAAGGATGGTGGTGGACACTCTGACCCCTCTGGAAGCCACGCGGCGAGCGTATCGCCTTGTTGGTGGCGTCCTAGTGGAGCGCACGGTGGGGGAGGTGTTGCCAACGGTGAAATCAAATCAGGAGGGCATTAAGCAGCTCCTGCTGCAGCTGGCCGCGTCGAAGACGGACAAGGAAAAGGCGGCGGCGGAGTGGAAGGTGAGTTTGGGCGGTTTCGGCGATTTTCCGGCTATGAATAGTTTGTGTTTTTTCAGTATGATTTAGCTCTAAAATCAACTTGCAGGTTTTCTGTGGAGAATTAAGCGTGATGTGGGAGGTCCGGTGTACTGTGTTCTTCATCGGGAGCAAACATGGGGTGTAGGTTGTATGATAGCACGAGGCCGTCGTGTTTGTGGAGGCAAGTATCCTTATGGCGGGCCTCTCCGTAATGCTGTAGTGTCATTTCCACATGTATGGATTACTTGGAGTATATTTTAAGTAGGCATCTACGTTTTTTTTTTACAGCGCGCGTATTATTCGTGGCACAAGCACGTTTTTTGTTTTTTTTTCTGCGTTGCTTTTCGATCGCGCCAAGAAATCCGTCGCGCTTTTGGCCAATCGAGCAGCCGCCGCTTTGGACGCCCGTCTATCTACCCACCCAAGTCCGCCTCACAAGCGGTTCTCATAGGATGCAGCTCACCCTTCATGTAACTCGGCGGACACCTTACGTTTCGCTTCGCGCTTGGTGCAAGCAATGTCTGCCTGTTCGTGATGATAACCCGACGTGCTCCGTCTCGGCATTGTAGGGATGCGAGGGTCTATTATGGTCATACGACTACAGCCATGCATAATATTGATATTGAGTACACCCCCCCCCACCCCCCTGTGCGGGTCTATGGTCTTGTCATACGACTGGGACCATGCATGACATGAGTTTACCCCCCCCCGTGCACGAGGCTTATCATATACAGTATGCCCTTCCTCAGTTACTGCTGTACCGGTATTGCAGTGTAAGCAAGCGTGAACACGAAATGGCGTAGAAAATAGGCTCGCGCTCCTCGTCTCCATGCCCACCCCGGCTGGCACAATTTCGCACACATTTCAAAGCGTTCAGGAGAGAGTACCGATGTGAGCGTTCACCCTCCTCAACCTCCCAGATAAAGTACAAGATCCGATCTCAGCAAGAAGCCCAGGCGATGTCGCAGGCGCAGGGGGGACAACCACAGTTGGGGGCACCACAAGCCTCGCAAGCGTGATGGCATCGTTTCAAGGACCAGGGGGCGGGAGAGGGGATGGGGGTGGTGGGGGGGGGTGGTTTGGATGTTTTTTGGCGCGTGCTGCGTTTTGCTCGAAATTCGCCGTCTTCTGCCGCAGCTGCAGGATGTTTTTGTATGTTGTCTTCGGCCGTGATAGGGGCGGTGGGTAGTGGTTGGGTTTCAGGGTGGCATTTAGTGCTCTCTAGGTTGGAGCTGCTGACTTGCTACTTTGTTTTGGCGTAAAGAGCTGCCAGGTGGTGGGTGCCACGGCTTCTGTTTAACGCTTTTGGGTCGTTCTGATGAGTAGATCTTGTAATCGACGGCGTGGTCAACAACTACTGGAAGGGTAGTTTGAGTATTGAAACGAACGACTGCGAATGTAGACGTGCAATATAATGTGTCCAGTGTTTTCGAGGGCCGACTCGCTCCGTTACGCGAAAAGTTAAGAGCGTGGAACAGCGAGAGCAGCAGCTTTAAGGGAAGCGTTGAGATGGGATTTCATGGGGATAAAAACGTGATGCTGACGTAGTCTATGCATATGCGGTCGTCGAAACCACCGCAGCATCTATCGCATGCGTTGTCCCTCGTCTCGAGTTTGATGACGCTGACGGACGCTGCTGCTACCGCTGATCTTATCTTCTCACACGAGCTCATCGCCAATTTAGTCCGTGATCGAAAGCCAGGCTTATCGTTCTGCAAGGGAAATAGGACAATATCGCATACCTGGTAAAAGAATAAGACATTTCGTGACCACAGTTTTTTTATTGGTCAGTTTTTCTAATTAATTTTTTTGGTTGGTGAAAAAGCCTTAGTCGACATTTGTTGTCTTCCGGAATCGTGATGTCACTTTTCGGAAAAAAAATGACCACAATCAGAAAACTGAGGGCACGAAATGTCTTTGTCGCCTGGCACGTACATTATTAACTATACAAGGTATACCGGTAGATTTTTGTTTCTTCAAAGCCTACTAAGATCAATTTCGTGGGTTCAAGTCTCACCGAGTGCATACTCGTAAGGACTTTTTCTTGAATACAACTTGATTAGTGGAAAGCGCGAAAGCGTGAGTTAGCTACATTCGATGAAAATCGACGAGCAGTGGGAATGCTGAACCCTATGCGCGATAAAAATGAAGGCACGTACGGGGGGGAGAAGGGACGACACCTGTGACCACGGCTTGTCCAGAAGAAGACCGGTGAGGGTAAAAACCTCCTACGAGTTGAGCCGCAAAGTGAAAAGTGACGATTAAAAAAAAAAAGTGTTGCATATTTCGTTTTTTTGTTTTTCTTGCCGGACGAAATGGGGAAATACGCGGCACCCTTTCTTGTGTGCCGCCGCAGGTAACATATCCGTGGAAAGTCGACAAGAAGTGCCAGCCGACGCATTGTTTGTACACGTAGCAATAACGGCACAGCCAAGTGCGTGGATTCGGTATGTGTGCCGCTTTCTCGCCGTTTTTCTTTGCGGCACGCAATATCGCCTGGGGTATCGCGTCTTGTGTGTTGGTTTGTTTGTCGTGCATACGGTTCCATCAGAACCGAACCGTGACAACAAACGCATCCTACGGATATGGAACGAAACCGATTGGATCCGACCCGTATCTAGCTCCGTAGTATATATCGAGGTGACGGTTCCAAACCGAACCGATTGGTGCTACTGTAACAATGTATCAGCACACTACAGAACGCACCGACCCGACTTGTGGAAGTCGAAGCATAGCATATTATACCGTTGCTTTCATTTGTTTTTTCACAGAACCAAGTCTAACTAATCCGCAAGTATTCACGCAGACGAAGAACCAAACCGCGGATCGTCTCAGAACTGTGAAAAGCCCTGAATTTCCGTTTTTATGCCGAACTTGAACTCGCGAATATAGCTTGTAGGAAGGCCATGTCTTCATATTTTGCTCCGATTGAACTTCTGAGTACATGGGGTAACGCGACGAGCGAGCAATTTATGTGCTGCGTTTCGTCGGCTGTTTGGTTGCTAAGGCACTCTTCGATTGTCAGCTTTGCCATCTTCTACATTATTAATTCGTAGAGAGGGACTGCCGCGGGACTTCCATAGCATCTAATACGACGCTTTCATTGAACTGACTGCCACGAAAGCTTTCAATCCTCGTACAGTTTCGTGAAAGCTTTGTCACGCTGAAGGTTCATGAGACTGTCTGAGAACTGCGCTGGAAGTGCAATGAACGTGCCGTATGGAACCATGGCGTTGTCACGAGCGTGCCACGTGGCATCCCAAGAAACTGCATGGTGCCATGGAGTAGTCGTGAAAGTGCCGTTGCAGCCCGTGGCTTTCCATGGCAATCCTATCGCAGTGCCATGGGTAGTCTCGGGATAACATGGCAGCCTCATAGCAGGGCCATGACAGCCTCACGATAGTCCCATGGCGTCACATGGAAGTCCAATGCCCCATGACAGTGTGATGAAGTCTTACGCCATCCATGGCAAGTCCCCATGGCTGTACCATACAGTCATGGCAGTGCCATGATACTACGGTAGTCTCATGGCATCCCATGGCTCTGTGCCATCGCATCCCGTGACAGCCCATCGCTGTGCCATCAAGTCACGACAGTCCAATGGCGATCCCACGAAGCCCTGGCAGTCCCATGGCATCCCATGGCATCTCATCGCAGAACCAAAACAGTCGCATGACAGCCCCATCGCAGTGACACGAAACCGCGGCAGTCCCGTGGCAGTCCCAATGCGGCCCCGTGACAGTACTATGGGCCCATGGCAGTCCCATGGCAGTGCCATGAAGCCATGGTCGTGCCATGGTGTTCTATGGTAGTCCCACGGCCATGGCCGTCCCACAGTATTACGGGGGGCCATAGTAAATAGGACCCACGGTACACACAAAAACCTATATATTTTCCTATTTTCACTACCAATATTTGGTCCTATTTACTATGGTATACCGTAATAGTCCACGGCAGTACTTTTGAAGCCAATGACAATCCCATGGCTGTGTAAATAAGCCATAGAAGTCCCGTAGTATCGCATGGCGGTCCTACATCATTGCCATGAGACCATGACAGTCCCATATCATCACGTGAGTGTCCACGGCAGTGCCATGACAACGGCATGAAGTCACCACAGGCCCATGCCAGTCCTACGAAAGCCATGGTAGTCGCGTGGCAGTCCCGTTGTATCCCACGGCCTCCCACGGCGGTCCCATAACAGTCCTGAAACATCCCATGTCAGTGCCATGAAGCCACGACAGCCCCACGCCATCCCATAACAGTCCCATGGCGGTTCCATGGCAGTGCTATCGACCCATGGCAATCCCATGGCAGTCCCATAGCAGTGCCGTGAAGGCTATGGCAGCCTCACCATATTCCATGGAACTCCCATGACAGTGCCATGGTGTCCCATGGCGCAGGTGCCCCCCCCCCCCCTGCACAATGTAGGCGTAAAGAAATCCTCGCGGAGACACTGAATAATGTAGCACATCATTTGGCGTACAATTGAGAGGTTGCCGATACCTTGTGGGGTTTGGTACATAGTTCAGTATCTCACACAAATATTGTTTTACGCCTTCGTTGTGTAAGAGGGGGGTCCTGGCCATCTGTGATGGCAGCCCCACGGCAGTACCATGGAGCCATGGCAGCCCCATTACTGTGCCGTGAAACCATGGCAACCTCCTTGCATCGCATTGCCTCCCATGGCCTCCCATGACAGCCCCATGGTAGTCCCATGACAGTCCCATGGCATCGCATCACGGTCCCATGGCAGTGCCATGGATCCATGACAGTAATGGCATGTCTCAGTCCGCCCCTGGTATCCCTTGGTATCCCATGGCAGTCCCATGGCAGTCCCATGGCAGTCACATAGCAGTCTCATGGCAGTCCTGCGGCATACCATGGCAGTCAGTCTCTTGAAGCCATGTCAGTCTCACGGCATTCCAGGACAATCTATGGCATTCCTACGGCACCCACGGCAGTACCGTGAAGCCATGGCAGTCCCATGACATTCCATGGCGGTCCCATGGCATTCCTATGGCAGTCCCAGGGCATGTTTTGGCAGTCCCGTTGCAGTCCCATGGCAGTGCTATGACAATCCCATGACAGCCATGGCCTCCCACGGTAGTTACGTGTTGGCATCCCATGATGTCCCATGACAGTCCCATGGCGGTCCCATGGTAGCCTCTTGGCATGCCATGGCAGTCCCATGACATCCCACGGCAAACCCTTGATTCCATGTCAGTCACTTGGCATCCCATGGCAGTCCATGGCAGTCCATAGCAGTCCATGGCAGTCTCACGGCAGCCCACGGCAGTCCCATGGTCTTCCCAGTTCCATGGTCGTCCCCTGAAGCCATGACATCCCACTGCATCCCATGGGTGGGCATAACAGTCCCATGGCAGTCCCATGAAGTCACGACAGCCCCATGTAAGTTCCATCAACGTGAGAAAACCTCCGTGGACATTCATGGTGGTGTGCGAGTCCCATGACGGTTCCATTGAAGCATCGTGAACGTTTCACGATAAAACATTTCGCGAACAGTTTTACTAACTACAGTAATATTGCTCGGCAGTGGTGACAATATCGAAATGATGTCTCTTCCCCACTGCGTCCGTTTCTGTATGCCCCGCGAGAGACCGTCTCTATCGAGCACTATCCGACCCCTCGCGACCGTACGGCCGTCCCACAGCTACGCCACGCGGTAACCCTCGATGGTCATTGACAGCAATCCTACGGGACGGCCGCTTGTGCTCGAGGGGATGAGTATGTGTGTTCTTCACATTAAACCATTATTTCCACCCGTCATCCAGCACAACCAGTGTCCGTGCCGATTCTTCAATCCTAGAGAGATACAAGTTATGCGGTCACAAAACTACGTACAGAGACACTACGTTGTTACGTATGGAGTAGGCACAGTAGACAACGCAATGTCATGTCATCACACTGGATATGGCAGGCACGACGTACACATTCTATGAAATAGAGAAAACAAAAAAAAAACAAAACTAAAACTATAACAAAGAAACTATAGAAAACAAATCGAAGGACAGAAAGGAAAACATAAAAGAAAAAACTGTCGTGCCTTCCTGCAGGGGATTTGGCAGACACTTGAAAAGAACGGGCTAAAGAAAAAACACCACTACTTGTGAACAGAGTGAGACTAGGAGCCAAGGGAAAATAGCAGGCAAACCGAAGCACAAAACAACCTCCAGGTAGCCGCAGCAGTTTGTAGTATGAGCAGCATATAGCTAAGTTCTCCCTTCTACTGTAGTCAGCCTGGTAACTTGCTACCCTGTCTGCCGTTTCCGTTCTCCGTTCGTCAACTATGCCCCACCCCTCGGCGTCAGACAATACCAAACAAGCAAAGCAGGCTCGTCATCCACCCACGCCACACGACTCCTTTCATAAGTCTTATTAAAAGAAGAAAGGAAGAGAATGAAATGCAACAAAAATCACAGACGATCGAGCGCAAACAGAAAAAAACAAAGGAAGACCACGTTCGAACCAGCTGCACCAGATGGGAGCACAAGTAGCGTAGGCATGTTCTGCTTCCTAGTCGGCCTGGTGCGTTGCTACCCTGTCTGCCACCTCCTTCCTACCTTCGTCCACCGCGGTTTCCCTTCTACTCCTCCTTTCCCCCCCCCCCTCCCCGCATTCCCTTGGTCGGGTTTCCTTCCACTCCTCCTGTTGCCCCCCCTCCCTCCATTCCCTTGGACACCACCCACGGTGGATGCGCGGCGAAGCCTGCTTAGCTGTGCCTCGTCCTCGCACTTCCTCCCCATAAACCGTCCGGCTGTTTCGAGGACCTCCCAGTAGCACTTCCTCCCTCGCCTTTTTTGCTGCAGTGGACCACAGCGCGGTCTCAACTCCAAACACCAAGCGGGAAAGTTCCGTTGACCCTTCGGTGGCTCGGAATTCCCTAAGGTCTTCGACTATGCATCTATGCTAAGTCTTAAACTGTCCACCAGGGCTCGGATTCTCCCTACCAGCCATCGTCCCGAACATTAAACGACTGGGTAATCGCTCCTTGCGTTGCCGTGCCACGCCCCCTGCAAAGAAGAGCCGCCGTTTACGGATGGTCGTTTCGATGCTCTCGCAACGTGTCATCTTGAGGGCCTTCGCATACGAGAGGGTGGTCTGGTCAGTACAAAGTCGGCCCTGGAAGCCAATGATTCGCAAAAGAACTTGGTAGTGAGCCGTTCGAAGCTTGGCAAAGTATTCCGCTCTGAGGGTCCACGTCACGCACCCGTACAGCAGGGTCTCAATCACCCCGGCCTTCAGCATTCGAACTTTCAGGCTAAGGGGGGCGGTGGTCCTATCATACAGCTCCGGGCCGAAACAGTTTGAGGCATGCTCGCATGAGACGGATCCGTCCGTCGATTTCGAGGGAGAGGTCAACGTTTTCGTGGATAATGCCGGGCCGTCTGTTTATCCCTCTGGTCTGCTGCTTCGATGACGAGCGGTGGTGCGAGGGTGTCTGGTTTGGTATTCGTATAAGCACTTTTTCAGTCTTCTTTTCCGATACCGTGACGCCTGCTGCTTCGAAGACAGTCACGATGACTGACATCATTTTCGCGAGCCCTTCAACCGACTTCCAGACAATCCCTGCGTCATCGGCGTACAACATGCCCCATACAGCCCTTCGCACTCACGCCAACGACTCCTGCTCCTCCGTTCCGACTACTCCAGCATCACTGAGTTGGACCAAATCCCTTGCGACGGCTTCGTCATGGCTGAAGCGTACTAGTACTACGTGCAACGCAGCAGCGAAGAATACGTTGAACAGTAACGGTGAAAACACGCAGCCTTGCGGCAGCCCCTGCGCGACATCAAACCATTCCGAAGGCTCGCCGTCATCCGTACGCACGCGAGCTCGCATGCTTTCGTGGAAATTACGGATAAGCATCTTGATTTGGTACGCCAAAGCGTGTGAGTACCTCCCGTAGCAGCTCTCGGTCGACAGAGTCGTACGCTTTCTGCGGGGCGAATCGAAGGACGCCGATGACAGCAACAACACAGTGAGGGTGGGGGGGGGGTTGTTTTTGTTTTGGACAACCCAAAATCCCACAGTTTCGATTGCAGATTGGACCTGCCGTGCTGCAACCAAACGCTGGCTGGAGCCATACCGGCCGTTTCAACCCAGCAGTGCTGACAGCATTCACCCGGTTCGGAATGCATAGCTTCCTGGATCTCGTACCGTAACATCATATTGTTTCAGTTTGTTTCGTAATCGAAGGCCTCGCGTTGTTATAGTATCTGCATCATTACTATTGTACGTGCCAGTTATCGACGACCGAAGTCTTCTTATATGTCTCCCTCGTAAGAATAGTTGTTGCAAAACAACTACTAATAAACTGATTGATGTCTAGTACTAATATTGTTATTGTTGCGATTGCCATCCGACGATGTACAGCATGAGCTTCAACGTTGCCATTGACCACTCGTCATAAGTATTCCTCGAAAATTAAAAACAAAAATCATTACTAAAAACCTAGCGTTCAAAACCAACTCCGCGGGTGGGTGTGGAAACCTTTCCCGGGTTTGCCGGATTGTAAGACAGCAGCGGCGGGCGAGATACTTGCTAGGGCAAGAGGAGACAGCACCCAACCGACCCTCTTATTCGAGGCGCTTTATTGGCAGCTTACACTGGGTTGGAGTTCCTCTTGAGCAGAGGGATCCTCCACCGCCAACATACCCGTCGTTGAGGATACCCCCTACATACGCTACCCCCACCCATACCAGTATTCCATAGCCAGCCCTGGAAATGACGGCCTCCTCATCATGAAATTATACTACAGTGATTTTACCTGGCTCATATAACATATACATACCGGTATCTGGTACCTGGTACCTGGTAAAATCAAGTGACGATGTCGACACTTACTACTTGCACTCCTTGGGTTATGCCGTGACGGAGGCACCATACCTATCCAACCTCTGGCCCATTCCTCCCTTTTCGTCTTCTCATCGGGGACGGCGCCGAAATCACGCACAGTAAGCACCAATGTTGTTCATATCTTTGGGCGGCCGGCGGGTAAATTGAGTTCAAAGAGGCGGTATTTTTTAGTATATGGTGGTTGGTGGTATCCACAAATAAGTATACAAAAATCATGAAACGGCCGACAATAAAAGTACACCCTAGGGTATAGTCGTAGCAGGTACTACTATTAATACGAGTATTATTATTAAGAATAGTGCAGGGCACGGTAGCTCGGTACCAACCATGGTAGCTGCGTAGCTCCAGACTACCAGCTCAGAACGACAGGCACGTAGACGTTGTAGCACCACACGTTCATGAATGTCTCCTCGTGCGTGTGTTTACTCCTGCAGGCACCCACTGTGGGGTGGAACTGGCTTCTGCGTAGCTGATGGGGTTGCTGGTTCAGCTTTCGATGCCCAAGAGACGTGTTCGTGTGACGACGGCTTCGCCTCACGAGACTCGTTCGGCAACCCGAGCTGCGTACGGTCGACGGTTATCATGTACTGCTACATAACGATCGCTGCTGCAGGGGCGGCGTTAACGATACTGCTTGCCTGGCACTTTCAGCAACATCGGCGTCTACCGAGACAGGCCCGGATCACACGGAGATCTGGGATACGCTTGAGATTTATGGCGTCTGCGAGGTGCGTGAGCGCGTACATTTTCACTCTCCTTGTACGTACATACGAAGAAATCCTCACAGGGAATCGCCTTGTTTGCACATAAGTAAGGCAGGTGTACGCGTACTTCGTACCCGGTACCCGCCGCCAGAATAGTCCTGAACTGTCCTCGAGTTCCACAGGGGAACTCTGCATAATATTACTGGCCCACGCCAGGTATCTTTCGTTTTACACAAGCGACCCGCATTCCTATATGTTTATTAATGTTAATAGTCGACACCTTTAATTACTGCTGTACGTACAACGAAACTGATCCCAGTCATACTCCAAGCACATTTGTAGCTTGTCCACATTACATGGGCTGTCATTGTTGTCGTTTACAGCAGTAGTAGTGCTGCTGTTGATGTTGCGGATGTTGTTGTCGTTGGTGCTGTTGCTGGTGCTGATGGTGTCGTGGTTGCTGTTGTCGTTGAGGTGTGTAAACCCTTTCCGTTTGACGCTCCTCTTGGCTTTGGTCAGTGCTTTTGCCACTTGCAACACACTCCTGTTCTCAATAGCAGCGACTGGAAAGGGAGCGGTAGCTCTCACCGATAGTGGAGTACACCAGGCGTTCTACACCGCGTCACTTCCGATGGCGTACGCCGTCAGCGTGACGTACGTGGAACTTTGGGTAGATTATCTCCCGGCTCAGGTGAGGTGTGTGCGTGGGGGAGGAGGTTATTGGATACCAGTACCAGTTGTACTGTGCCAGGTATCTTCTACTACAGCTATGGAGCCGTCTTTGATGTCTGGTTAACTGTTCGTACACTGTCTCTCACCGTGTCCTCGGCAGTTCGTACACCGTCTGGACTGTTCGCGCACCGTCTGAACTGTTCATACGCCGTCTCGACTGGTCATTGTCCACACGCATTTTCAACTAATCATACACACCGTTTCGACTGTTCATACACCGTCTCGACTGCTCATTCGCCGTTTCGATGCTGATATACTGTCTCGACTACTCACATACCGTGCCGACTGTTTACACACCGTTCGTTTCGACTACACGTCGTCTTGACTGTTCATCCTCCGCCTCGGTGTTCATTCACCGTCTCGATTGTTTATAAATAAATATACCTGTGATCCTCAGCCTTATCCGATTCGTTTCGGGTCGGCGGATCTCTGCCGCCTCTGACCGTCTTTCCGCGCGGTTTCTTCACCGGGGCGTTCCACCTCCACGCCTGAACCGTCCGGCGTCGGAGCATTCGCCCGCTCAGCGCCGTGGCGCCCGCGCGAAGCCTTGGCGTTGAGATCTACGAAGGAATCTCCGAAAATCCTTGCCCTGTCAGCGTTTTGGGCCATGGTCTCTCGACAGAGTGATTGCATTCGCATGGTTCTTTCCACCACGTCCTCTCCGACCTCCGACCCATGGGGAGAGCCACCTACCCGGCCGGCGTCGCCATTGTGGGGGCCTGCGCAGGTGGCTGCATCTGGGACATCGATGGAACGCCCCGATAGCACATGCCACCCAGGCTTAGTTGAGAACTGCTATCCATATGCAGGGCCTAAAAGTGGACTAAAAATGGTACGTAACGGGATATATGAGAGATCTCGCGTGTCACCTACAGCCAGCAGCACTTATAACGATAGTGTGTACGCTATCGAACAGCAGCAGCTGCAGCGCAGCTGTATACTACGTGACTGCATAGATGTACAGCTAGCTGCAGCAGGACTGCCACAGCAGCTGCTGTGACGGCACCTTTCTACGGAGCTGCGCTGTCGGCCGTCGGGTACTCCCTGAGTTAGAAGTTGGAAGTTACACCACCTTCCAGGATGCCGCCGCTTTTCGGTTAATCGGCAAGTAATCGTCAGCATTCTGCTGCCTTTTTGAAACTTCATAGAGTGTGGAGCGCACGCTCTCAGTCTCCTGGCATCGAGTCTCAGTCTTTCCACATTTTACGCCCATCACGCAAGTCTGCGACCGGCGGCCGTTCAGGTCGCCGGCGTTGCCCCTTGTACATACCAGGTACCAGGTATATATTTTGAACTGTTCATACGCCGTTTCGACGGTCTATGCACCGCCTCAACTGTTCATACACCGTCTCGATGTTTTACACGCCGTCTCGACTCTTCATACACCGTCTCAACTTCTGATACATCGTCCCGACTATTCATAACGCCGTCCCGGCTGTTCATTCGCCGTCTCGATTGCTCGCACGCCGCCTCAACTGTTCAAACGCCGTCAAACTGCCCAAACACCGTCCCGAGTGGTCTTGCATACCTGGTACGCCGTCTCGACTGTTCTTGCACGCCAGGTACACAGTCTCGACTGTTAATACACCGACTCGACTGTCCATATACCTGTTTCGACCGTTCATATATGTTTATACAACTTCTCGACTGTTCACACACCGTCTGAACTTGCCCACCACCGTCTCCACTGCTCATATATACACCGCCTATCGATTGTTCATACGCCGAGAATCGATAGTTCATACACTGTCCAGACTGTTCACGCACCATTTTGACCGTTGGCAACATGTTGGTCCACTGTCTCAACTGCTCACGCACCGTCTAAATGCCCCAAACACTGTCTTGAATGTTCATGTATACACCGCGCGACTGTTCATACACCGAATCGACCGTTCGTACACCGTCCAGACTGTTACCATATATACCGTCTCCTGAACGTTTCGGGCACCTAACCGACAGTTCATCCATACACCCCCCCGACTATTCATACACCGTCGCCCCAGCTGCTGCCTTCGGGGTGCTTTGCGGTCAAGCTCAAACGTTTCGCCGAAGAGCAAGCCCTCTTCGTCCGATTAGGATTCGTGGGGTTCCTGTCCCTCGTGTTGATCGGCTCTATGACTTTCATCTTCGATTCTGTGGCGGTCGCTAGACTGATAAATTTGATGGGATCGGGAATCTCGACGTCCGTGGTGAGTACGAAAGGGGGGGCATGGGCAAGAGTGGGGGAAACGCGCAGATTTTGGCGGAAATGAGGGAGGAAGTGATGGGGCAAAGAGGACGAGGTGGTGCAGCCGACGAATAGTCCTGGACGAACGTTCGCGATAGCTTCTGCGCGCTCTCATACCATACCATTAACTCCAAAATGTTGATGACAACGCATATTTTTATACACGTCCCTGGTGCACCGTTTAATTGATATTAAAAGCTGCAAATGTAAACTATGTTCAAACAGAGTCGTGCTGACCCGCCTCAAACGTGGCATCGTCCTTCGCGTAGGGCTGCAGGATTGCCGAAGTTATCAATCCACCTCTTTCTTTTCAAGCGCCCGCACAATGTTCCCTGCCCCTTGCCCCCCCCACCCGTTGCTTCGCGCGTACGATGCCGGCAGGGTTTAGGCTTCTGCTTCGTCGCTGTGCACCTCACGTTGACGATCAATCATGCAATGGCAAAGGTAACAAGAAACACGGGCTACAAGTAACGATCCTCATGTACGTCGAAGGCATACAGTGGGGGGTTTGCCACACAGTGCAGGTTGAAGCACATCTTGCAGCTGTGTCTCTCCCTATTGGTCCAAACGAGACATTTTGTCTAGGACAGAGAAAATGCCGCCAGCCCCACGAACGGGTTAAAAAACGATCTTCTCGCTGACAATATTTTTCGGGGAGAGGAGGGCATACACTCGAGCTATTGATGCGATCCAACGCGTTGCTCGCCCAATGCGGTGCTGACCAACTTGCTGTGTTCGTGCATATATTTAACAGCACAGGAGTTTAGAAATAGATCACTTCGACTTCGCGACAATTTTTGATCGCAAACCCCCTGGAAACAGCACCGAAATAGTGACATGCTTTCCGCTGACTACAATACCAAAATCAGTGGTTTGTATTTTCTATGCTATCTCTGTGCCGGCTTGACAGGGATCGCAAACTGCGAGATCACTGTATGAGAAAGCAAGGAGAAGGCTGTGGGCGCAAGTGGTGGCGTTGTTAATTGTTGGCTACACGTTCGTGAGCTCGATGGCGGTTTTAGAGCTGACGCAGGCGGGGCAACGAACCCCCATAGTTCCCTTTTCGATCATGGTGAGACAGACACCACCCTCCCGATCGGTATATGTATATCCCGCAGTCAGTAGTTAAGCTAGAGAGCGCCTGTCCGGACGGGACGTTGTTTGCTTATTAGGCCACGCTGGCTGTTTCGTGGTATGCGTCGCTAATAGGCCCCGCGCTGCCAGCCCGTAAATAAGGCTACATGTTCGTCATAAATTAAAAAACACATTTAGAGATGCTGTGGCTATCTAAAGGCCCTTCATATTTACGACCAGGCTTGGTAGGTGGCCTCATGTGTAGTATGGAGATATCGACCACATTACTTCACAAGTGATCGGTTTTGCCGAACCGGAACCTAACACTACTAGGTCATGCTCCATACGTGGACAAAGTACACTCGCTGAGGCAGCTGAGGCCTGCAAACTCCCGAAAGGACAGCACTACAGTAGTCGAAGGAAACGATTGGTCTCGGCTCGGATCAATCGAAGGAAGGCGCTACCATCCAACGAGAGTGACAACAGTCGATTTTGAAAGTATTCCTTCAGATATTGAAATTGAACATGTAGCGCTCGCGTATCGGCGTCTAAGCATACAGTTGACAAGGTCGATGGCGGACTGACTGCTGAACAGCGAGAACTTCCCATGAGGCAAATGCTATTAGCGTCACTATTCGTAAGGTGTACTTTGTGAGCTTCTCCCGCGCCAGCAGGTAGACCCCTCAGACCACCAAAAAAGCAGGTAACCTCTACTAACTCACGAATGAACAAGTGGACCCTTCTAGCCAAACTCAGCCACTTGGCTCAAGTAGCCCAAAAGGTAGATTCTTCCAACCAGCAAGCTTCAGGGTCTCAAATGATCATTGACATGGTGTAGAAATCTCAGGATTCACTGGCAACCCGATGCTACTCTGTGTGGTGCGTATAATCCGCGTTGCAGAAAGGTAGAGAAAACGAGAGAGGAGAGTACGTACAGTAGGGCGATCGAGAGGGAAGCTAGAGCCGTGCTCTCGAGTTCACCCACGTGACCCTGGAAACGAAAAAACAAAGAAATACCCTGTACATGTATTATACAGTATCATAGACTGTGATATGTGAATAGCAGCAAGATCTGCGACCCCCGAACTTCCAAGTGGCTTGTCAGGGTTATGTTCCTTGACGATTTGAAGAATGACAGCCCAGTCAAACGGCATACCTACATACGTACTCGGAACATCAAAAATTAATTCTGACATGAAGCTACGTATGATACGCTATAGCAACACGGTAGAGGTATCTGAAATTATAAATCACAAGATCGGGGATTTCGTCACAATTCAGCTTTGCAAGCTGCGTGCAAACCTTCTGCTGCTGGTTGTATGTGACATCAACGTACACACCACAGCAACCTGTATTTGCCCCTGTTATGCCGCTCGTCGAGCCAGCTACTGCTGTGTGTACTGGCTTAATAGACGAGATAACTATTTGTACCGAGCAGTGACTAGATGACAACTGACTCCTGCGGTAGTGTATACCAATCCCTCATACGATTCCTCGATGGAGAGGACATATCAACAGTCAAAATACACAAATCATATAGTCGCTATTTTTCCGTTACGTGACGTCTTTCCAAAACGCGTACCGGTATAGTTATAAAAAATGTAGGCATTACAGGGAAAAGCTCCATGCAGGGCCCAACTCGTTATCTGTTCTGTATATATACAAACGATGGACACGAAATCAAGCGAACAACCACATATGTATTGTAATTTTTTCTGCTTTACGACATGACTCATCAGGCCGGATCTTATGTAATTTTTTTGAGTGTTTGAAAAGGCAGGAAGTCGGATTTTCCACCGGCAAAAAGCCACGCCAGATCGGTGCGCCATGTGCCGTCTTAGCGTTTGTTAGGTTTTATTTCATGGGAGAATGAAAAAAAACAGAACAGAACCGAGATTTTGAACTCCACGTGGACCACGACACGAACGAGTCATTCACGCCGGGTTGGGCGATCAACCTTCACCACCAGCTCCTTGAAGGAAGGAACGGAATATGGAACCTCCTGGGGAGCTGCGTAAGGGGTTTGCTAGTCGCTGGACCAGCGAGGAGCTCTCGCTCTCGCGGAGCATGAGCTGCTTGCGGCCGTCGTAGTGAGAAAAAAAAATCCGTTAGATTGTTTTGATACTGCTGTAGTCTCGTCCTGTTGTCTCCAAAGTTGTTTTGCCTAGAGCAGCTGCAGTTGGGCGGCCGCAAGGAACGCGAGGGTGGCCAAGGTGTTGATGCCCTCCCTCTCCGTGGTGGTCGATGCACAAGTGCTGGAGCCCAGCTGTGTACAAGAGTAACCAAGCATGTAGCGTCGTGACCCATCATGAGCCCAGTCTATAACCAATACAAAATTGTACAATGCCTCCGAGGTCTTGTGCAAAAGCAAGTTTTATCACTTTCAGAGTTGATCAGAAAAGGCTGTAAAAAAAAAATCATTTCATCGAATTTCATGAGTGATAAAATCTCGGAGGAACATTTTTTCCACCAAACAGGCCCCATGAGACGTGATTTTGATACAATCTGATCAGAAATGGGACCAGATACCCCGAAGCCTCCGTAAACAGTCATATAATCACCTAAAAAAAATTGCGTAAGATCTGGCCTCATCAATACACACTTTTTCATGATAAATGCAAGTTAAGCTATCAACTCACAGTACTACTATTATATAATAGTAGACGCGTAAGACGTGAACCGCCATATATTCCAACCGGTTTGTCGACCAAGAATAAACGATGCGACAAGTAGTCTACAGCAGTGGCTCCGTTCATTCCGCAACCATCATAGGTCTCCTGACGATATTCCCACCGGTCGAAAACAAAGGAAGAAAGGGGTACTGCCAGCGATTTACAGCTTGGTAACGACTACATGGTGCTCTTTTCAGAGAGGCATCATCGCTCGTGTATATCAATCTCCCGTTGGTATTCTTCCACGTGGCGGGTCCTCCTCCCACACATTCTGAATCACTGAGGATGAGGTAGTAAAATTTTCCTTCCAACCATGAACATCCAGCCGAAATCGCTCCTTCGACCAGGTTACAATGTACCCTCTTCCTAGGTATTGACCCATCGCAATCTCCATACGCGCACAGCATCTTGCTACAGGGAGGATTGACGGTGTAACTTATCATACAACACAAGAAGAACAGGCTCCAAGCGATCGGTTAGCTGACCAAGCAATTGGATATCTGCACGCAAAGCATAAATATAGCATGCGATACAGCTTCGTTAATATATAATACACTTCACTATTCCAGTGGCTCGACCTTCCTGGTGTAGACGCCAATGGTGGCCAGATGTACCAGGTATTGACATTTTTCTTGACTTACGACTTGAGGCTCAATGTCACCATGAAGTTGGGGAGGTAGGCAATTTCTTCCCCACAAAATGATTGTCGTCATCCGCTCCGCCCACTGTTGAATATGTAGGGAGTATATGCGTCTCGACCTCGAAGATGTTGGGTCGTTCTTTCAGAAAGAAAAGGGAGTTTAATATTGGCTTGTGGGTGCACACGAAAGCCTTGGGTGCTACTAGTGGCTCTGCATCCTCGTGTGTGCAATCCACATGTTCTGCTATGTGTGGGTGACCCGCAGATTCTGCTACGGGGTTCGACCGCGGGTGTCCTCCCGCTATCGTGAGCGTGTTAACCTTTGTCTGCTGACGGACGTTCTCGTTGTTGAGCTTGGCTCGTTAGTAGGCGCGAGTAAGGCGCAACTCAAGAGCAGCAGCTGGTGCGACCCCGTGTGACGCGAACAGAGTCAATCCGCCAACCCCTGGCGGTGTAACTCAGCTGGTATTCCGGTAATTCAAGATAGCGATGATCCAACGACCCCATTATGATGCTGTTGACCCAGCTGATGCTCGGGTGGTCCCAGCTGGTGTTGATTCAGCCATCCCAGATGAAGCTGCTCCGGTGATCTCAGGCGAAAACGATACTGTGGCCCCAGGCACTGAGCGACAATGATCCCAAATGCCGATGCTTCGACGGTCCCAGGTGCTGATGCTCTGATGATACCAGATGCCGATGACTTGGCGATCCCGAACGATGCCCCGGGGAGGGGATATCATCTTGGTGTTTTGTTGGGGATTATGGTCAGCCTCTTGTCTTCCTCCGGTACCCTCTTGGTACCAGCATTGGAGGCGGCGTGCGTGAAACTTTTGCACGACAGCATTGGGCCCTCTATTTGTGTGAGAGAAGTTGACACACTTATCTGGGGGTTTTGCTCGATCCGGGGGGTTCGTTCGCGGTGCGCTCTCCGTGAGCTAGAGCAGCTGGGGGCAGGGGTGAGCTCGTTGTACGCTACACTTTTTTCATCACGTTTCCCTCAGCCTCCGGTGAAAATGTGGCTATCGCACTAACAAATTCCCCACCCTCAATTCACGCGCCCCCGTTTCTCTTTTGATCTGCCTCAGGTTTTGAACCAGTATGTCGGCTGCAGTATGGCTGCGCATTTCTCGGCGCCCACAGAAACAAGACCCCTATTATGCGTACCCATTTGTAGCAGTCTGTGTTATTTGTGTGTGAGGGGCAGGCAGTTGTTGTTGGGAAGTGCAAGGATCAGCGCGAAAGAGGGCAGCGGAGTGACCTCCATACCGCTCTCCAAGTTCTGGTCGGTCCGCGCGCCGTTTTCTACCCGCCGCAGGTAGCCCGGTAGTCCCTGCGGAGGAGGGTGTAGGAACAGTGCGGGTCAAGGCTCCTTCTCTCTGTGACACGACAGATGCAAAGGCGGCACCAATTTCCTTGAGTGAAGAACAGCACTTGTGAGGACAGAGAGTAAATAGTACGAGTACATGAAAGCTGGCACCTGGTATAGATTGGAAGCGAAAAGATGCTTTTAGAATGTGGCCAAAAGATTAAATGAAGAAGAGAAGAGAAGAGTGCAAGAAGAGATGCACGAGAGTGATCATCTAGGTCGCTCGGTCATCTCGGTATGATGCACACGCTACGGGTAGTTGTACTCTTCGGGCTGTTGTACCGACAACCGATTGGTCCATTTCACCGTAACGTTTGCCGATGAACATATGGTGGCATAATAGCCACTCTGGGACACTGCTACAAACCAAGCTCCTGATGAAGGCAGCCTCAGCGTACAAAACACCGAACGTCGAAAAGCATGCGACTATTGACATTGAACTTGTAGTCCCGCCGCATATTGTGCGCTTGTCTTCATACCCAAACTACGATACAATCGTACAAGGCTCGGCTTACCGTAGTGATTGCGCACCAAATACATACGGATATACAGACTCAATGTCCCAACATGCGACGAACAACTGTTGTTCGCTACTTACTGGACATCACCAACAGCGTGGATTGCCTCAGGAATGTGACCATGTTATAGGTGCGTGTATATGGGAGTCCAACGTCGAAAGCGAAACGGTCGACACCCTTCCGGGGCGCTACGATCTAAACTTTTTCTGGCGTTAACTGTCCAGACCGCATAGATGAACGGAATATAGATGACAGTAGTCTCAGAGTCGAGTGCCGCACCCCATCCTTCCTGCGTATACTTCCTGTGGCAGACACCGTAGAAGACGAGCGTAGACCCCGCTCGGGTGGCTTGCCCTCCTCTTGTTTTCACGATTGTCCGCTGTAGCCGGAGTAAGGGGCATTCCTCTCAGATAAGGGGCGGCATTGACAGCTGTACCGGTAGTGAACAAGGATGGGGAGCTGAACGCCCACTAGCAAACCAGTGAGCGACGAAATCATTCAGAGGGTGGGTTGCCTATGATGTGAAATGTTGGAATATGGGACGTTTCTAACTTGGATGATGACCACCCCCCAACCACGAGGGTTGGCGCTGCTTTCATACCGTCTCTTATCCAATCCAAGGAGACCTGCTTGTTTTTACGCTGTTGTAGTACGTAGTTGCTGTTCAGAGCTACGTGTGGAAACTCGATCGATTGTTCGCGGCTGATGACCCATAACGACGGGTTTCCAGCCTCGCCCCGGTTGCCGCCTACTGCTGGAACCCTGTCAGCACGGGGGCTATGCCAAGGATCCTCGACTGCATCTGCGTCGGGAGATTCTCCCCTCGCCCCTGCTTTGCCTTGAGTGGGATTACCGATAGGGCTACCCCATGAACTGTGTGTTGTGCCGCGATTTCTATCTTCCTCTGTGGTTGTCCTATTGTGCGGTCGGCCGGCGTCTGTTGACGAAGGCATCATCCGCCCATGCCGCCACATGGAGAGGATATTCCTGGATGCCGTCTGGACTGTGTTTTTTTTTCTGCTAGTCAAGATGGTAAGGTTCGCTCCTGGGTCTTTCCTGCTTACAACAGTTCCTCCTACGGCCCCTGTACCACGGGCGGCAACGCGTGGGTCCCTTCCTACGCTTGTGATCCTATTCCTCTGAGGCCCCGTAGCCGCTCCTCTTGTCGACACCCCTGCATTTACCGGTCGCCTGGACTCCCTATTCTCTCGACTACTTTACAATTGACGATTTATCCCTCCCAATATCATCCCTCCCCCCCAAGGACGCAGGGGTGCCCGCACCCCGGCGTTCCTACGTCATCGTCCCTGCGGCGAGCGTGAGCTCCACTCTTGTTTCTTCCGTGGCGGCGACGAGCGTTGCTTCGATTACCTACTGTTTTCCCGGTGAGAAGTTTCCTTCTCCTCGGACCTTTGCAGATCGACCGCGCCCTGCCCTTCCTCATCGCCTCAGCGAGTGACTCCCTCCCTCCTCTCCGCAGCGTCTGACCCAGCTGAGAGACTGCGTCGCTGCGATGCCCCCCCCTGGGATTCCGCACAACAACGTTCGCTTGCAATTGAAGATGTTCAACAACGTTCGCTTACAATGAAGATGTTGTTGCGCGATTCGGACGGAAGTACGGCCGTTCGTGCCTCCCAAATAGATATGCACAGCCAACCAAGATCCGTAGGCCAACAACGGGCGGGGGGGTCGTACCTCCCAAAAAGACATGCACAGCCAGCCGAGCTCCGCAGACGGCCAACAAGGGGGGGGGGGGGGTAATGCTGCGTATACCATCGCTTTGCGCGTCTATCTCAACGCCGCCAGTGGGACAGTTTTTTTGCAACAGCGGACTACAGAGAGGCAGCAACCATAGAGCTTGATTCACTGCCCTCTGCTTGACAAGGGTCAGCGCGTTTGCCCTCTATATCTGCGATTTGAGCCTCTACACTGAAGTTTCTTGACTTCCCTGGTTCTAGCAAGGCAGGAGCCTTTCCAATTTTCTGCTCCGACTTTGTGCCCCGAACAGGGCGGGAACCTCTCTCAAAGTTCCTTCTTGCCGCTGCTCTCTCTCCACCAGTCACTCCCAAGCTTCTCTTCCCTTCTCCGTACTCACGTCTCTCCGACTCCCCAACGAAGTTGCCTTGTCCGTGGGGAAACAATAGTGCCGCGCTGCCTTTTCCGCATTGCGTTATACACACACTGCCAGAAGTTATTGATCATTCCACTCCATGTCCTTGCCTTTCCTAACAGAGTTCCTGTCGCCCCTCACTTCTTCTACAACCATGCTCTCCGAACTCCGCTCCCACACCTAGCTCCACTGGAAGCAAAGTTAATATAACTACTACTGCTGCTAGTATTACAGTACTACTTCTGCTACGACAGTCCTGCCACAATTACTTTTACCATTACCGAGGCTTCTGGCACGTGGTGCGCGAAGCGCATCCCGCCGGAGGCCAAAATTTGGGCATTTTATCAATCCTGCCGTCGACGCCAATGTGAGATAGGTGTATCTCAGGTTCGACCTGTATCTGCACCAAGCTTCTCTTCGTGTAGGGTGTAGCGTGTAGGAAACGACAGGTATCGGTGATGCTTGGCACGGCAAGCCGAGCAGAAGTGATCATGAGACAAGACACGAGTCAACTCACATCGACGATTATGACAGCTGTCGTCATCGTCAGCAACTACTTGGTGACGGAGATTGGGAATTCCCTGCCTCAACTATCATCAGATCTACGAAGATCTGTGGCCACTTTTGTACAAGAGTCAATATCCACGATAGAGGACGAACACCTTCTGTTCATGCGCGATCTTGCATGACAGATATAGCCAACTGACGGTAGAGAAACGACCTGAGACTCACCATAATGCGTAAATATGCTCAAAATGTGCGTCTTGCACGTTTATTTTACTCTCTCGTAGTAATCGGGCATCTGGCTCCTTTTAGCGTACAAAAACACTATAACATCCTTGTACGGACTTCCAAAAAAACAAGCAGCCCACGGCGAAATGAACCCTGAAAAAAACGCCTACGGTGAAAAGGGGGGGGCCGCACATTTGTTTTCGCTTTCGGCGCATATAGGTGCGGCACCGAAAAAACGGAGGTGCAGCAAGCCGCACATTGACCCTAGCACATGATGCGCTCGGCGAAAATCTCGCCAAAAATGTACGCCAGCGCACCGCCGCACGCTCTAAGTATAACCCTGATTATTACTGCTGTTACTATTACGGGGGACCATAGTTAATAGGACCAAATTTTGTCAGTAAAAATAGTGAAATATATAGGTTTTTATGTATACCGTAGGTCCTATTAACTATGGACCCCCGTAATACTACTGCTACCAGGTACGTGGCGCCTGATGTATAATACAAGTATGCCTGGTATATAGAGTATTGCCAACAAGCGGTAAAATAACGGGTGGTATGAGTGGGTATATTTTACGGCCCTGAACACAGCACCGCGGATAGTCCTCTCAAAAATGTTCACAAACAACTATACCAGGCACCAGTACCATACTACTGTAGTGTAGTACGCGCTATTTCCAGGTATAGGTGCTGCATGTTCGACCCCCCTTCTGATTGACCGCGGCTCCGCTCTCTATCTACTGATATCCCGCAAAACAAATACACGCAAACATATTGTTATGATACACAACAATCGAAAGGCCGACCGCTATCATACCGCTGCCCGTGCTGCCGTAGCGACCCGTGGAACCAGCGGTCCATTACCTTAGTTTCACCTCATTTTTAGAAACACGCCCCGTGATGGGCAGACAGATGCACAGCAACAAGAAAGTCTACGAATCGCAGACAAACAAATAACAAAATAACAACCTCGTCCCACGGACCCTGGGGCATTTTCGGCGCGGACAGCACGGAGAAATTTCGGCACGGACGCGGAGAAATTTCGAAAGTCGGAAGCTAAGTTGGGACTGCTGTAGAACGCGTTTTGTTGTTGCGTGCCACCCGACAACGAGTCAGTACTCGAAGTAAGCCGCTGTAGTGTTTTGTTGTTGTAAATCGCATTGTACATATATGTCTGGTGTATCGCCTGTAAAAACAACGTACCGGAATGAGTATCACGAGAAAACTGTATATCGAGTGTTATGATACTGAAATATATCACAAAAACTCAGTTAGCTGTCGAGGCATCGGGGCCCTTCGACCGCTTGTTATTCAAAGTACTCGGGGTGTTTGCATGATCGTATATGACCGCCATCACCAGGCCTGCTTCCTCCGCAAGGCAACCCCTTTACTGGGTCACCGTGAGAGGTAATGAATACGAGCATGTCGTGGCGGTAAAACTCGAAATCATTTCATACCTTGATATTATACGTATAACGCAACGCGAAAATGGAGGCGGAGGGCGCGCGTTAAAACATAACATTATCGACATTGTTCGTCAAGCTCTTGCTTCGCTGTGCAATGGGAGTACTGTGGCGTGTGGTAAATATGAGCATGTACCCGTGCAGCTGTTCTGTGCGGATATTTTAAATCTTGGAGTAGGCGGACGAAGGGCCCTCATCTCAAACCTTGGCAAGCAACACGGAGCAACACGCAACACGGAGCAACACGCAACACGGAGCAACACGCAACACGCAACAGCAGGTAACAGGCAACGGGGGTGTTTCTGAATCTCCGTGTTGCTCTTCCTCCTTGGTCCATCTTTCAAGGTCACTTGTTGTTTCGTTGGAGACGATCGATCTTGTGTTTGTTTCTGCACGTATTTTGTACTTGATGTACGAGTGTATGATTATCCTGTACCTCGTACATTTGATGTGCCTGTCAGCAATCCGGTGCGGTCTATAGTCTATATAGTATGTATTTAACGAAGTAACATAATATAAAGTTTATCATATATACCAAGTAGTCTATAGGAATCTATAGTCTAGATTATGGGTTATAGAACTCCTAGTCTATATGTCTATAGTCTGTAGCGTCCGGCACTGGTTGGTCGGTCTTTCGTTCACCATTAACGTTTTGGTTAAAGGTTGAACGTCTCAAAAATGGAAAAGAAAACAGCTTTTCTTGGAGTAAAGTTTCATCCCCTTCCTCCTAAATACGGGGACATGGCGTCGACGGCAGGACACGTACGCGATCCACTACGCTAGCATGTTGGCAATGGTAATCGGAGAGCTCATCCTCAAAATCAGCCAGCAGGGCATATACGTTAAGATGGACGCTTTGTGGGACCTCCTCGACCAACAGCAGCTGGAGGTGTGGGAAATAATCTTCCATTGTCTAGCGATACCAGCTCAGGAAAAGATCAGAACCACCACACCACCTGACCTGCTGGTACCGTACAGGTGTCTCCTTTATCAGCAAGCGGAATACAAAAGACACGCACGGAAGAGGTGCCTGGAACATTTAAGAGTACCGCAAGCCAAGAGAGACGAACTAATCACCCCCCGCACGCGCAAGAACGGGAATTTGAAGCGGAAAGGAAAGAGCGGAAAGGGAAAGAGCACACGCCTACGAATGGAGCAGCGCCATCCCGCCACCTGGCCTATCGAGTCAGAATCAGTCGTTTGGCACAAGCGGCAGTGGATAATGGGCATCAACCGCTGAAGGATAGTGGAGATATGGGGACGCAAAGGAGGAGGAGCGAAAGGAAGAGAGGCAGGAGAAGCATGAGGAGCAGGAGGGGCACGCACGCAGGGAATATATATATATAAGGGATCTAGGGGGGGAGCTGGTGGCGGAAGATCAAGTGGGACGGGAGCCTAAGCAGCAGCAGTTGACGTCGACGCCGCCGCCACCGCCGGGCAAAAACGTTTAGGCAGACGACTTTGCCTAAACGGCTTGGCCCTTGCACTGATAAGCGGGCTACAAGTTGGAGGAGAGCGAGGAACGAGCGGAGCTGGCGGGGGAGCGCGAGTCCATGGTTGGGGGAACGAGCACGAACGGTGGGGAAGGCGCAGTCCGATACGAAAAAGGCAACGAAAAAATTAAGATCATCATCAGCCTGCAGCGGGGCTTTGGAAACCCAGGTCCATATGTTGTTCACTTTTATTCGACGAGTACGCACTCATTGGCGATTTCGTACGAGTAGCACTGTGGAATATTTTGGAGCTATTACAATGTCACCCCCCCCCTACATTTTTATAGGTTGGGCTGGTGCCGGTTGACAAGGATGCTGTAAAACACGCCAATTACGTTGTGATCTAGACAACCAGCCTACCATGGTATGTTTTTTTTTGTTTGGTGGTCGCATGGGCTGGCGGCTAAGTTAGATAATTATTGCGGGGTGGCCCTGCATAAGAGTAATGATCCTATTGCGTGATGTGTAAATGGCAAGGCGCCCACGAGGCAGCAACGTCTTGGAATTTCTGCTCTTGAAGTGATAGCACTATTTCTTACAGTGTCACACCAAGAGGATTATGGGTTGGATGATCACGGATCTAGGACGGTGTAGACACTGTGCCACGACTATGGAGGCTGTTGGACATGGTCGTGCCAATGTATGATAGGTCTAGTACGTATAACTGTAAGTGATCTAGAACATTGCGGTGGATTTTATGTTTTCTCCGAGTGGAAGAATTATGGGGTCCCCGACTGACCCGTACGAGAGAGGGCGGTGTCGTAGAGCCCGAGGCTAGAGGTGAGGGAAGTGGAAGGCAGGAACTGACTCGGAAGGCAGGAACTGGCTCGGAAGGCAGCTTCTCTCGTTCAGGAGGCTTATTCCTTTGTTGCCGCGTTATTCCCGTTTATGATGAGAGAAAAGGGAGCAGTTTGAGAGTGTTTCGATTGAGGCTTGATTCGAGGTATCAAGCCCACTCTGCTTCCTTCCATTAACCCGCTAGACGCCTGGCCAGCCCGAATACACGACCTACGCTTATGGCTTCGACGCCCCCACCTTCGAGGCATCATGGGTAGCCTGCCTGCCTTGGCGGTAAGGGCATGTGGGACAAATGCGGCGGAGTGAGTTATCGTTGTCTGGATCCTCTACTCCACCACAAATGCCGTGAAAGAAGACAGGAACTATTTGTAGGCAGGAGCCTGATATATATATATAATTTCAGAGGTCAACGCTTTTACCGACCCTGCTCCCACTTTGCATTGTGATCGTACGCCGAACTGATCCCACGTCGACCTGATTGGCCCTGGGTATAAAATACACTTTTGCGAGGAACTTTTCTCGGAAGATGGTCTACTCTTTTCCTACCGGTGCTCCTACCCAAAGGAGAAGTCAGATCCTAGGATATTACTGTAGCCTACTAAAACCCAATTCTAGGGGTCATCTTGTCTTTTAGGAAAGTCTGTCCTAGGAACACTCCTTGCGTCCTTACGAAAGCCTTAATAGTACAGACCGTCTTATCTACCGAGAGAAACTTCAGAACCCCCAGGAATACTCTTAAGGTATTCAGAGCTTTGATCCTTACGACAAAGAGAAACTTCAGAGCCCGATAATAATATTTAGGGGTTGCAGGCTTTGATACTACAAGCTATCTAATATCCACTTCTATAGCCCGATATCATATCATATCACCGCGGGATGCCGTTCCTCTCAATTCGACTCCGTTTCTTCGATTCCAATATTATAGCGCTCAGAGATGGCCCCACGCGGTAACCCTGCAGTGACTAGATACGTTTGCGTGGTTGATGACGGCTCACGCTCTTGGGTCGGTTTTATGACGTCAGCTCCTCGAAATCTTCTGACCTATGCGGGTGTCGCTTTTACTACGCCCTTCGATATTTGTCGATGTCGCTTGAACACGTATTGAGAGGATATTTTCTTGCCTGTTTTTGATGTTGTTTGGGAGTGGGGCAGACAAGCTTATAGGCCAACGATTCCGCAGCGCGTCCCTTGTAACAAACACACTGGTATTTTACGTTTTAGAAATTTCAAAACTCCGAAACGTTTCTTGTGTGCGGGTGTGTTCGAACAATACTTGGGTCTTTTGAAAATTGACAGTACCGCAATGTCGAGACGCGGAACGACTCGTCAGGACGGGGAAGGGAAGATAAAGGGTGACGAAGAGTGCTCTCGATGACCATTATGTTTGGGCCCGTCTGTCCATGCCCTTTGAACGTTCAGGATCAGGCCGTGGATCCAGCCTTTGTTTTTGTATGCGCCCTGGTAGTGTGGTCTTAGATGGGGATCCGATGGACTTCAGGATCAAGTATCTCGGTCGTTATTCCGATGCAGAGAGAATAAATCACCCGCGCGGGTCACCCTTCTGTTAAAACACCGGGATGATCTTGGTGGTGATGAAATTGTAATATAACATGGAGCAGGCATTCTCTGGGGCGTGTACGACTAGCAGCCACCGCATGTGTATCAAGACTTGGGCAGCATGAACCCGAGCATCAGGTCGGACTGGACCTCTGCTGACCCCACCGCAACACCTCCAGGGAACATGTCGAAGCTATAGAAGTAGCCTTTTACCTCATTATGGCGACCTTGGTAGGTAACGAATTCGTTGCGTACCAAAACTGCAAAGATTGTCAGAGCACCAGCATCCCCGAGCACCAGCCATGTCACCTTTCAGTGCCCTATTAATAGTAACTGATGAGGACTCAATAATTTCAGCTTTCAGTACCGTACTGCAAGGACTGGCGAGGACCTAGACCTTCCATCTTTCTTCCAGCTCCCAGTACCCTAGGGATTCGCAAGGACTCGGTCACTTCAGCTTTAAAGCGATTCGGACTCGCTACTACGGGGGAAAACAGCGAATAGGACCTACGGTACACACAAAAAATATATATATCTCGCTATTTTTACGAACATTATTTGGTCCTATTTACTATGGCCCCCCGTAAATAGTCAATGGCTGAGTCCCGAATACCACTGTAGTACTCTGACAACCTTCGGGCGTTTTTCTCGAACAAAGTACACAAAGAACGTGGTTTCTTTTTGTTTGCCCCGTTGACTCGGTACTCGCGAGGACTCAGTACGTTCAGCCTTTGGTACCTTTGGGACCCTCGAAAACTCAGTCATTTCAGCTCCTGGTACACTGGCCACTCGCGAGGACTCAGTTATTTTAACTTCTGGTGCTCTACGGACTCACGAGGACTCAGTCATTTCAGCTTTTGGTGCCCTGGGGACTCGCGAGGACTCAGTAGTTTCAGCGTCTGGTACCCTGAGACTCGCGAGGACTCTAGCCATTTCAGCTTCCGGTACCTTGAGGAATCCTGAGGGCTGAGTAATTTCAGCTCCTAGTACCCTGTGGGTTGAGTGCTTCAAAAGGACTCGGGCCCGCGAGTCAATGACTGATCTCTATGACTCGGACTTGAGACTCTGACGACCTTTGCAAAACTGTCAGGACTTGTAGATCACTCTAAAACCTACGCACCGCAGAACGGGCGTACAACGCCACGCTCGCAAATGTGAGTTTTGAGGAAAAATTCGATCTCATAGCCTTGTTTTTTTCTGCTTCAATTTTTTTCAAATGCACATTTTGCACTTATACATCGCCTCATAGCATCCCGGGCCTCCACCCTCTCCTCCTCGTAACCGCATTTACTCGGTGCGCGACGCGATCCATTTATACGGCCTCACTCCGATCGTTTTTTACTCCCTCTTTTATTTTCCACTGAACAATCACATATCGCCTTGCGCGTGCGTCTCAAACTAAAGTGTATATATGGTATATTCGCTGGCCTGGGTTCCCTCAAATTGGATTGAAGCTGGTGTGGACATCCGTGGGCCTTCAACCGATCGAGCGATGAGTCTGAAAGACTCCGCCGTTCCAGAGAGAGTCGACTACGACAAATGGCGATTGCGCCTTGGGCGTGCATCTCAAACCACCAGATACATACATTTACCACGTTTACTCCCTTGTTCGGTTCCCTCAAGTTGGAGCGAAGATTGTGGGTAGGCGCGCGAGACCGTATACGGGCATCCATCGGCCGTCAACCGATCGATGCCTCTCAAAGCCTCCGCCGTTCCGGTGGGAGGGGGTTGGGGGGCGGTAGCTATCATCATGCATGGCCGTAGCCGTATGACCATAGATGGGGGGTCGGGAAGGGGGAGGGGAGCGTACTCATTTGTTATTCGCCTTAGTTCATTTTTGACCATTGACCACGCATCCCTTTACAGACGGAGCACCGTGGGGTGAGGGATAGTCTCCAAGACGTTCAGAAGGGGGATGGAGGGGGTGTACACATTGTCACATATGGCAGTAGTCGAGCACACCACTACCGGTAAACGCTGCGGATAATTCCGCCCCGTGCGTCTTGATGTTTGCATAATTCTTACACTAAATATAAACAAATATAGTAGGGCGTGCATGAGTTTTTCCGACGTTAGGGAGTCGCGAGCATCGCGAATAACACCCTCGCTTCGCTCCCACACGCACGCACGCGTGGTTTTCCACTGACACCTTTTTGCGTCCCCCCCCCCCCCCCCCCCCCCCGTATTTTATTACTCGTATTATATATGGGTTGGGTTGGGGTCGGTTGGCGACGACGCTGTAAAACACGCCTCTCACTCCGTGAGCTACTACTGTAGACAACCAGGGTACCGTTTTCGTTGTTGTTTTTTTTGGCGGTCACACGGCTGGCGGTCGAGTTCGATCATTTTTGTGGGGGGAGAACCTTAACTCCACGCAAGGGGAATGATCGTATCACGTGGTGTGTATATGGTAAGGCACCCACCAGGAAGTGAGATAGTAAACTCATTGCTGTCTCTGTAAGTGGCCGCACCAGATAAAAAATCAATTCATTGATGCTGTCATCCATCTGCAAGAAAATCCGCCTCAAAAGATGTTCTTAGTAGGATGCAGCTCACCCTTCATGCGACTTGCCCAACAACTCACGGCGCTTCGCGCTCGGTGCAGGCAATCAATGCCTGCTTGGTCGGTGAAAATCCGACGTGCTCCGTCCCGGCATTGTAGGGATGCGAGGGTCTATGGTCATACGACTACGGCCATGCATGATATCGAGTACCCCCCCTCCCTCCCCGGTCCGATTCTTTCCGAGGTCTCCGACTAGCCTGGCAGGTGTACGATTATTTTGGAGGTCTCCGCCTAGTTTAGAGGTCTCCACCTACTTTGGAGGTCTTCGGCTAGTTTGGAAGCATCCGACTATTTTGGAAATCTCCGAATAGTTTGCAGGTGTCCGACTAGTTAGGGGGTCTCCGACTAGTTTGGAAGGCTCCGATTATATTGGAGGTCTCCGAATAGTTTGGAGGCATCCGACTATTTTGAAAGTCTCCGACTAGTTTGGGGGTCTCCGACTATTTTGGAAATCTCCGAATATTTTGGTGGTCTCCGACTATTTTGCAGCTCCCCGGCTATTAATAGTTTGGGGCGTTTTGGTACGGTTCGCGCGCCGTCGTCAGACCTTCGCTTCGAGCAAGCATACACAACATGCTATGCGGAGCCTTTGCCTGCCGTAGTGCGGCTACTTTTTTTTGTAAATGTTGTCTGTTTTGTTCGGAATTTGGTTGTGTGCGTGTGTCATTTTTGCCGGCACAATAACTTCGATTTGGTTTGTCGAGGTATGCATCACATATGTATATATTTGTTCTCATGGTTGTACCGCTTTTCTTCGCCGAGCAGTCAGTGCTGCGGTACGTACGTAGGGGTTGCCCTTTTCGGCCCAAACAGTTTGTCATTGACGGAATTTCTCAAGCGAGAAGCCACCCAACATCGTTACCGTACACCCGACGCATACATTAGCAACCCGTTTTAGACCCCTAGGTATGAATAGCGACAAAAACCGATGGACCTTTAGTGTTATCAGGCGGCTACGAGCGGCGTCGCTGTACGGGTAGGACGTTGCTGAGCCCGTTGTGCGATACGACTCCTCGCGTTGTAGCTGAGCACGGGAATCAATCGGTATCACGCCCAATCACGCAGTTGGCCATTGCTGAAATCGTCACCCAGGTTGTATCGTCAGTTTCCCCCTTCTCGAGCTCCAAGAGGGTCAAGATATATAATTCGTTGGATGCCCATGTAGCCCACGGCATTCACACTAATCGGGCGTACATAGCTTACAATTATTAGGTGCCAGACCCTTACAAACAGTATTAGCTTGTATTTCGATTTGCCATTCGACAATGTGTGGCGTTGGTGTCAACAACGAAAAATGATTATGAAACAACAGGATATTCATACCACGAACAGCTAAAAGCGTGAGCCTACTATAAATACGTGAAACACGTGTCCAACAAACAAAAACTAGGAAAAGTAGATGTATCTCCCTGTTCTCGTCCCCCCCATCCCCTCCAGCCGCAAAGGCCAAACGTTTTCCTTCCCTGAACTCGTAGCACGGCTTTGCCTGCATTTTGGGACCTGTGGTGCTATATTCTGTGCAACCTCCTCTGTGCTCTCTCCATCATCGTTTTTTTTTTTTCCAAGTTTTCATGAAAGCTAATGAAACCCCTTGTTCGACTTTGAGATCGAGAACTTCTTCGAACGTCGCATCACCTAGCTGCGTGTGATGCTTCGACCTCGCACGCTACGACGCGCTGTATGTGACCTCGTATATTATGTACGTAGTAGGTCGTTTGCGCAGCACTGCAGCACGTGCAGACGGTATGTGATATCTGTGTAACATGTGTGTATTATGTATCGCAGTAAGATCATAACCTCTCCTTGTCTTCGTATTTCGATTTATTTGGCGCTGAAAATGTGTCCAGCTCCTTGTAGTGTAGTGTACTCGCTGTTTCCCCTCACGATTGAAGTGTAGGAGTAGGGAGAACCGCTGGCCACTTTGTCCCACTTCCTACTCGATCTCAGATTTGGTCAATATGGCCTCGTCATGGTACCTCCGTCACGTAACTCCTGTACAGCCTCGATCTACCTCTTTGACTTTGAACCCCTCCACTCTCCATTGTCCCCCACGTCGCCCTTGTTCTGTTTGGTTTCGACTCAACTCGAACATGTCACCGGACAGACCACCGAACCGCCCGCGAAACAAGCCGTCGAGCAGGCCGCTGAACAGGCCACTAAAATAGGCCCACCGAACCCGGCCAAAGCCCGCCCCCAAAAGCACTGCAAAATTATTAGCAGTAGCGGACGCGGCGACGACTTTAGACTTTAGACTTCAGTCCTTAGATTGAGACACGAAAACGAAAGGCCTGTTTGGCGGCCTGAAATCTACGGTCGTCGTCGCGTCCATTCCAAAAGGTTGGAGTGCTTTAGGCTGAAGGACTTTTCCCTGTTGCGGTATAATACAATGCTGTTTCGCAGTGGGTGGCAGTGTGCAATAGCGAAAGGGGGCGGGGGTGGCGGAGATTTTTCAAGCAGGGAGGTGATACAACATTAGTGGGTGAGAGCGGTAAAACGGATACTGTACGGAAACTACCGAGTGCTCGACTGAATGAAATACGCGCTGTACAACGTCACACGTCGAGCGAAAAAGTTCACGTAAAACACCTTGTAGTAAGTGTACTATTAATATTACAAGTCGAATATACCCGTTGTGCTGTCGTACGGTATCAAGCGCACCTGATATCATCACGATACATCATACACTTTGTGAGTTTTTCGGAAACAACAGTGATCGATATCGAGGCGGAGAAGACACGACGACCCTTCCCTGTGGCCACGGCTTTTGTTCAGAAGGCCACGGAGGGGACAAGCCTCCTACGAGTTGAGCTTGAGCTGGAAAGTAGAAGGGGTGATAGAAATGATTGAAACAGAAGGTAGGCTTCGGACCTGCTACGTATGTACAAAGCAGCGGTGTGTTGCACAGCACACTGACTGACTGTACGACGAGAAAAACTGTACCACACCGCGAGCGTCAAAACAAACAGTGATGATGCTTAAATATTTTCACGTAAACACGGCGGCAGGTACACGATTAAACAAAATGCTCAATGGCCTGACTGTTGTTACCTATTTGCTGGCGGTGGCATCGCTTGTAAAAGAGTCGAACCGTCCGAGGGTTCACCTCTTCGCACCTCAAAAATCATTAATGCTACAACATGACGTTCACATGTATCCCAAGTATCCCCCCCCCCCCCATAGCAACGTGGGTTGGGTGCATCGGTTTCTCTAAGTTGTGAAGGGGACAAAGGTGCGGACACTTGATGACGACAATTTTTCTTTGCTCGATTCAACAATGAGACTTCGCCGTAAGGCTACTCGAACGAAGTCATACACACGTACGTAGAAGGCTTCCTTCTCTGCCGCACGGTTGTATCTCCCCCCCGTGGTTGTTTTTACCGTCAGGCAGCGCAATGTTGCATGCTGTCGAGGCGCACCTGAACAAACTTTCTGAGGCTCTTCGCTTCAATGCAGTACAGGAGTTCAATGAGGAGCCCTGTACCTCACCCCAACACGCAAGGCTTTCGAGCAAAAAAGTGTACAAACACCCTACATGGCATAAAGGTAGCATTTTCGCTCCCAATACGTTCGAAAAAATACTTAAGACAGACGGGATTACGATGAGATTGAGTAGTTCCTCTATTGGGGAGCACGGTCAGTCGGAAAACAAACAAAATGGCCCATAAACGGTGCTACACCTACTGCAGTTGCGACCCCTATTGAAGTACGCCTCGTTTACGTGACGGCTTATTGCTGCGCGTTTCTCATACGGTGGTGGTGGCAGTTGTTGGGCGCGTGGGCCACGATCAGAACCAGTAAACAACGAACGGCACCATCTATTACCTCTCTGTTTTAGAACTCACTCGGGCCGCCCGCGCGTCCGTCCCCCCCCCCCCCCCCCCCCGCCGGACATTTGCTGGGGCGTTTTACGTTATCTCACGCCAGCCCCTTGATTTGCCGACTGCTTGCTGGTGTCTATGTCTGTATGTACAAGGCACTTCGCTCCGCGGGCGGCCTACGCCGCCCGCCACGCTCGCTCAGGAAGGAAAAGTACATCGAATCATGCGCAGCGGACAGAGGTGCATGATTGAATATAGCTTTTTATGATTGTAGCTGCAAACTGGCGGCTTGATGTTGTCAAGAGTCCCGCCGCCATGTGTCAGGGAAAAACAGCTCGGACGCCACATACGTCCGCCCGCTACGCTCGCTGACATGCCGCACGTACGTAAATACCCCAGGCAGTCCTTTTCTTCTTTTGATATGATTGCTGTATGTACGAAAGAGAAAGCACAGCACGGCACAGCAACACCGCAAAAACAATGAAAATGAAACCGAAAATTTGGGAAAGAGAAAAAAAATCCCCGTCCCCTCATGTGATAAGTTTCTGACACCTTGCACCGGTCAAAAAAGAGAAAAACCGAACAACAGGGCTTCTCTCTCAGCCTCATACGCCGCCCGCCCCTCTCGCGACCACCTCGCCACTAATTCGGCCCGGGAAAAGCTTTCCTCACTGTCTGCCACAGTCAGCCCCGTCGCCCGCCTCGCGTAAAGCCCGGTGCTCACCGTGGCCGTCGTTCGCCAGCTCGACAATGTTGGTGCGTAGCCCTCTCTTTGAACTTCAGCCCGGTCGCAAAAATAAGCACCGCTTGAATCTTATCTTGCAATCCCGAACGATCCTTCCTTATAAACTCGTACATACTGCACTCTATCCAAAACCACGAATAAATGGAGGCCAGACAGAGCCCATTCATGCTTCCTTCGTGTCTCGAGGCACACTCAATGCCTAGTTACGAAAACGGCGACCGCGCTCCTTGCAACCCCTCCTCTACCAGCCACCACCCGCTGACACCCGCGACGGCGCCGGGCCCGCCCGCGGTGCCGTGCTCCTAGTACATGTACGCACACGAATCGAAAGAAGAAAAAAGGAAAAAAGGACTGAAAGTGCCAAGAGGAATGGAGAAAACAAAGAACCGCTGGAAAGGTCCGGCAAGTAATAAAAGGAGGCGATTCCCAAGTGGGAGCTCTGAGAGGCCAGGGATGTACCAACCGAGCACGCTCAGAGTCGAGATCTAAGTAAGTAGTTCTATGTATGTATGTACAAGGCGCTTCGCTCCGCGGGCGGCCTACGCCGCCCGCTACGCTCGCTCAGGAAGGAAGCATCAAATTATGCGAAGCTGACAGAGGTCCATGATTGTTTTGTTTTTTTTATGGCCCCTGTAGTTAGCTGCGAACTGGCGACTTGATAATGCCAAGAGTCTTGCCGCCATGCTCCAGGAGAAAACAGCTCGGACGCCATATATGCTTCGCGTCGCGGGCGGTTTTCCGCTACTCTCGCTCACACGTCGTACATACGTACATACCCCAGGGAGGGCACTTATTTTCTTCTTTCGATATGCTCTGTGTCTGTGTACTCGTATGTACGAAAGATAAAGCACAGAACGACACAGCAGCAACACAGCAAAAACAATGAAAATGAAACCGAAATTTTCTAAAAGAAATAAAATCCCCGTCCCCTTTCGTGTAATAATTTACTACTTGAGTGGAACACCTTACACCAGTCAAAAAAAGAACAAAATGAATCAAAAGAAAAAATCTTACAGCAGAGCTTCTCTCACAGCCTCGTACACCGCCCGCCCCTCTCGCGACCATCTCGCCACCGATTCAGTCCGGGTAAAGCTTCCCTCCCTCTCTTCCACAGTGAGCCCCGTCGCCCGCCTCGCGTGAAGCCCGGTGCTCACCGTGGACCTCGACGCAAGCTCGACAATGTTGGTGCTCATTCGGGGTACCTCCCTCTTGTGACTCTCAGCCCGGTCGCAAAAATAAGCACCGCTTGAATATTATCTTACAATCCCGAACGACCCTTAAACACTCGTACATACTCTATCCAATGTCACAAATGGAGGCCAGACAGAGCCTATTGATGCATCCCTCGTGTCTCGAGGCACACGCGACGCCTAGGCACGAAGGCGGCGACCGCGCTCCTTGCAACTCCCCCTCTACTCGCCAGCATCCGCTGACACCCGCGACGGTGCCGGGTTCGCCCGCGCAACCGTGCTCGGAGTACACGCACGCACACGAAACGAAAGAAGAAAAAATGAAAGAAGGACTGAAAGTACGACGAGAAATGGAGAAAACAAAGACTCGCTGGAACGGTCCGGCAAGTAATAAACGGAGGCGATTCCCAAGTGGGAGCTCTGAGAGGCCAGGGATGTACCAACCGAGCACGCTCAGAGATCGAGATCTAAGTAGGTATATCTATGAATGTATGTACAAGGCGCTTCGCTCCGCGGGCGGCCTACGCCGCCCGCTACGCTCGCTCAGGAAGGAAACATCAAATTATGCGAAGCGGACAGAGGTCCATGATTGAATATTGTTTTTTTTATGGCCCCTGTAGTTAGCTGCGAACTGGCGACTTGATAATGCCAAGAGCCTTGCCGCCATGCTCCAGGAGAAAACAGCTCGGACGCCACATATGCTTCGCGTCGCGGGCGGTTTTCCGCTACGCTCGCTCACACGTCGTACATACGTACATACCCCAGGTAGGGCACTTATTTTCTTCTTTCGATATGCTCTGTGTCTGTGTACTCGTCGTATGTACGAAAGATAAAGCACAGAACGGCACAGCAACTAGACAGCAACACAGCAAAAACAATGGAAAGGAAACCGAACATTTCTAAAAGAAACAAAATCCCCGTCGCCTTTCGTGTGACTACCTGAGTGGAACACCTTACACCAGCCAAAAAAAGAACAAAATGAATAAAAAAAGAAAAACTCTTACAGCAGAGCTTCTCTCACAGCCTCGTACGCCGCCCGCCCCTCTCGCGACCATCTCGCCACCGATTCAGTCCGGGTAAAGCTTCCCTCCCTCTCTTCCACAGTGAGTCCCGTCGCCCGCCTCGCGTGAAGCCCGGTGCTCACCGTGGACCTCGACACAAGCTCGACAATGTTGGTGCTCATTCGGGGTACCTCCCTCTTGTGACTCTCATCCCGGTCGCAAAAATAAGCACCGCTTGAATATTATCTTACAATCCCGAACGACCCTTAAACACTCGTACGTACTCTATCCAAAATCACAAATGGAGGCCAGACAGAGCCTATTGATGCATCCCTCGTGTCTCGAGGCACACGCGACGCCTAGGCACGAAAGCGGCGACCGCGCTCCTTGCAACTCCCCCTCTACTCGCCAGCATCCGCTGACACTCGTGACGGTGCCGGGTTCGCCCGCGCAACCGTGCTCGGAGTACACGCACGCACACGAAACGAAAGAAGAAAAAAGGAAAGAAGGACTGAAAGTACGACGCGAAATAAATGGAGAAAACAAAGAACCGCTGGAACGGTCCGGCAAGTAATAAACGGAGGCGATTCCCAAGTGGGAGCTCTGAGAGGCCAGGGATGTACCAACCGAGCACGCTCAGAGATCGAGATCTAAGTAGGTATATCTATGAATGTATGTACAAGGCGCTTCGCTCCGCGGGCGGCCTACGCCGCCCGCTACGCTCGCTCAGGAAGGAAACATCAAATTATGCGAAGCGGACAGAGGTCCATGATTGAATATTGTTTTTTTTTTATGGCCCCTGTAGTTAGCTGCGAACTGGCGACTTGATAATGCCAAGAGCCTTGCCGCCATGCTCCAGGAGAAAACAGCTCGGACGCCACATATGCTTCGCGTCGCGGGCGGTTTTCCGCTACTCTCGCTCACACGTCGTACATACGTACATACCCCAGGGAGGGCACTTATTTTCTTCTTTCGATATGCTCTGTGTCTGTGTACTCGTCGTATGTACGAAAGATAAAGCACAGAACGGCACAGCAACACAGCAAAAGCAATGAAAATGAAACCGAACATTTCTAAAAGAAACAAAATCCCCGTCCCCTTTCGTGTAATAATTTACTACGTGAGTGGAACACCTTACACCAGCCAAAAAAAGAACAAAATGAAAAAAAAAGAAAAAATCTTACAGCAGAGCTTCTCTCTCAGCCTCGTACGCCGCCCGCCCCTCTCGCCACCATCTCGCCACCGATTCAGTCCGGGTAAAGCTTCCCTCCCTCTCTTCCACAGTGAGCCCCGTCGCCCGCCTCGCGTGAAGCCCGGTGCTCACCGTGGACCTCGACGCCAGCTCGACAATGTTGGTGCTCATTCGGGGTACCTCCCTCTTAATTGTGACTCTCAGCCAGGTCGCGAAATAAGCAGCGCTTGAATATTATCTTACAATCCCGAACGGCCCTTAAATACTCGTACGTACTCTATCCAAAATCACAAATGGAGGCCAGACAGAGCCTATTGATGCATCCCTCGTGTCTCGAGGCACACGCGACGCCTAGGCACGAAAGCGGCGACCGCGCTCCTTGCAACTCCCCCTCTACTCGCCAGCATCCGCTGACACCCGCGACGGTGCCGGGTTCGCCCGCGCAACCGTGCTCGGAGTACACGCACGCACACGAAACGAAAGAAGAAAAAATGAAAGAAGGACTGAAAGTACGACGAGAAATGGAGAAAACAAAGACTCGCTGGAACGGTCCGGCAAGTAATAAACGGAGGCGATTCCCAAGTGGGAGCTCTGAGAGGCCAGGGATGTACCAACCGAGCACGCTCAGAGATTGAGATCTAAGTAAGTATATCTACAAGGCGCTTCGCTCCGCGGGCGGCCTACGCCGCCCGCTACGCTCGCTCAGGAAGGAAATATCAAATTATGCGAAGCGGACAGAGGTCCATGACTGAATAGTGTTTTTTTTATGGCCGCTGTAGTTAGCTGCAAACTGGCGACTTGATAATGCCAAGAGTCTTGCCGCCATGCTTCAGGAGAAAACAGCTCGGACGCCATATATGCTTCGCGTCGCGGGCGGTTTTCCGCTACTCTCGCTCACACGTCGTACATACGTACATACCCTAGGTAGGGTACTTATTTTCTTCTTTCGATATGCTCTGTGTCTGTGTACTCGTCGTATGTACGAAAGATAAAGCACAGAACGGCACAGCAACACAGCAAAAACAACAACAACGAAAATGAAACCGAAATTTTCTAAAAGAAATAAAACCCCCGTCCCCTTTCGTGTAATAATTTACTACTTGAGTGGAACACCTTACACCAGCCAAAAAAAAAAAAAAAAAAAAAAAAAAAAAAAAAGAAAAATCTTACAGCAGAGCTTCTCTCACAGCCTCGTACGCCGCCCGCCCCTCTCGCGACCATCTCGCCACCGATTCAGTCCGGGTAAAGCTTCCCTCCCTCTCTTCCACAGTGAGTCCCGTCGCCCGCCTCGCGTGAAGCCCGGTGCTCACCGTGGACCTCGACGCAAGCTCGACAATGTTGGTGCTCATTCGGGGTACCTCCCTCTTGTGACTCTCAGCCAGGTCGCGAAAATAAGCACCGCTTGAATATTATCTTACAATCCCGAACGACCCTTAACCGTACGTACTCTATCCAAAATCACGAATGGAGGCCAGACAGAGCCTATTGATGCATCCCTCGTGTCTCGAGGCACACGCGACGCCTAGGCACGAAAGCGGCGACCGCGCTCCTTGCAACTCCCCCTCTACTCGCCAGCATCCGCTGACACCCGCGACGGTGCCGGGTTCGCCCGCGCAACCGTGCTCGGAGTACACGCACGCACACGAAACGAAAGAAGAAAAAATGAAAGAAGGACTGAAAGTACGACGAGAAATGGAGAAAACAAAGACTCGCTGGAACGGTCCGGCAAGTAATAAACGGAGGCGATTCCCAAGTGGGAGCTCTGAGAGGCCAGGGATGTACCAACCGAGCACGCTCAGAGATCGAGATCTAAGTAAGTATATGTATGTATGTATGTATGTATGTATGTATGTATGTATGTATGTATGTATGTATGTATGTATGTATGTATGTATGTATGTATGTATGTATGTATGTATGTATGTATGTATGTATGTATGTATGTATGTATGTATGTATGTATGTATGTATGTATGTATGTATGTATGTATGTATGTATGTATGTATGTATGTATGTATGTATGTATGTATGTATGTATGTATGTATGTATGTATGTATGTATGTATGTATGTATGTATGTATGTATGTATGTATGTATGTATGTATGTATGTATGTATGTATGTATGTATGTATGTATGTATGTATGTATGTATGTATGTATGTATGTATGTATGTATGTATGTATGTATGTATGTATGTATGTATGTATGTATGTATGTATGTATGTATGTATGTATGTATGTATGTATGTATGTATGTATGTATGTATGTATGTATGTATGTATGTATGTATGTATGTATGTATGTATGTATGTATGTATGTATGTATGTATGTATGTATGTATGTATGTATGTATGTATGTATGTATGTATGTATGTATGTATGTATGTATGTATGTATGTATGTATGTATGTATGTATGTATGTATGTATGTATGTATGTATGTATGTATGTATGTATGTATGTATGTATGTATGTATGTATGTATGTATGTATGTATGTATGTATGTATGTATGTATGTATGTATGTATGTATGTATGTATGTATGTATGTATGTATGTATGTAACCCCTTTATATAAACTGCGTATTGGTGTGGGATCGTTTTTTTCAGTGGTGGAACGGATACTAAGCTGTTTTACAATCGTTTTGCGCCACGGAAGACCCGGTCGGTCGTACCGTCTATGTTCTAAGAGTTGGCTAACTCCACTCCCCCCTGCCCCCCTTCCGAACGGGATGCGTGATCAATGGTCAAATGACTAAGGCGAGCAAGAAATGAGTACGCCTCCCTTCCTTCCCGTCGTCACGGCGCTTCACGTTTGGTGTGCAAGAAATGTCTGCTTGCTCGGTAAAAACCCGACGTACTCCGCCCCGGCGTTGTAGGGATGCGAGGGTCTATGATCATACGACTACGGCCATGTACGATATGAGTGCACCCCCCCTTTCGCCCTATCAGGTATAATATATACCAGGTATATGTATAGGTTGGGTTGGCGTCGGTTGGCGTCGCCGCTGTAAAACACGCCTCTCACTGCGTGAGCTACTGCAGACAACCACGGCACCGTTTTTGTTTTTCGCGGCTACCACGGCTGGCAGTCGAGCTAGGTCATTTTTTTGCGGGGAGAATATTATTTCCGCACAAGGGGGATGATCGTATCACGTATAAAGAGTGTGCACCGGTGTATGGTAAGGCACCCACGAGGCAGTTACATAGTATACCCATTGCTGTCTCTGGAAGTAGACACACCAGCAAAAAAACCCATTCATTGGCGCTGTCATCCATATGCAAGAAAATCCGCCTCACAAGCGGTTCTTAGCATTAATAGGATGCAGCTCACCCTTCATGCGACTCGCCCAACACCTTACGGTGCTTCGCGCTTGGTGCAAGCAATGTCTGCCTGGTCGATGAAAACACAACGTGCTCCGTCCCGGCATTGCTGTAGGGGTGCGAGGGTCTATGGTCATACGACTATGGCCATGCATGATGTCGAGTACATCCCCCCCCTAGCGCGATATAGGGGGAAACCAAGAAGAGATGATGTCCGCTGGGAGGCCTGGGAGGTACAAGGCAGAAGTAGAAGAAAGGATAGAAAGAAGGGAAAGGCTAGCGCTAAGAAACAAGGTGGAATCGGGAAAACACTTCGAGAAATACGGGGGACTGAGGGAAGGAATAGGAATGAAAACGTATTTGCACGGCCCAATGGACTTCGCGAAAACATTGGAACTGCGCTTTCGTGTAGGTGACCTGGACCTGCCAGAAAGAAGAAAGAGGTATACCAGTAGCCGGTAGGAGGAGGAAGTAGATGCACAGATGTGCCCGCGTGGCAAAGCAATAGAGAGTAGAACTCACATAGTAGGAGAATGCGAAATATACAAGGAGGAACGGGATGTGTTGGAAGAGGAGATGAGGGAAATAGACGAATGTGACATGCAGGAGTTTGATACACTGAATAGCAGCGAGAAAACGATCGCTATCCTAGGAGATAGATGGTGGCCACAGGCGGCCAGACAGGAAGGAGATAAGACTAGCAAAAAGTTTCTGTGTAATATATGGAAACAACTTAATGAGCGCCCAATTGGTGGAGGTGTCTCTATCAGGAGTAGGAACGGTGCTCCGCCTCGAAAAGGATGAGTGGTCAATGGTCAAATGACTAAGGCAAGCAACAAACGAGTACGCCCCCCCCCCCCCCCCCCCGACCTCGCGCCCCCGCCCCCCGACCATAGACGCTAAGAAGCCGGGGCTTGACCCCTTGGCTGGCCCCCCCTCACACTAAAAGTAGTATCATATGATAATGCCAAAACGTACCTTGACGCGCCCAAAACAACCGGTCTCCTACCAAATTTCCCCCAAAATCTTGCTTACTCCCGGCGGGCGCTTGCGAGGGGGGGGGGGCGTGTACTCATGTCATGCACGGCACGAACATAGTCCTTCGCATCCTCACTATGATGCCGATGCCGGGACGGAGTACGTCTGGTTGTGACCGACAAGGCAGACATTGTTGGGGGGGGGGGGGGGGGGCTTGTTTATTTCTTGGCGATCCTAGGTATCCGCAAAATTACGTCGAGCTAAATGGGCCACTACTATGACCGCTACTAATACTTGATATGCTGACACGTTGTAATTTGTTATCCCCTTGGTTCCGCCTGAGGTTCAGGCGTTACAGCCAGCCAGAACCCAGCTTGCGCGTTTCTTTTGTAGAGACCCATTCACCATAACTACTGAGTAAATTGTGTGCATGCAGCCCTGGCCATATTCTACCCGCTGAGTGAGCTAGCGGTCTGCGCTCGGTTCGTGGTTCATACACCATAAGCAACCACTGAACTGGCGGTCAGCGCTGACCATGACTACCACCGAGCTAGTAGGGGGACCATAGTAAATAGGACCCTGCGGTACATACAAAAAACTAGATTTTTACCTATTTTTACTAACAATATTTGGTCCTATTTACTATGGCCCCCCGTAATAGCACTCTGGGCTCCCTTTGGGTGTTGAAGACAGCGACCAAAGTAATGATGTATGTGGTGTCACCAGCCGTCTACGAGCAGCGCCAGCACCCTTTGCCAGCAGTACCGGCATGATGGGATTATGTTGCGCCCGTATCCCACGACTCCTTGCTTTCAACCATTGTAACTCGGGACACACGACTTATATCACCCCCCCCCCAAAAAAAAAAAAAAAACATGCAGAGGCCGGTGTGCTGAGATCGTCAATTTTTTATTTCGTCAACTTTTTTCCCCTCTGAACGCCCCCCAAGAGGCTTAGATAGAAACAGCTCAGTGCTTCCATGGTGTACCAGTTATCTCTAAACGGGCTCCGGACTGTGTATTTCGGTCAAGAGACACCTGGTGCCAGGTACACCACAGCCACTGACTGCTAGCAGTCAGCGAGCGCCGACTGCTTAGGGTGCATGTATACGTACAGCAAAACGACTGTCGGTGAGGGCAGGGGATGATGTGTCGTGTCGCACAAACCGCTTCTTGCCACCATTGCAGAGAGCTGCGTCAACCCCCCCCCCCCGCCCCTTTTTCCCCGTGCCGGACAAACAAAGTTTGGTTTGGCGGGTCCACTATTTATCGTGATACTTGGTACTTCGTGCGACTTTTTTGTGAGCGCCTGCACTGCTGTAGACTTGAGGGGCTTTGCTCCGCCTCTTTTCACAACTGTACCCACGGTTTTTGGAGAGAAACTATTAATGTTATACTTGGGAAATAGGCAGTGTGGGGTAATATTTTTCAAAGTCCATACGTAGAGGGTTAACTGATGCAGCAACAGCAACAGCTGCAGCAGCAACACTTCACGGTTTGTTTAGGTTGGTTTTTGTTTTGTTTCATCCATTTCCCCGGCGGAGTTACAAAACTACCGTATATAATCAGCGTCGAGACGGTCCTGTATCCCTTCCGGTTAGTACGCATATACGCCTTGATGTTTTGGCTCACTTTATGTATGGTTCCTAGAATCGTTCCACATAACCTCTCCAAGATTGTTCCCAGCCGCCATCGCCACCGTCACCGCTGAGCTGCTGCTGCTGCTGCTGCTGCTGCTGCTGCTGCTGCTGCTGCTGCTGCTGCTGCTGACGCGCGGTCATTTCTGGTTTCTCCTGCGCGCTACCGAGTGCATATCGCTGAGAAAGGCGTAGGAGAAAATAGCCAACCTAGGCTCGTGAACTGAACTGTTGCATTCCTCTCGTAGGTAGGGCGTTGATTGCTCGCTATTAACAGTAGCTCAGTATTATAGCCGACAACGGACGCCGGCCCTTCAATCAACCTCAATTCGTTTTTTTCTTCGTTGCATTCCTCTCGTGGGCACGGAGTTGGTTGGCCGCTATCCAACAGCTCAAACATTCTATCCGACAACGGACGGCGGCCCTTCAATCAGTCTGGATCAGTCTTTGTTGCGGAGCTTTCTCCGACGCCATTCTTTGTGTACTCTCAACACTCCTGCTTGTACGGCATCTACGTGGGGAGTCTTTCGGCGAACTTTTTTTTTTTTCGCTTGTCTTTCCGCGCGTAGATTCCCAGTCAACCTGATGCATTAACACATAAAAAGAAAAGACATGAATCAGCCGCACCACACCCTAGCGCTAAAGCCGGCGATGGGCGAGATGATCGGGGATGTTTTCCAGGTACGCAGCTTCCGCCCGTCGAAGATTCCCTCCAAAATACAAATATCCCCCCCACCAAAGATGCTCCTGACACTTTCTCGACAGGAGACCAGTCTTTTCGGGCGCGTCAAGGCCCCTTTCTCGTCCTAACTCTGCAGTTTTAGTGTGGGAGGGCGGTCAGCCACGCAGCCCAACCCGCGATATTTCAGCATTGTTACCCGCCACGCGACCAGACTCGACCGGACGCCACCGGACGCCACCGGGTCGACTCCCAATGGGGTCCAGATGGGTCAGCTTTCGCCGCCTCAAGGTGATGATCACGATGATCATCATATTCGACGACCGCCTCACCAGCGGTGTCGGCGGGCACCATCACCATCACCGACTAAGTCACCGTCATCCTCATGGTCGTCACCATCCTGACTCGTAAAGTAGTAGTGTGCTCTGTTTTGCGCTACTTATGTTGCCACGCGACAGGTGACCCGCACGGGTCCCGGCTGTCGCCGGCTGCGCCCGAGAGGGAGAGAGTTGGTCAAAAACGAAAAAGAAACGATGCAAATCGACGAAAGGTGGGGATGCTGAACGGAACCAGCCCTCTGCGCGATAAAAATGAAGGCGCGCGTATTAACGGGGGAGGCGGGTGGGAGGGGCGGGGGCAAGGGGGAAAACGGAACGGCGACATCTACCTGTGACCAGAGCTTGTGCCTAGGGGGTTGACGAGGATCAAACATCCTATACTGGAGAGTAAAAGAGTGATGAAAATAAACAGCACAAAAATAAGCACGGCCGGGCGCGCGAGCAAGCATTTTGCGCAATACCGCTCTGGCTTGAAATGTAAGAACCGTTGTGCGTCCATATTAATGGGTGAGCGTTTCTTATGTTCGAGGCCGGAGTGGTATATGTTGCCGCCGTTTGTTGTCGCGAGAACGTCGGAAGGAAGCAAACTCCCGCTTCTTTTACTTGTTTGCTCTTTGTGTGTGTGACTGGTCCCTTTATTTCGCCGCGGAGAGTTTTTTTGCTTTTTTTGTTCTTGTGTGCGTGAGGGGCCTATCCAAATCGCGGAGCGGTGCTGCTTTTTGTTTTGTCGCCAGGGGCTGGTAAGCCATTTATTGTTATCCTCCATGCTGTCCAATTTTCTCCATCTAAAGCGAGTGAGGTGTGAGTGTCTGTCTATCACAAAACAACGACGAAGCAAGCCTCCTTGAAAATAAAAACAGAAAATAAAAGCCGAGGACCGGAGAACGTTTGCGTCGCGTATCATGTTATCATACGGACGAGAGCAATTTTTGAAACGAAGCTGTCCCCGCACCCGGACGGAGTGATAGTAAAACATAAAAAATATATATATCCCACAACTTTGGGTGCGACCAGTTCCAAAGAGAGTTACTCTTTCAAACGTCGGTGTGGTCGGCCCCGCGTTCCTCCTCCTCCTCCTCATTGGACTGAAGAAAGCTCTTCGTTTGGTTCGTTCAAACCCACCGCCCTCACTTCACTCTGGCACGCCCAGCGCGTACCTACCTACCTACGCCCACCGCGCGCAAGCGCGTCTTACTACGAGAGTCTCTGAGGTTCGTGGCGCGCTTGTCCCTTACTGTGCCACGGTAATTTAAATCACCACGATAACGATAGACAGTGGTAGTGGCATGGGCAACCCCCAAACTGCTCTCTCGCAACGGCTGTGTAGCTTTTTCTGCAACCATTATTTGGTGCATTTTTTGTTTTTAAACGTCAGCTGTGAAATCGAGGATTTCGCCGAAACTCAAATTTTCCAAGCTGCGTGTGCTAATATCACCGCGCGTATATATCACGGGCGTAAAAGGTCTACTGACTCCTGACCTGACACGCATTTCGTCGTCCTGAAAATGAACCCCCCCCCCTCCCCCGAACCCCTAGTTATATGCTTGGTATTTCTATATAGGTTGGGTTGGCGTCGGTTGGCGACGACGCTGTAAAACACGCTTCTCATTGCGTGAGCTAGACAACCAGGGCACCGTTTCTTCTTTTTTTCTTTTTTGGGCAGTCTGCACGGCTGACGGTCGAGATATATCATTTGTGTGCGGGAAGAACCTTATCTCCGCACAAGGGAAATGATCGTATCACGTGGTGTGTATATGGTAAAGCATCCACGAGGCAGTTCCATAGTAAACTCATTGCTGTCTCTGGAAGTGGCCACACCAGAAAATAATTCGATTCATTGACGCTGTCATCCATACGCAAGAAAATCCGCCTCAAGGTTGCACCTCGCCCTTCATGCGACTCGCCCTACACCTCACGGGCGCTCCGTGCTTGTTGCAAGCAATGTCTGCCTGGTCGGTGAAAACTCGGCGTGCTCCGTCCCGGCATTGTAGGGATGCGAGGGTCTATGGTCATACGACTACGGCCATGCACGATAATAAGTACACCCCTCATACCTTATGTATACGTTGGGCTGGCATCGTTTGGCAACGACACTGTAAAACATGCCGCTCACTGCGTGAGCTAGACAACGAGGATGCCGTTTTTTTTTTTTTGGCGGTCGATCACAGCTGGCGATCGAGCTATAAATCATTTGTGCGAGGCGGAGCACCTTTTTCCCGCACAAGGAGAATGGTCATATCGTAGTATTCACGGTAAGGTGCCCACGAGGCAGTTACAAAGTACCCCCGTTGCTGTCTCTGGGAGTGGCTACACCGAAAAATAAATGAACTCGTAGAATGCATCATCCGTGTGCAAGACCGCCTCACAAGCGGTTCTCAGCAGGATGCAGCTCACCCTCCGTGCGACTCGGTGAACACCTCACGGCGATTCGCGCTTGGTGCAAGCAATGTCTGCCCGGTCGGTGAAAACCCGACATGCTCCGTCCCGGCATTCCAGGGATGCGAGGGTCTATGGTCATACGACTACGGCCATGCATGAGATCGAGTACATCTCTCCTATCGAGTACACCCTCCCTCCGGCGATTCTGGTCCGCTTAGGGTCGCCTCTCATCCCGGCATGATACCACAAATTGACAAATTGACACGGGGGGGGGGGGTACATACCAGGAACCTCGTGTTTCGCGTGCTCGTTTGTGTGATTTTGTATTTTTTCCAATTGCCTTCCGGCAAATGTGCTGGGAGGGCATTATTCAGTCAGAACGGAAAAGCTGACAAAATTCGTGGAATACCACCAACCTCATCCAAGCACCCGTCCTTCCCTGCGTATGCTCAATTTGAATACGCACTACCGCCCGATACCCTTCATCCAGTTATTTGCCGTTCGTCCTACTCCGCATCTACGTTCCACCCCCTCGCCATGGAAAGCAATCCTCCCTCCTCCTCCTCCTCCTCCTCCTCCTCCTCCTCCTCCTCCTCTCTCGTCACCCTGGCGGCCTGGCGGTCTCGCAGGGCGAGCTTGTGTCGGTGCACCCGGCGAGAGAACGCGGCCTGGGCGGTCACCGACATGACCTGAAAAAGGTGTTTCTTTGCGGACATCTTTTCTGGATAGGGAACCCCCGTCCGTTCCTCCTTCGATGCTCCCTGGCCAGCTGGTCGATTAATTTTCTACCTTCCTTTCGGAGGCGATCTGATTGTTATGTCCCAGGTAATAGTTTCTTGGGCTCACAAATATACACAGAAACACACATGGCTCAGAAGGGTTCGTTTTCGGAGAGAGGGGGTGTACTCATTATCATGCATGGCCGTAGTCGTTCGCCCATAGACCCTGGCATCCCTACAATGCCGGGACGGAGAACGTCGGGTTTTCACCGGCCAGGCAGACATTGCTTGCACAAAACGCGAAGCGCCGTGAGGTGTTGGGCGAGTCGCATGAAGGGTGAGCTGCATCCTACTATGAACCGCTTGTGAGGCGGGTTTTCGGAGGAGGGGGGGGGGGGGGCGTACTCATTTGTTGCTTGCCTTCGTCATTTGACCATTGACCACGCATCCCGTTCAAGACGGAGCATGTGTCTACGGGGGGGGGGGGGGGGGGGTGCAGCCAATGCACATAGAACACGGGGCTCACGGCGCGGAGCTAAGTTGGGCCGGTCAACAAGTATTTTTCAGTTGGTCTGGCATTTGCTCAATCCGTTTTTTTTTTTTTCGAAATTTCAGCTGAAAACCTGACACGTGCTTTACTATAGTCTTCCAAAGAGACTGTCTATTGCACCATTTATTTGTTTCGTGAACTATTAATAGGCATATTTCAGAAAAAAAAAGCGAAAAAGCGTTTTGGCCACAACTGACGGAAAACAAAAAATGAAATGGCGCAATGGACAGTCTCTTTGGAAGACTACAATAAAGCACGTGTCAAGTTTTCAGCTCAAAATTTCGAAAAAAAACGGATTGAGAATCCTACAGTTGCGATTTTCCCCGGAAATGGGGGAAAGTCGATGCATTGCACGCAAACTTCGTTCTACCGACTAAAAAACGGTTTGAAAAACACGGTTTCCTCTCTGAACAAGCTCAATAAACTCAACGATGAATCGCGCAAACTTGCCCAATCAGAGTGCGCAAACGTGCCCATCAGCAAACGACACGGAGGTGCATGACCGCATTGATTAGCTGATCAACAGATACTCAAGCTCCGGCTAATTCATCGCCGTTCATGAGATATGAATGGAGACACTAAACAACTGATCTTGGCCAGCCCACCTCGTATCATGTAGCGTACACGATCCGAAAGTTACCATCCTAGTAGGAGACATGTTTTTGATTCTTATGTATTCTTGCTTTATTTGGATATTGATGTGTCGGCTAATTGGATATTGATGTGTCGGCTAGGAGTTAGTATATCCATTCATGCGGGGGACTTCAGCATTGGCATATTTTTGTCTAGGAAGTATTTTGGTCTGATCGATAGCATATTCCATATCTGAAGTCTTTGTATTCTGGGTTCCCTTCGTATGAGGATGATATGATTGGAACAGGCGCTGCGCATTATCAGACGGTAAATTGAACAACGATGGTTTGTTTGGTACCTCCACCTTTGACCCGACCTTCGCGGCTTGCACCGCTCTTCTTCCCCGCAACGTTGCAAAAACATCTTCCCAGTCTGGTGGTAGATATTAGGGACGTTTAAATGGCCACAACGTGCCAAAACGTACCTTATGTTTGCGACCAGACTGGTATGATGTAATGCATACATACTCCCTTATTCGGTTCCTGTGTTTTTTTTCTTGTTTCCGTACGTATACATACTGTACCTGTTTTTAGGAGTAATCGACGGTTAACTGTAGCATATTGCCGTGGGAAACACGCGACAATATTGCTAGTCAACCTCTATCTCGGCCCTCAGTTAAGTAAGCACCCGTTCTTTTCGAAGCAGGATACCCTCGTCCTTGGTGAAGGTTTAGGTTGCTACGTGCGAGCACCGCGAACGATTCCCCCTTCTCTTTCTGCGATTTGCTTTTGCCCATCCGTTCCCTCTATTGTTCGTCTCCTCTTAATGAGGACTACATTATATAGAACCAAATATTGTTAGTAAAAATAGATAAATATATAGGTTTTTGTGTGTACCGTAGGTCCTATTTACTATGCTCTCCCGTAAAAACACCTTTTAGTACTGCAGTCCCGATTTGGGGACAAAACTAGTACTTAGAATTTGAGTGGTTTGTCCCCGAAACAGGACTGCAGTCCTGAAAGCGTCAACACATTTTAACATTTAAAACCGTTCACAGTTAACCACCGTGAACACCTTTTGGCACCCGCCGAAAACATGTTTACGATATTTGAACACCTTTACTTGCGATAATTTTGAAACCAGTAACACACTTCAACAACTTTTGAATATCCCTTCAACACATGGAACACATTTAACGCCCCTATTAACCCATTCCACTTTATTAAGGGGGACCACAGTAAATAGGACCAAATATTGTTAGTAAAATAAGGTAAATATATAGTTTTTTATGTACACCATAGGTCCTATTAACTATGCCCCCCCGCCATAGCTCCTCTTGACCCTTTTAGGACCGCAGTCTCGTTTGGGGGACAAACTACTTGAAATCAGAGTGGTTCGTCGCCAACACGGGACCGCAGTCCTAACTAAAAGGGTCAAAAACCTTTACCGCAGTTGACAACCTTTTACGCCGTTACTACTCATCACATCGCTTTTTTCACACCTTTTTTTTACACCTCGAACATTGAAAACGTTGAACACCTTTTTGAGGCAACGGAGGATCTTATCTACACTCCCCATCCTCGGGTGTTCCGGGTAAAATTTATCACTGTCAATAGACTCTTTTTGTTTTCGGGAATATTAATTTCTACCGGTATTTTGACACGCTGCTCGTTCGTGCCTTGGCAGTGAGCCGATTCATCATATTTCTGTTTTATCCCGAGCAGCTTGTGATTATCTTCAGCTTGGTCGTCCTCTATTTTTCGGCGCAAGTCTACACCTCGACTTTTTGAGGTGCTGCAGTGGTCAAAATTTGGGGTACACGAAGCGAGACAAAAAGGCAACCCCCAACTGAACGTTTGCACGTCACATGCGGATAGCTACAGCTCCTCACAATCGAAAACGACCCTTAAAACTGAGGCACGCTCTTGATGGGGTGTGTGAGGGCGTCGGGTGCACCAGACAGCACAGCAGTCGTAGGCAGCCAGGAACGACTCACGAGGTGCTCTCGTACACTCGAAGTTGCGAGCCAGCAGCACAACCCCCCCCCCCCCCCCCCGCGCTAAATCGCTAAATATTTCGTTTCGTGCGCGGGAGGGAGCCTGTAGAACCATGGCTGCATCACCGCATCACGGATGAAAAAATGGCTCTCACCTAAAGCTTGCTGGTCCCCTGGTGCATATTTTGGACTATTGTAAGGAAGCTGACGTAAATGAAAAGCGACACGAAAATAAATTTGCGTTCCCGCGAGAGGTGGTAAAATCTTGGGCCTATAGAAGTGCAAAAAAAAAAAAACTCTCGACTATTGTTCATTTGCAGCACGTGTTCTGAGATATCAATAGCAACTTATTGGGCCCACAGACGGGCTCACAAACTCTCGAATATTTGTTTGTCAGCAGCGCTTGTTCTGAAAGTTGGAGATGCGGACTTTGTTTGCGAGTCCCTTTGCTCTGTTTCCCAGTTGCTTGTACATCGTACATTTTGGCGCAACGCCTATTACGCGCGCCCGCTCGACAACAGCTTCCTGGGGGATCCTCGGTGTCCTCAGCACCCGTTTTACCTGTTCAACACACCTTTGACACCTTTTAATAACGCTTTAACATATTTAATATCACTCTAAGACTTTCAACACCTCTGACACAATTCATACCTTCAACACGTTTAACGCCCGTTCAACACATTTAACATAGTTCAACACGTTTAACACGCCCTGAGCACCTTGCAACACCTCCAACACCTCTGGAACATTTCGCACCCCTTCGACGCGCTTACACCCGTTCAATTTACTCAACACCTTCAACACATTTGAACATATTTCAACACACCTTTCACACTCTTTTTTGACATACTTCCACGCCCACCTCCAGCTCCTTTAACGCCTTCGACCACCCTTTTAACATTTTTGTTTCAACGCCTTGGACACCGTTAACACCCGCTTACCCTCGTTACCACCGTTAACCCCTTCGTACACGTTTAGAACCCCTTTTGCATCTTCAAAACGCCTTTGGCATGCTTAACACCCCTTCAGCACATCCAACACCTCCCGAACACTTTCAACTCCCCCTCTAGCACTTACCGCTAACGCTTTGAACACCGTCTGCACCTGCTTGATATATTTGACATATTTAACGCATTTTCGGCGCGTTAAAAACCCCATGGACGCATGTAACCCTCCTTTTGACGCACTAAACACCCCTCCGACACCTCTCGTACCTTCAACGCTTTCAACTCCCCTTGGACGCTCATTTTTTAACACCTTGAACACCGCTAACACCCGTTCAATACATCAAACGTATTTAACGCCTTTTAACACGTTTGGAAACCCCTTGAGCGCATTCAACGCTCCTTTTGACACATGTAAGTGACACCCATTATTTTTATGCTTGCTATCCGACAACGTGTAGCGTTGTTCTAAAAAAGATTTGAGGAACAGAAAGTGAAGAACTGTCCAGAACAACAAAAGCGCGGCAGTATCATACGACAAATCAAAACCAATGTGACGCACACGAAGACTACCACAACCAACATCCCCCCATCTCTACCACCACAAAACAACCCCTCCCCTCCTTAACCACTCCCTAAGAAGCAGCATCTACCAAAAACCCGCTGTCCATAAAAATGGTTGGTTTATAACTGCCACGCGCATGTTTCGACGCGCAGAAGGCCGTGCGGTGTTCCTGGTCTACACTGCTATCGGCAGTACCTAGGAGAGAGTCGCTGCCGTTTTCCTCTCTCCGTAGTTCTTCTATCTTCTCCAACCCCCCCCCCCCCGCACATACTACTTTACCACCTCCAACGCCTTCAACATTTCCAACTCCCTTTCAAGACTTATTTTCATCACCTTGGAGACCGCTAACACCCGTTTAACATATTTAACACATTCAACACCTTTCAACACGTTACACACATGTAGCACCCCTCCAACAACCTCAACACCACTTTCAACCTCTACCACCTTCAACCCGTCCTTGGAGCTTTTGTTTTCCATCAACCCGAACGCCTGAATCACAACACCCGTCAGCAGTACCCAATACCTTCCACATACTTTCAACACGTTCGTCGCCGCTTCAATACACTTGACACCTTCAACATTCTCATCACCCTTTAAACATCTTCAGCACCTTCATCCCCTTGTAACAATATACTTTTACGCCTCCGACGCCTTGAACACCGACCTAATATATGTACAACCTGCGGACGCCTTCCAACGCGTTGAACACCCCTTCGGCACCTCCATCGCCCCTGACATTTTGAACACCCGCAGAATCCCCTTCGGTATTTTTGTTACGCCTTGATCACCTTTTTTGAACACCCGTTCAACATACTGTACTTTTCAGTTTTTATCACCTTGAACACCTTTAACGCGTCACGCCTCGTAGCACGTGTAACACGCAAGTGAACGCCTTCAACACCTCCAAACCCTCCTTTTGGACACCTTTCACATCGCTTGAACCTTCGTAGTGCTGCAGTGTACACGTACCTAAATACGACTCAAAGTTCAAGCGTTTTGACCCCGCGACGATAGTACAGTCCTTAAGGCCCAAATGAGTTAACATATTCAGCACCCCCCCAGCATGCATACCACCGGGCGGGGTGGTATGAGTATGTCAGTGCAGCGCGTGGCACAACACTGTTTCTTCCGTGCTTCTCCTCTCTCTTGTTACGCGGCGAGAAATCGTTCCGCCCTCGCGTTCATTCCTTGTCAACAGAAAGGGAGGTACGTACAGCAAAAGCTGTGTACGACAATATTATTGGTCCGCTGGTGCGTACCCGTAAGTCTCACATCAGAGGTGTATACACCTAGTTCAAGACTATCTGGTTTGAGGCCATAGCTAGAAAGATAAAAGACCGGGTAAACTCGGCTTATCACGGGAACAAAGAAAAAAAAAGTTTTCGGGAGGACATGTACGGGATTATTTTTTTTCAGCAGTAATAAAAGATAAATACCACCTCAGCATGGATTTCCTATTGTTTCCGTCGTGTTGGTCTTTCATGGAATGTTTTGAGCGATCAACGTTGAAGCTCATGCTGCCTGCACATTGCCGGGTGGCAAGCACGACAACAATACCAGGTACCGCACAAAATAGAGAGAATATACCACGTTCTTGAGCTTGTCGCAGGGTGGCCTTAACCCCCCTCACAACTGCAGCCCCGTTATTGGGGGGGGGGGGGAAAAACGCTCAAATTCCAAGCAGTCCCGTTTTGGGGACAAACCACTCTAATTCCAAGTAGTTTGTCCCCGAAGACGAGACTGACTGCAGTTCTGCCCCGAAAGGATAAAAAATGGGCACGGACACCACTGCTGCATGCCTCCACGTGTACGCGACCCTCTCTCGATTGAAATGTTCTTCATTAAGCGGTTACAACGTGTATATATGTATACATTATATAATATGTATGCACACCATATATAAGTATATACACGGCGGTGTCACCGCTCTGCTTACGGCCTCTACACTAGGGGACTTCGAACACCGGGTTTTTGAGGCACGTTTCTAGTTCGGCCGTGAACCAAAAGCGCGACGGAGAGAGAGCGAGACTTGGCAAAAGCCGGTGTTAAAATCGACGAGCAGCAGCAGCAGCAGCAGCAGCAGCAGCAGCGAGAATGCTGGACTGGGCTCTCTGCGTGATACGAAGCTGACCGGGGCGCGCATACCGGGGGAGGGGAAGCGGGAGCACCTTCGAGCCGTGAGGACGGGTAGCAGCCCGGAAGGCCGCCGAGCGATGAACATCCTGAAAGCTGCTGCACGTACTTACGTATGTAATGCTTGGAAATACTGTTGGCTGTTTTTTTTGACAAGTGAAGAGTGGCCGAATGGTTAGAAATATCATATTATTAGCGCGAGAAGGCGAGTCAGTAAAATTCCATTAAAAAAAAATACGACGAGCAAATAAATGGGTACGAATGCTTAAACTCTGTACGCGATCAAAATGACGGCAAACAACGGAAGAAATATCTTTGTGGTCACGGCTTGTCCAGAATGCCACTCGCTGGCGGTAAAACCTACAGTAAACCTCCGAGTTGAGAGCTGGAAAAATACAAATGATCGTGCAAAAAAACCCCAATAAACTCGACAACAATGGTGCCTGCCGCGATACCAAGAAGACGACGACGATGATGATAGAAGAAAGCGCGGGCTGCTGGTACTGTTTCCGCCGCCGCCGCCGCCGCCGCCGCCGCCGCCGCGCCGTGACACGATTTTCAAGGCAACAAATGCGAAAAAAAACAATATTTTATTACGAAGACGGTGGCGCGAGAAATACGCCGCGAGTTTTTTTTTGTTGCCTCGTCGTCGAAGCCGGCAGGAAACTCGCTCACGATATTTTTTTGCCGTGACCACATAAGTTAGTAGCGCAACCGCGCTCTCAAGTCACAAGTCTCATACACACCGTTCGTACTTCTTGTTTCTCACCAGCAAGAAAAACACCAACCAAAGAAAATGCAAAACTACAATAACAAGCCCAGTCGAGCGTAAAAAACTTGGAACGGCTGGCAATATATGCCCACACGCCCCCTTCAGCGGGGAAACCTGCGTCCGCCAAGAGTCTAGTGTTCGCCCATCCTCGCGGGCAACCCTAAGTCTACCGCCAGCGTCGGTCCACCGTCACGCATATGCATCCATCCATCCGCACCTATCATCACCATCCATCAGTCAGCAGAGCGCCGTCTCTCGTGTTGTCCCTGCGTGACACGCACGCCCCCCCCCCCCCCCCCCCCCCCCCGATGACACCTATTTTTCAGGCCACGTCTCTTGCAGTGGCGCTCCCATACCTATTTTTGGGGTACGCCTCTTTTTAATGGCACTCCCATACCTGTGCTTTTATCGCACGGGGGTATGTACGTTTTTTTTTTTCATCGAAGGTTGTCTACAAGATGCAGAAGGGGTACCAGGTAAAAAAAAAGGGGTGCCTGACCTTGCTCTGACCGCCCCCCACACAAACCCATCTCTTTCGCACTAATGGGGGTGGCAGAAATCCCCACAACAATCTCACCGCTAGTCTACTTGTGTGCGGCGCCGCGGTCCAACAGCAGAGGCGCCAGCACCGCCCGCACGTCCGCACCACACCCCAGCACGCATTTGGGGAAACAAAAAAAAAAAAAAAGCAATGTGTATCTCCGGAGCCAATAAATTATTACAGAAAACGACCATACCGAGGGAATATCGGAAACACAGCACCACAAGAGGCAGCATAGTCGGAAGACAGCACATTACTCCTATAGGCCAGGTGTTTCCTGAAAGGCCTTTCTCAAACCCGTGCAAGGTTTTGATTCCTTGCCATACCATAGATCCGATACATACTCCAGACGCCCTCCCCCCCCCCCCCCCCCCCCCCCCCCCCCCCCCCCCCCCCCCCCTCCCTTCATCTCCCCTCCCTTCCCCCCCCTTTTTCCTTCAAGACTCCCAACATGTGAGCAAGCGCACGTGCCAACCAAAAAGAGCAGAAGGACATCAACTTCGTGCTTGTATTGTCGGTTATCACAATATCTGACTGTATTTTTTTTTTTTTTTTTTTTTTCGTCTTTGAGAAATCCTCCACTCTATCGACGCCATCGTTCACTAACACACGTACCGCACGGTGTAGAAGAGAGAAGAGCAAAAAAAAAAAACACTGTTTTTTTTTTTCTGCTGTACCGGCCGCGCGCTACGGTCACAGTAGTAGGAGCTCAAACCTTTTCTGCCTGCTGCATGGGGCCTTCGGGCTCCTTTTTGCTTTCACACAACAATGCCATCGAAAAAAACCATCAACTCCAGTACACAACATGTCTGACCGTCATGCAAAGGTGGTCTCAATATCGAAACATACACCCACCCACCTAGTATCACAACAGGCCGTTTTCTTTTTGGGCCCGATTTTTTCGGCGCTAAGCGCGCGCTCCCCCGTCCGGCTAAAGACCAGAATGAAAAAAAAAAAATCGTTTCTTTCACCCGCTGGGCGAATGATCGAAATTGAACGCCACAGGCGCGATAGTAAAACCTGAAACGAAAAAAAAAAAAAAAAAACGAAAGGGGAGTGAACCCGCCTGATGGCCTCTCTTCGTGACCATAGGCATTGACTTCCACCGCCCCTCCCCCCCCCCCCCCCCCCCCCCCCCCCCCCCCCTCCCCCCCGAAGTCCTAGCGCCGAACATTGACGGACTACTCCCCTCCCGGCTTCATTCACACCAAGCAAAGCAATAAAATTCGGTGGGATTGACGCCGCCGCTGCCGATGCCGACGAAAAAAAAAAAAAAAAAAAAAAAAAAGAGAAAAAGGCGGGGGCGTAAGTATTGAAAAAAACGGCACTCGGCGCTCGCTACTATAAATACTATCAAGTAGAATTTTCTACTGCGGGACACTCCACTGCATCCCCTATTACTAGGACACGCAAGAGAGAGAGAACCGCCGCTTTTTCTCTCTTTTTCGTGCGGGCCGGCGGTACAGTATACGGGACAACAAAAAAAAACTAGAAACAAACTGCTGACGGAGGGAAAAAAAATAGGCTGTAGGTGTAATACTAATAATAGCTTGTTCCGCCTTTCTTGGTTTTCTTTTCATCGTCGCTTTTTTCTTTCGCCCCCGCGACACACAAAACGAAACGAAACAAAACAAAACAAAACAAAAAACAACGCAAACACGCTCTCTCTCGCTTCCTCTCTCTCGCTCTCGTGCTCACGCCCCCGCCCATCTACGCCTGTACCCACCCGCCCACGCTCGCACCGGCAATGGCCGCCAGCAGAAGAGCACCCCGCCACCCCCGCTAGGTCTCCCTCTCTCCCGTCTGCAGCATGCCTCCTACAGCATGCCACACCTGTCGCTCGCCCGCTCCCACCCGCGAAATGGCAGCCAGCAGAAGAACGCGCGACGCGCTCGCGCCGCGCCAGCCCTCCCTAGACCTCGCTCTCTCTCTCTCTCTCTCTCTCTCTCTCTCTCTCTCTCTCTCTCTCTCTCTCTCTCTCTCTCTCTCTCTCTCTCTCCTTCTCTCTCTCTCTGTCTCTCTCTGTCGTCTACAGCACACCCCTACAGCATGCCATACCAATCGTCGAATACAGAGAGCATTTCGATTTCGTCCGAGTTGAAGTCGGCCTCCTGCGGCTGGGCTGCCGCCACCGTCGCCGATGCCGCCGAATAGTCGTTGCTCTGAGGTCCCCGCCAGACGGCGTTGGGGACCGGTGCGGGCGGCATCGGAGGGCACAGGGGATCGGGGTCACTCCAGACAGACTCTAAGCTGTTCTGGATTGGTGGCGCCGCGTACGGTGCATACCTGACGCACCATGTCACGATAAGCCAGCGGGGGGAGGTGTTGAGAGCGCAAGCAGGGCGAGTGAACGGAGGGCGGGAGCGGGGGCGAGAGGAGGGGGGAAAGCGGTTTCAACACATTAGAATCAGTGTTGTACGAAAAAAGAAACGAAAATACATGAGCTGTGATGAGATCGAGGATTTCGTCGGGAAGTCACCGACACGTGCAAAAACCTGCGTACGATAGTTCGATGATCGCGCGTACTATAGTCTATATGTGCTGGTTTTACATATTGAGGGTTTACATGAGCCTCATGACGGGTATTATACTAATGTTTTTGGTACAGGAATACTCTTCTCGTACAATTTTCATTTCGTGTGTGCATGCCATCCGAGAAATGTACAGCGTGAGCTTCAGCGTCGATCGCTACAAAAAACGCACATACACTCAAACACACACGTTTTTTTCGCCGAAAGAAGAAAAAAAAAAAAACAGGAAAAGAGAAAAAAGAGGAAAAAAGAAGAATAAAAATAAAAAAGAAACCTACAGCAGCGCAGGCCTCCGAAAAAGAAATACCTGGTACCTGGTAAAACTATCAAAACAAAAACATGAGCATTGCTTTTCAGAGGACTGCTACTGCTGTACTACAACAAAATATATAGCGCTTAGCGGCGAGCGCTGCACTGAAATCCGTTCTGTCCCTAAACGTGGGGAAATTATTGACTATTATTATGGGGGTCCATAGTTAATAGGACCTATGGTATACATAAAAACGTATACATTTACCTATTTTTACGAACAATATTAGGTCCTATTTACTATGGTCCCTCCTAGATATTACGGGGGTCCATAGTTAACAGGACCACATATTGCTAGAAAAAATACCTAAATATATAGGTTTTTAGGTATGCCATAGGTCCTGTTAATTACAGACCCCCGTAATAGTATACAAACTGTCTTCACATTCAGCGACAGAGTGGCACACATATGTACCTGGTAATAAACTGCCCATGCTCAAGGATGTTCAAAAGGACCGTGTCGCAATACGAAGCAGGTTTTATTTTCAGCCCTCTTGTTGTTTATTAATAGTGCGAATACTGCAGTCGACTCCCGTTTTGGGGACACAATGTTGATAATTCGAGTGCGTTGTTGCCCCAAAAGACCGACGCCGCCGTTTGCCTCAGAAGAGTCAAGGCTCTTCGTCAGACTCGGCGTTTCTTGTTGTCTCCACGCTGCAAGTCAAGTCTAAACTCTCCCTCGGTAGGCATCCGGCTGTCATGTTTGCCGTCAGCCTACCAAGTGTGGTAGATTTCCTCTCAGCACTCGTTCCGCACGTGTTCTCTCTTTCCAACGTGTCTCGCACTCGCACAAGCGCACTACTCTTATCACGGGGGTCCATAGTTAATAGGACCTATGGTATACAGTTATCAAAACCTATATGTTTACCTATTTTGACTAACATCGGTCCTATATACTATGGTCCCCCGTAATAATAGTAGCTCGTGCTCGGAGAGGAGATCAGTCTTTCCATACCATTAATACAGTCAAGTTATATTGCTGTCCATCTATCGTATTGTTTTGGGTCAGGCATGCATATACCACGCATGCGACACATAAAACATACAAGGCGTAACACGTACCACCTGAAAATATAGTAGTCGCGAAAATTAACAAAAAAACAAAAAACAAAAACACCGATGAAGCCACGAGGCACACGATATATTATACAGCCCAAACAGCTTTAGGACTGCACTCCCATTTCCGGGAAAAACCACTCTAATTCCAAGTAGTTTGTCCTCAAAACGGGACTGGGCTACCAAAAGTGGTTAGTGCGTTGTTTCAGGAGTTCGTCCGCACGGCTGCTACCGCGCGCCGTGGTATTCGGCGGTAACTACCGTATCTACTGCAGTGTGCACCTATACATCCAAATATACCTATAAATACAACACTATTATGGGGGACCATAGTAATTAGGACCAAATACTGTTAGTAAAAATAGGTACATTTATACGTTTTTGTGTACACCATAGGTCCTATTAACTACGGACCCCCGCAATAGCTAAAAGTACTTTGCTTCCGGAATGGGATAGCAGTCTCAAGGAGGCTGTTAATAGTTAGCATTAGAGCATCTACAACTGGCCCCTAGTCGTATTTCTGACTCTATCCGCTACGCCGCACGCAAGACGCCGCCGAGCACTACTGTTGCGGACTAGGATTCGGCAGAGCAGTGCGGGGTACATCTGTAGAGCGGAGTTAAAACTGCTGTATCGTACGTCTGATTCCGAAAACAGTCCGGGATCAATGTCGGCAGGGGGGAAAAACAGTTCAGCGTCACCTCATCTCTCCTCTCGCATCCTTGTTGTTGTGGATGTTGGTGCTCTCATACCACAGCAGCAGTAATGGTCCCTCAATAGTGCCGATATCGTGTGCGCCAGGAAAAATAAGGGCACCCTAGCGGTAACCCGCACAATTCCGCACACTGCCGAACTGGTGAATCGCGTCTGATGTGCCCAGCGATTTCAGCGGCAGCGTATGAGGCAGCCGGCATTACTTGACCGGTACTATGGAGGGACCAGACTAAATAGGATCTACGGCACACACAAAAACCTATATATTTCCCTTTTTTTTACTAACAATTTCTGGTCCTATTTACTATGGCCCCCCGTAATAGCCCTTGGTCTCAAGACAGGCTCCCAAAAGTTGAAGCTCGCGCCACGCGTTGTCGGATAGCAGACACGCCAGAAATCACAAAAAAACAACAACGATGATGGTGTGGAAGAACACGTGAAGGAAAAAACACTCGGAACAGCAGTACCATGAAATGTGAATGGCTTGCTCTGGCGCCGTCCGTCTCCATATACAAATAAAAACACAAAACATAGCAGCCGTGAGCGAGGCAACCTGCTCGTATTGTAGGCTGGCTGCACTCCGACATCGCGAGATTCAGCAGCGGCAACAAATGTGCATCTGCGATACGACGCCCAAAAAGTAGAGCATATATCGTCTGATATTAACAACTAAAAACGAGATAGCTTACTATCTAATAATACTGCAACAGGTACGAAGTTTTCTTGTTTTTTTCTTTCATTTGTTTTTTTTCTCGCGGGGTGTGTTTGTTTTTTTGTTTTACGGTGTGAATCACCCTTGACGCTCATCTATGCTGCGCACTGCTGTCGGATGGCAAACAAACGCAGTATATACGTAACATCTGACGAATTTACAACAACTCAAGCCTGAAATTATCAAACTCGCCCACCCGTCCTATAACTGGTATGTAGCACCTCTTGCACCCTACAGAGCTTGACTTTTCGTACGACGAAGGGGGGGTGAAATAATTGACAAATTTCCACGTCCGAAGGGGGCTATTACGGGGGACCATAGTTAACAGGACCAAATATTGTTAGTAAAAATAGGTAAATATATGGGTCTTTGTGTGTACCGTAGGTCCTATTAACTATGGTCCCCCGTAATATGTACTCTCGACATACTTCGAAAATCTACGCACCTGCTTCTAAAAAAAACGTTCAGCAGCATGTCGGCATCGACACACACGAAGAACGAGGACAAACCATGGCGAACATCTCTCGCATCTACGAATACATGGTCTCTTTGCTGTGCCATGCCGTCACCGTCCTCTTTGAGAGAACACGAAACGAAAAAGCACCCTTGGCAAGCTCGAGTGAGGCAAGTCACGTACGAACAGGCAATCATCCTCACGCTGTGCCATCCGACGGCGTGTTCGTCAGCATGCGAGCTTCAACGTTGGTACAGCAGTACGGTCCCTCTATAGTTCCGGTCGCCCGCTTTAGCGCCTGCGGAATCGCTTTGCACAGGCGGGACTCACCAGTGTGGCATATCGTATAAGAAGAAGTGTGCGGTATAGATACAGCAGTAGTGCTGGCGCATACCGGCACGACAGAAGGACCACCTATTAATACTACTGCTGCTGTGGATCACAACAACAACAACAACAACAACAACAAAAAAGGCTCGACACCTAAAGCGAACAACAGCAAGAAGAAGGAAGAAGAAGAAGAACAACAACATCAAGAAGAAGAATGTGACGCAACAGTAGCAGCCAGTATAGCAGCATGCGCCATCGAAGCTGTGACGCCAAGCTTTGGCAAAGATGACTTTTCGACGAAACTTTCGAATCTCACAGCTGACTTTCGTTTTTCTTCTCCTCTCTGTCTCCCTCCTTCTTTAATTCTTCAGATATAAAAACTGCCTGCGCACGCACCCGCTCTGTGCAGCCCCAGCTCCAGCCCCCCCAGCACAGGCCGAAGAGAAGGCGGCGCCAACGTCCACCTGCGGTGGCGCCGCCGCCGCCGCCGCCGCTCCCGCCGCCGCCGACATTTGCGCATGCGTAGGTGGTGGTGGCGGCATGCCGCCCACATAGCCGGGCCCCACTCCAAAGAAAAACGGCGGCGGTGGACCTCCTCCGCTTGCAGCTCCTCCGGACAAAGACAACTGGGCGGACTCTAGCTGCGCCATCGCCTCGTTGTTGCTGTTGTTGTTGTTGTTGTTATTGTTGTTGCTGCTGTCGTTGTTATCGTTGTTGTTGTTGTTGTTGCTGTTGCTGTTGCTGTTGATGTGGTGGTTGTGATTGTTAGCGTGGGCGCTCGCCTCGCGGTTCGACGAGTGGGGAGGGGGGGGCGAGGGATCCAAGGCGTTTCCACCTTCGTGCTGGCTGTCTACGTACGGCTACGGGACACAAGCGGCGTACGGGGGGAGGTCGGGGCGGAGAGTGGAGGGGAGAAAAGTGAGAGAGGCAGCGCGGGGAGGTAGGTAGGAGGGTGGGTGGAACGGTGCAGTGGGGGCGAAGTGGGGGGCGGCAAGAGGGAGGGAGGGAGAGAGGGAGGGAGGGAGGGCGTTGAAGTAGTGTCAATGCTGCTGTACCTTGTCCACGCGGTTCTCGTGCCCGAAGACGCAAAAAAGACAGGAGTAATCGTGTGTTGTGTGTTCACTCCGATTTTTCGTCCACACGGGCGGCATGTATGTACCTTATGTACATAGGGGACACGGGGGCAAGTAGAGTCGCGCATGCCACAACATAGTAGTTGCGCTTTACAAATCAACCATGGCTGCGGGGCACAACGCGGATGGTTGCACCCGAGCGCGTCAAATAGACAAAAGCGCGGTGGTTGGTATTTGTTCTTGTGGCTGAATGAAAAGCGCCTTCACGCTGCGGACGTTTCACGTTTCGCGGCTTTTTGGTTTCTTTTTTGTTGCAGCACGCTGTGGCGTGAAACGCTTCGCTACTGCTGTGATGCGGGCATATGTTTTGCCCTTTTAGAATCTAGAACTGTTTTTTTTTTCATCCCGCAGTACGATACTACGGGGGACCATAGTAAATAGGACCTACGGTAGACACAAAAACCTATACATTTACCTGTATTTACCAACAACATTCGGTCCCATTTACTATCGTCCCCCGAACTAGTACAAAGTGTATCATGTAATTTTGTCCCCAAGGTCGCGTGTGGCACCCCGAGTCAGGTCCAGTCAACCCACGCCAAACTGCGCGAAGCGAGTGAGCGGTGGCACATGACAGGACGAATTGACCCCTAGAGAAACGGTTCGTTGGGCCCAAGCCGGTACTACCGATGAAACGCCGAACTACAATACGCCAGCGAGCGGGGTGGTACTGATATATACATCTGCATACCAGGAAACCCTGAAGGTATCGAAGGAAAAGTTTTGTACAATCAACAAAAAAGAACAGGCGAGGGGGCACATGGCGACCAACTCCTCCTGTCTGTGTAGTGACATTTTTATTTCGACTTTAGAACCGCCGTCCAGTTTTGGTGACAAACCACTCAAATTCCAAGTAGTTTGCCCCCCAAAAAGGACTGCAGTCCTACCTAAAGGGTTAAACGACAGAATCTTGGTAGGATTTAAGAATAGAAAGAAACGAGTACATAATACCTGGTAAGATGTAGGAGGGAGCAAGGACGACGCATAAGAGTATTGTAGATAAAGCATGAAAGGAGGTGGACACATGAAATCATGAAATAGATAGATAGACCTTGTGCATACGTTTCCTTTGTATCCGGGGATTTCTTCTTTCAGGAATGTTTTGATTATCAACGTTGAAGCTCATGCTGCACATTGTCCGTCGGCAAGCCTAATTATAATAATAATAATAATAATAATAATAATAATAATAATAATAATAATAATAATAATAATAATAATAATAATAATAATAAATAATAATATAATACCTGGTACGAATAACAATGCGGTACCAAAATCGATCGGCGTTACATATCCGTACCATCGAATCACTATTACGTTCGCCTATTACGGGGGACCACAGTAAATAGGACCAAATACTGTCAGTAAAAATGGGTAAATATATAGGTTCTTGTGTGTACCGAAGGTCCTATTTACTATGGTCCTCCGTAATAATACATGCAGCATGAGCTCCAACGTCGACTACTAGCAAAAATCTCCCAGAAAGGACAAAAAAAAAAACAAGAGAAAACAAAAAAAGGGGGATCCTCGTACGTATACTCGAAGCATGTTCTTGCAGGCTGGTTCAAGCTGAATAAAATAGAAAACTTGAGAGTCGGAAAGCCCACGCCGTTTTTTAGAGGCAATATAAATACCCTGAATGTTTGCACACGTGTTCTGTGAGTTCCCGTCGACGCCTTCACGAACGGTAATTTTTTGTTCATTTTTTCGCCAGATGTTTGGTGGTTCTTTTTTGTTCTCGGTATTTTGGGCCTTAAGGAAACCCAAATTATGGCGGATCAAAAACGAAAAAAAAATGTCCTCCGTTGAAAGAAGCTCATCAAAACACGTGTGCACAATTTCACGATCTTATCTCTGAAAACTGGCGTGGACACTTGGACCTTTTATGCGGGAAAACGTGCGAATTGTACGGCGTTGCCTCGTAATTGCTTAGTTTCGGTGTATAATGAACGTTTGGCGTTTACGACGACTTAAAATGGGGTCCTATACATGAGGTCAATTCTTCGAGTATTTGCGCGAGGAACGTTTCTACAGGCATCATGCCCTCGAGTACCTGGAACTGGCTCGTTCAGAAAGAAAGAAAAAAAACTTTTCTTCCTACGGAAACGCCTGACCGTTACTGACCGTTTTTATCAAGGCCCGTGGCTAGTCGGGACTCCTTTTCGCCGCAAACGCCAGCCAGCCCTAGAGCCTCAACCAAAAAGCCGGCTATAAAAAAATGTCACCCTCTTCCGCCAGTCATGGCGGTCAGTATGACAGACATGTGACATTCGACAAGATAATGCAGGCGGCATTCCTTGGCATTAAAAAAGAATGTGGCGTCTACCTTGGACCAGCTGGTAATAAACTCGTACAGTAACAAAACCCAATTTTTTGCGCCTACTCCCGGGTTAAGAAAAAATCAAAATAAAAAAATCAAGACCTGTGCACCATTTTTGGGGGGGGGTATAATACTTGGGATTAGTGTGGGACACTTTTTTTCGGTACCGTAGGTTTTTAAGGGTTTCCACACCCTCTGCTGCCCCGTATCGTTACACACATGCGCACGTTTCGTTCCATAATTAGTAACACACCTCCTGAGGGAAGGACAGGCCCTTGCTTTTCCGCTTGAAGAACTTCTGGGCGTGTGTCCTGATCTGGGTTACCGTACGAGATGGAACGAAGAGCTCTTTGATGGCGAACCAGTCCTTCCCGTGCTGGTCGAGGCCTTTGAGAAAATGCTCATGCTCGTCCTTTGACCACCTCCCCTTCACCTGCCTTTGTCGAGACGCCGGCCTCTGGCTCAGGCTGAAACGGGACGGGACGGAGGGACGGGGGGGGGGGGGGGGCGTACTCATTCGTTGCTTGCCTGGGTCAGTTGACTATTAACCACGCATCCCTTTCGAGACGCAGGCGGGGGGGGGGGGGGGGGGGGGGGGGGGTCGGTACCATGCATAACCTTAGTCGTATG